>KN832581.1:55332-68803 GCA_000827205.1 Plicaturopsis crispa FD-325 SS-3 | reverse complement strand
GTCAATGGTGAATATCAGAAACGAAACGGAGAATCATAAGCTCACTTTAATCGTGGAATACGGGTCCATACACGTTTCTGCGTGCGTGAGGTGACCGTCGCTGTCAAGCAACGCCAACGACAAGATCCGAAACGTGAAACGTACATTGGCGTTCAAATCCACGGCTACAACTTGGTACAAGGGGCAGTCGCTGCCAAGATGAAAAAACGTGCCTCAGCTTTGGTAGAGTTTCGCCTAGGTAATAATCATGATGCTAGATGTTATATTATCAAGAGAGGTAGGCACTTACTCGAGAACATATCGCGTAGATGCGGATACATGTTGTACGAGCTTGTGTTGTGACACAAATTGGCTATGAGTACTCGGAGTCTAGCCTGGTGACCGACTGTCTATGAAGCAAAACTGTCGATAGACAGCCTGGTCGCGCTGGGTTTAAAACACTACACCGCAAAGCCGAATATGTGTGGAAAAGACGCGGAAAGCTTTGGTGCGATTTCAACTCAAATCCCGCGCGAGTACCGTAAGAAGTGCGGGCGCGTGAATTCCACATCTCAACCTGTGGAATTCACCTGTAGCCCATGTGGAATACATTGAGTAAGATCGGGTCAGGATCTACTGCAACGTAGCACCAGGATGCAGCGGGCAGCAGCGCTGGCCGGGCTCACAAATTTTGACAGATTGAATTGGGGCGGCGTTGATTGTAATAAAAGTGTATTGTTGGATACGGTAATCGTATAGCTAGTGCGTAGTGATAGTATGTAGAGAATGGCTGCGGCCCTAGGCTCGAGGGTGATTGCGCCGTCCAGCAGCGACACGACGACAAAACTGCTCTAGACTAACCTTTGGGTGGGCATTGCTGACTCCCCCATAGTTGTTTGACAGGGTCGGTGCTCACATCGGCCAAGGAGGAGAAGGCAGGACTAGAGCCAGGCTGAGTTGCGATGAGGAAAAAGCTGAGCGGCGCTGAGCGCTGAGCGCTGAGGCCTGACAGTCACGGTGGCAAATGCCAGGCTCTAGAAAATCTAAGTCCCACTTCTCGTTTGCTTGAAGCTCGCGTAGCGGTTCGGACCGGGTCCCCTGGCTTCGTTTACCTGCTGCTTAACCCGCCGCCGACCTGCCGAAACGCAAAATGTGGTGTCCGCACGGCGGGGCCATGGAAATCGCACGTACGCTTTTCTTACGGTCTCCACACTGTTCCACTTGCGGATTCCGTCCTTTATCGAGTGGAAAACGGATGATCAATAATTCGTGAGGCATCCATCCTCAATCGGCTTTGCGGTGTAGGGAGCGCAATTTCTGCTTTGTAAAATCGCCTTATATAGAAAATATCCGCTTTAGGTCACTGACTATGCGCGCATATGCAGCCAACGTCGAACGGCTTTGCCTCCTGCGCTCCCACTATGTCTCGTTGAGCCTTGTTTTCTGCTGGAAAATGTCCTACAGTGTCTTCCGAGTTGACTCGCCTGCTCTTCCTGCCGAGAAAACACGATCTGGCGACGCTGCAGACCCAGCCGCCGCCACCCCAATCGCATCCTCATCCTCAGGTGTCCCGGCGAGCAGCGGCACTGGCAGCCATCGATGGCGGACGCCCAAGCCGCTGTCGTACCTCTCGAAAACACAGGCAGCTGGATCAGCTCCTTTTCATGATAGACTAGACGCGGTTTTCAAGAATCAGTACGCGCCTGCGGTCGAGCCTCAACCGCCCGCGCCCGACTCGGAATCCTCAAATCATCCGGCACCGTTTCGTTTCAAGGACGTACGGCAGGCAGGGTCACACCTCCCTCCTTTACCGCTATTTTACGAGCCTCGAGAGCGCACGGATACCGAGGAGACCCTGATAGAGGTCGACAATGACTTCTCCAATGAACTAGAGACAGTTCCGGGTGGATCTACAGGTACGTCGTGTGCATTCTCTCAATTCTAGCGCCGCTAACGTTTTCTGCAGCTCCGAATAGCAAACAAGATGATCCCAGTACACCTCCCAACTCGTTTTCGAAACTACAGTGTCGCGCAATGGACACCGCTGCCAAGGAACTACGGGACAAGCACCGTATCTCCCCCTGGGATTTTTTCACGTATTCAATCACTCCGGACACTGCTAGGACGAAACCGGTACGCGCGCGACTATACGCCGAGGACGATACACGCCTGGCCAGGCTTCTCGAGTTGGTGATGGCGGATGAGCGAGGGAAGGCGAAACTGGAGTCGTGCGTGAAGTCGCTCGCCGAGGATATAGTTTGTGAGGCTGTGTATGATGAAATGGATGTTGTCAATGCGAAGATGGGGTGTGGACTGAGTGACATAACTCCGCGGGATCTCGAGGAATGGTCCCTCGCTGAGAGTGTTGTTCCCATCACCGAGAAATACGCTCCCGTCCTCTTGCGAGTAATCCGTAGTGCTGCCATGACCAGCCGTAGTGCGGAAAAAAATACCCAGAAAGACCGTGACGCTGTGAGTGTCTCATTATATCTGTCATCCCAACTCGATACTCAATATGCTGCAGGGTTGTAATGTAATTGTCACACAAATCGGAAACTTTCGTTCGCAACACAACCTGAGGTTTCCAGCCATTATTGGGCTGTTCAGTTGGGCAACAGGATCTGCCGTGCAGACAATGGACACCCTTCATAAACTCGGGCTCAGCATCTCGTACGACTCAATTCGCAAGCTGCTTAAGAGCCTCGCAAAATCGTTGATCGCAGAGGCTGGCGAGGTTGCCCGCGGCCCACATGCCATGTGTTATGACAACATCAACATCAGTACCTCAATTCATGTTGAGCAGCGAACGAATGGGCCTGCCAAGGTCCAATCCGGGACGTTCCCCATGCTGTACGCCATCGAGAACCATCCGTTGTCGGCCTTCGATCTCGAGCCTATCATGGAGAGGGCGCGCACGGCGTCTGATTTGACGTACGCCGATATACGCCCAACTTCGGAGGAGACCGAGTCAATGCTCTCCCAATTCGAAGCAAAGATTCTGAGTGTTCTCACAGAGCACAGCACCCCCTTCAAGGAGTACGCTGACCATCCACTCCTCCAACATGTACCACGTCGACCTCATGCTCCGGGACACTGCACCAAAGAATTTCCCCTGATGGTTACCACGATCGACGAGGCTGATGTCTTGGGGAACATACGCCTGTGGGAGAATGTCTATCTAGGGCAGATGGTCATGAGACCCCCGGAGCTGGGCCTCAGAGCCGTCCCCAGCATCAATGACCAGATGACAAACGCTCGAATCCGCTCCGCGAAGATCCTCCGCGTACTCGACATGACTCCGTGGACCCGACTTGAGCCCCCTCAGCTCGGGCCCGGGATATTTCACACCATCATGAACTGGATCTGGCGACTCCTCGCGATCCATCGCGGGTCACTTCATCAAATTGGCAGTCTCACCTACTTATTCGATTTGATCTCGAAGGTCCGTCTGGGTGGCGATAAACCAGATTATCACGCACTTCTTTCCGCATTGACTCAAATCTTCGACGGGCTCATTCTTAACGCCTGGCGCCGAGAGTGTGGAAATTTGCATACCTATGCAGCGACCCATCCGACTCCTGAAGCACTCCGTGCAATGGCGCGTCAAATCCTCTTGAAGTACGCTACACCTATGCGTGAACCGAGTGCCAAATCTCCTTCCAGTAACTCCGAGGATGCGGATGGCTCTGATTCCGACGAGAGTGCTACTGGCAGTACTGGCAACTCGGCAGCAATGGATATCGACTCGAATGACTCCCCTCCAATTGCAAACCCTGATGACGATCGCGCTCACCGAAACCTATGCCTGCTCACCCGTGATTTGATGTACGTTATGGAGGCTGTCCGCGCTGTTCGAGATGGCGATTTTGGGCGCATCGAGGACATGCTCGGGACGCTGACGTGCATATTCCGTGGCAGCGGCGGCTGCCAGTACGCCACGGAGATGCTTCATTTCATAATGAACCTGAAGAAAGTCTGGACGCCTGCATTCGCGTACGTTCAGTATCTGGACAACAACCTTATTATTTGACTCAATTTTCTTCACAGGAATGTTATGCGTGATATGATGCTCGTCAATGTGAGCGGAATTGATGGCCATGCGATGCCCATTGATATCAACATGGAGCATAAAATCGGGAATGTTAAAGTGAGTCAATGCTCGACTTTGCCTCGCGTCTATGCCAGCAGTACTGAGGCGTAGCATGTTGCTACCAGGAACTTCTTGTTGCGAAAGGTTTGACAAATACATGGGACCGCCTGGGTGACATCGGTGCGACGATCAACTTGCTGTCGACAATCAAGAAAAAGATCCAGACTTCTCTCGGTACCCGTTATCGAGGCATCTCTCACACGACACCCGATACATCCGATCTTGTCTGGAAGGTCGCAAACCACTGCCAAGATCACGGGCTCCAAGAATTCCGGCCAGGACGCGAGCACAACGCACTTCAGAAGTGCATTCCCGACATCCTTGCTGTCGGCACTCAGAAGCTTCTCTCGTCAACATTAGGCACATTCAACAAGCAAAGGAAAAGTCTTGTTACTGGGATAGTTGTCGAGGACACGGAGATCGAGCTCGATGAAGGTCCCGAACTTGGTATCACATTCTCAATGCTGGATGTAGATGAATGAATAGGATCAAATTAAACATGCCGTGCTTTTTTTGTGACAGTGTTGAGCTCGTCGTGTAAGATACGCCGTCCCCGTGGTCGCACCTCCTCAGCATCCTTCTCAACAATATCATCCAAGTCACTCTCGACAGCCGCATTCTCGTCTGTAGCCATTTTCTTCATAGCGGCGGCGGACTTCTTTTTGTCGAGAGCGACCTTCTTCTTCGCTTTGCGTACGATCGCGTCGGCCAATATGCGAGCTGTGGACTTGATGATCAGTTCGTAGAGCAGTACTCCCCACTCGTTGATCCACTCGTCCGTCTCGTTCAGAAGTTTGCCGATGTCGACACCGCTGTTGACCTTCTTCGGATCGTGCTTGATGAGAAGCTTCAAGCCCTGGTCCGTCAGTATGGAGTAAATGGTGCGTCCCGTTCGCAAGGGATCGGACTGGTGGCATTGGAGTCGCCAGCGCGTGATTATGTCGGTTAGGAGGGGGCGTTGGTTAGTGTCGCGAGTAGGGACACGGGGAGTGGGCGCCGCTTTAGGTTTGATCTCGTTCCCGGTGAGCATAGGGCGGTAGAAGAAATGCGAAAGGTCAAACGGTCGGTCGGTCGAAGATGCATGGTTGCTACAGCACCATTCGACACCAACTGCAACAGTCGTTGCTGAAATGCGGCGCTTAACGGGGCTCAAATACTGTGGATAATGATTATCACTCACCTTCGTATGTATCATCATCAAGGTATGTTGCGATGTGGTCACGAAGGCAAAACTCCGACTTGCAGTACTCGATGATGTTGCGTCCGGTGCGTTCTTGGCGGGTTGTATATTTCTTCTTTTTGAGGTGCTGCCAGTTCGGAGGAGCATCCGGGTCGTGGGGATCTTCGTCCTCGGAAACGAGATCAGTATCATACACCCATGGCGGCACAAAGATGACATAAAGGCCGCTTGCTGGGAAAAGGAGCGCCGCATCTGTCCCGCGGTCGGATCGTCCAGCGCGCTGTACGGCATCTGTCATGGTCGGAGGGGGACCGTTGTCGATAACAGTGTGCACGCCCGCCATGTCGACACCCTGAATGAATCACACATAAGTCAGCTCGGTGTTCGCGAGTAATGAATGAAAGGGTACCGTTGCAAGGGCTGATGTAGTCGAAAGAAGCTGCACGATCCCGCTCGGGTCGTTGTAGGACGCGAAAATGAAGTTGAGGACTTCCTCAGACATGCCGCTGTTGTACGGCATGCACGTCTTGAGTCGTATCTCAGTGTTCGGGCGATGCGCTTGAAGTTTTCGGATCCCGCGTCGGTAGCTCTCCGGCAGGAGCTCATCGAGGTAATTTGCCAAGGCCGCGACTTCCTTTCGTTCATACGAGAAAATGAGCGTGCGTCGAAGGCACATAGGCGGGTGAAACACAGCAGGAATGAGACAGTCGAAATTGGCAAAGTTGTTCGTCCCTCCAACCATGGGGTGCGTCGCGTAGATCGTACGAGGGCGGTTGAGGGACAGCGCGACAGAGAGATAATCAGAAGCCAGACCAGTTTTATCGAGTATCACACGTCGAATGTGTGAGGGAGAAGTTGCCGTGAGAGTTTGAAGAGAGACATCTTTCTGGAGCAGGATCCGCCAAGATAGAATGTCGCCGTAGGCCGGACGAAACGGAGCCTGGCCGTGATGTTCAATGCCCACAGTGTAGATAAAGTGGGCCTCGTCGACGTGTAGCCTCTCAATGCGAGCAGTAAACGTCCTGTCGAGAAGCATCTTTGCAAATCGTCCAAGATGGCCTTTGACCGATCTACGCTGCTCCGGTGACACGAGAAGAAGGTTGTAATTGCCGTCCTGAACGTCCTGTCACTGGGAATTAAATCTATATACAGACCCGGATAATGTCTGCGACTCACCTTCCAGAATATCGGATCATCGGGGGTGTCCATGTTGATTGCGGCAGCTCGAACGCCGTATTTCGCATATTCCGCAACCTTGTGAGAACGGGGAAGGGTGTCAAATTTTATGAACAGAGATTCATGGGATCCTAAGCACTCACCTGAGTCATTTGTAGACGCTTCATGGGGCATAGAACAAGAGACACGGTGCCCGGGCGGAGAACACATGGTAGCGCCATTGCGAGCGTCTTGCCGGATCCTGTGCCTGCGACAATCATGCTGTCCTTGTTGCTGAGAGGTCCGAGGGCGGCGCGAAGCTGGAATTCACGCGGTGTCTTCTGGCCATTTGTGAGCACATAGATCAGCAGCGTCGCGCGTAGTACGTCGTGTTGTTGCTTGCTCGTTAGCGAGTTGACAAAGTCGCGAGAAGGGCGCTGTTCAGCAGGCACGGTAAATTCAACAGCCGCGTCGAGGTCTTCCAAGTTCATCGCACGGATAGCGGTCATGTAGTCCTCCATTTTTGCGGAATGTCAAGTGAATGCAGCTGATATTGCGGTGAGGACAAGCGGTGAACGCGCTCGACGCGACATAGCACAACATACAGTCAGTGACCTAATGCGGAAATTTTCTGTATAAGGCGATTTTACAAATCACAAATTGCGCTCCCTAGTGTTTTAAACCCAGCGCGAACAGTCTGTCTATCGACAGATTTATCTTCTCATAGACAGGCTCTACAGTCTACTCGGAGTCGAGGAGACGAGTGAAAGAAAGTTGTTGGACGCGTCGGCCAAGAGGTAGCCTAGACTCGTGTCTTGATTCGGCAGCGAAGCCCCTGTAGGCTGTAGCTCAAACCTGATAAAGCTGGCAAGCAACCTCTACATTTTTTTATTTTCTATGTCTTCCGACATATGCTACCTGCGTATACGTCCTGAATGAGAACGAACGGAGGGGTGGAAGTGTAGTCGCGGATGTCTGACATTATTTCGGATATCGGAAGTTTGGGCTCTAGCGCCATGTAGATCAAGTCAAACTTCGGGCCGCGAACTTGGAGAGTTGCCGCTCGCTGTCGGATTTCTACCTCTTTCCTCCTCACCTACCTGGCCAGCTGTGAGCACACTTACCACATTAATACTGCCTACATTGATTGCCGTGCGTCGATATCGATCCTTTTTTCTGACTCCAAATGCAGATGCAAATTTACCGCTCACTCAAAATTATTCACGAAATAATACAACTTACTTAGATCCACCAGTCGCCAGACCGCCAGACATCGCAAGACGCCGTACTTTGTTCGTTTTTCTATCCGCTATCCAGGAGCAGGACGAGTGCCATGCAAGTGCGTATACAATATACAATGTATGCCAGCAGTTTCATCTCCTAACATGCCGAAACCCTAGCTATCCTCGACCGAGCCGATGGCATGATGCGTGCGTTCATCTCTCATCCAGATCCTATAATGCGAGGTATGTTTTACTCTACACACTCCCGGACCAGAGACCAACGGTGTCGTGCGGCAGGACTTATATAGTCGCGTCTGCGAGTGCGATCCGCAGGACCTCGGGGCCTTTTACCAACCCGCGCTCGCGATGAAGGCCGCGTGGCCGCTTTGTCCTTGCGCTCGGGTAAGTCTCTTGGCCTCCGCTTGTCGCATTCCATTTCCATGAAGCCATGCTGACCAGGGTCGCTATCTCAGTGCTTTGGCTAGGTTAGCGTCCTCGCCAGTGACCGAGGGGCCTCTAGAAAGTATGTAATCGCGTTCCTCGCTTAGCTCGGAATAAATTATCTGATATAAACTACTTGTTGCTGTGCACGCTCTCTCTCGTGAACACCAACCATGTCCTGCATTTCACGCACAAGCTCTCTGTCACGCTCGCGACGTTGAACCATGCACCGCCCTCGGGAAAAAGGTGAGTCGCGTCTATTCGGGATAACGGGTACAGCGGGTGACACTGGTGAAAAGTCCAAGAGGTATGTATGCCTATTTCGCCCTCAGGGCCAGCGGGTAACTGAGGATGCGCGCAAGCCCGCCATTGTAATGATGAACATGGGAGGACCGTCCACCGTGCGGCGTGTATTCTCACATCGTCATTTAGAACGCTATTCATGTTGTCAGGATACAATACACACACGCTATTCAGGTTCTGGAGACGTACGACTTCCTCAAGAATCTCTTCTCCCACCGTGACTTCATCCCCCCTGCATCTCCCGCTGGTGGACACCCCAGATAGAACAGCAGTACACGGACATCGGTGGATGTTCCCCCATTCTCCGTTACACGGAGCTTCAGGGTGCAGGCATGGCCTCCCTTCTCGGAAACGGCTCCTAACAAAAGCCTATGTGGCTTTCCGCTACGCACGGCCTTTACGAGACGGCGCGTCAGATGAAGGCGGACGGCGTCAAGAGGGCTGTTGCGTTTACGTTTACACAATATCCACAGTACAGCTGCAGCACGACGGGTAGCAGTTGGGTAGCAGTCTGAACAAACTGTTTCGACGAGGCCAGATCGGTGATGTCGAATGGAGTGTCATAGACCGGTGGGGAACCCATCCGGGATTTAATGAGGTACGTGTTTCTCGATGTGGCGTGCTTCTGTGTGTCTTATATAGCATTACAGTCGGTTGCGCAACACGTAAAAGCTGCTATTGCGAAATTCCCCGAGGCGACGCGTTCCGACACGGTCCTCCTCTTCTCCACGCATTTCCTCCCGATGTCCGTGGGGAATTGTGGGGACCCTTTTATCTTGGAAGTTTCTGCCATCGTGGCTACCGTGATGGAGCGAATGACGCGATCAACCTCCCGGACTCGGAAAACGCCAGTTGTGCTTGTGCCTATAGCTTTCACAAGTGACCACATCGAGACCCTGTATGAGCTGGAGCTGAAGTGCTTGAAGGAGGCAAAGGAGGCAAGCATCTCTTCTGTGTGCGTCTTCAGAGCGCTATCACTGATGTCTTTCTGTAGCAGCATGGCATGGAAGCCATTCGCGGGGAATCATTAAATGATTCGCCGGTGTTTATTCGTGCACTCGCGGGCATCGCTTCAGAGCACTTGCGTGCGTATTCGGCTCGCAAAGCTAGCCCAACGAGCGTGCAGCTTGGGCTTGGGCTGCGGTGTCCTGGGTGTACGAACGCGACGGGTGGGCAGCAGACGCACGACCGTTTCTTGAGCAAGTTAATTATTTCTGAAACAGGATTTGAGGGTCCTGCAGCTTGTTGCAATGCTCAGCTTTTTCGCTCATCCGTGCTCTCATCCGTTCCTTGCAGGTCTCTTCTTGTCCTCGTTTCCACCATGAATCCAGAGCACAGCGCTCAGGCCTGCACCTTCCTCCCTGCCTGCATTCGATCGGGGTATCTATTAAGGCCTCGTGTCTGCAATGTGCAAATGAACTCGGGCGTCACAGCCCCTGAAACGTTTGAGCCACTGATAACTCGATACACATCGCACAACGGCCGCGGTGAAGTGGAACAATTAGTATAAGAACATGGGCCCCCCCGATATTCCTAGGACCCGAACTATTGTGTTTGTGCAACCGCCGCCATGTCCAGCAGCGCAACCGTCGTATCTTCGCCTGGGAAAGTGTTGGTCGCGGGCGGATATCTGGTCCTCGACCCCGCCTTTTTCGGTGTCGTTGTCTCTACTTCCTCACGGTTCTACACCTCAATCTCCGAAGCGCCGTCTGGGAACGAGATCCGCGTGCGATCGCCCCAGTTTGTCGACGCGACGTGGGTGTACTCGGCTCATTTTGTCGAGGGGTGCATCCAAGTTGTGGACAAGTAAGTCACCACGAACGGCTAGAGCTTGCTGGCTTCTCGTAAAGGCATCTGTGCTAACCGGAATTTGAACAGCGTCACGCAGGACTCCAAGAACAAATTCGTTCATCTCGCCCTCCAGAGCACCCTCGCGGTTGCGGCTGAAATTATAGGAATCGACGCTGTAAAGAAGAGTCTTTCTCGAGGATTGGACATCGCAATCGTGGGGGATAACGATTTCTATTCACAACGAGCGAAGGTCCGGCCAAAACATCGATTTCCTCTGCTCCTCTGCGTTCCCGATTTATTTACCCGTTACTTCTAGTTGGCTGAGCTCAATCTCCCCCGCAGTTTCGCCTCCCTTGCACACATCCCCCCCTTTACCCCCACTGGAGTGCGTCTCCCAGATGTCCACAAGACGTGCCTGGGGTCCTCTGCGGCGCTCATCACATCCCTCGTATCCGGCCTCCTGCTGCACCTATCGGCGATACCTCGCGCGGCGTTCTCAGAAATGTCCAGCGAGGGCCGACATCTCGCGCACAATCTCTCCCAGTATGTGCACTGTCTTGCCCGGGGCAAAGTCGGCAGCGGCTTCGATGTCTCCGCGGCTGTCTTTGGCAGCCAGCTGTACACCCGATTCGATCCTGAGGTCCTGCAAAGCTTGATGAACGATGACTCGGTACGACAGATCGTTTCCAACCGTGTATGCATGGGCTAACACATATCTTAGCTGCGGAAAGAACCCCTGTTTCCCGTCCTCTCCCCGTCGAATAAATCTTGGAACTACCAGGTCAAACCTTTCCAGCTCCCGCCTCTAACACGGCTCATGTTAGCCGATGTTGACGCCGGCAGCGACACGCCCTCAATGGTCGGGAAAGTATTGAAGTGGCGCAAGGATCACAGTGATAAATGTGAGTCTTGAGTATACCGTTACGGGTGCAACGCCGCTAACCGTCTGCTCTATGTAGCCAACAAGCATTGGGGTGATCTAGACCAGTCGAACCAAGCGCTTGCTCAGACGCTTCTCAGACTGTCGCAGCTGCACTCTGAGAATGCTGTAGACTACGCGTCGGCCGTCAAATACATATCGTCTCTGCAGTCAATCCAGGTACGCCCATAACACTGTTATGGTCATGTCCGGCTGTGTGCTAACAGAGTTCTAGTGGCTGGCAAATCCAAATCTACCTGCAGGCGAGACACGCGTTGTGCAGGCATTTTACGATGTACATACCCATGGCCAGGTAATGCATCAGAATCAGAGTAATAGGCAGTACAAGATATTGAAACTTGCAATCGGTAGGATATCCGGGAAAAGATGCGTGAGATGGGTGCATATTCAGGCGTCCCCATGGAGCCGGAAGAACAAACGCACCTTCTTAATGCATGCATATCCTTGCCAGGCGTTATTGCAGGCGGTGTCCCTGGTGGTGCGTATACGTCAAACCGCTGCGCTGTCCATTGCTCATGGCAAAATTCTATATAGCGGGAGGTTACGACGCGATATGGCTGCTCATGTGCGATGCAGGCCCAATTCCTCACCAGAGCACGCCGATCGATCTTGTCGAGGGGGTGTGTGGCGAGTGGAAGGAGCTAGATGTGTCCCCCCTGTCCGCGTCCGAGAACAACGCGAAAGGCGTGCGCATAGAGAACCCGGAGGAGATTCCGGGATTAAGCCAAGCTATATCCAGTAAGTAAGTAGTACGAATATTAATGTACATCTCTAATATAGTCCGTTACTGTACTCACTGCGTTTTCTGCAAAATGTGCCAACTTGTAGTCTAGTTTCAGTCGCGCTGCAAAAGCCGTAGTACTTTTTCTGCGTCACATGTAGTATCCCACGCCACAAAACGCGTCAATTAACGAGACGCGTATTAAAATTTTCGCGCGATTTTCTCGTGAATTACACTCTAGTATGGCCCCAAGCAGCGAGGACGGACCGCCGAAACCTTCAAATTCAGCTCGCCTGAAGGATGGACGCTCTGCCGTGATATTTTGAAAAAATCTTTGCCATATGAGCCTCATGATTATCAAATAGATGGCATAACGAAGGCACTGGACGGCGTAGACGTTCTCGCTGTGACCGCGACCGGTTCAGGAAAATCGGGCTACATATATATGCTCATGCTCGTTGTGCTTGCCATTGAGAGAGAGCCGTCTCTGTGCCCGACCGCGAAGTTTCCTAAGAATGCCGCGGCGGTAGTCGTCTGTCCGACTACGTCCCTCGAGGAAGATCTGGTCAGTGTGGCATGCGACTTTGCAATCTTATTGAATTAACATCAATACTAGGAGGCCAAGATACGAAGCGTCGGACTTACTGCGGTTGCAATTACGCGCAACACGCTAAACGATGCTCAAAGCCGAGGGGAGAATCTCTGGGCCCAGGCCGAGAGCAACACGACGGTCATTCTCGTGACTCCCGAGATGCTCACGTCGAAGGGATTTGAGCAGTTGCTGCGACAGAAGAAGTTTACAGAACGTGCCTTGGCTATCATCGTAGACGAGGCCCATCTCATGAATTCATGGGGAGTTGGGTTCCGGCCGTCGTTCCTGGAGGTCGGCAACATGCGCGCTCGGTTCCCTTCGCGGGTCGTCCTTCTTGCTCTCACGGCAACTATGCGCACAGGGCTGCCTACGACATTCATATGTCAGTTCCTTGGCCTCCGTGAAGGACACTTCCACCTAATTCGCTGACAGAATCTATAAGTGCGAAGCGTATTGCGTCTCAGTCGCACTGCAAGAATAGTGGAACGACTTGATTATATGTACCTATAAGTGCGAAGCGTATTGCGTCTGGTACATGTGTAAGTATTAAAGTAAAAGTGTAAAGTAGTATAAAGTAACATACCTCAGTCGCACTGCAAGAATAGTGGAACGACTGAGGAAAGCGGACAAAGACGAACGAAACGAATGTATATGAGGTTCGGGAAGTTCCGGGAAAAAGACCGTCCGCATGAGGAGAAGAAACAAAGGAAATGTCCGACGATGACGTGGATCATGTAACCGAATTAAGGTTTGGATACAGCATCCACGTCATCCATCAAAGTTGACGTGAATTTCTTCAGGCAAGAGACCTGGGTTCAATTCCCCCTGCAGGAAAATGTTTTTCCCAAGTGGACAGAGGGTGCAAGCGGGCACCATTATATTCTGTCACCCCCACTCGTGCGCAGCCGTAGTCCAAGAGCCTTGGTGAACTTCCAGTGCTTCTCATGACCGAGGGCTTTGGTGAAGATGTCGGCGACCATGTCATCGGTGGGAACA
>KN832581.1:8251-31065 GCA_000827205.1 Plicaturopsis crispa FD-325 SS-3 | reverse complement strand
CTCCAAATTGTATCCACGATCTTCAATTGCGACGTTTCTCAAGGAAAGTAGATTGTATTGCTAAATAGTGTAGTACAGCATAACACAAATCAAGATATAGTAGACCTCTGAGCGACACATGTATCAGTCAAACAAATAATATGTTTCCCTTTTTCTCGCAGACCCCATTTTCATTTTAAACCGTTCTGGTCGGTCCAAGCAATGTCGGCGGATGAATATCACCTGTGATTCCCACATATCGTGGCTACTTAGCCTTGCTATCGACCCCCCTATCGCATGGCTAAGTAGCCAGCGTTTGACGTACGTACCGCGTCTCTCAATAATTCCTCAATATCTCTCGCAGGCACTTGGTAGAATTTGCGTGAATGCAGCGACACGCGCTACAATGAGCCCATCAGGGACTGATTGATGGCTTGCCGTGCGGCACGATGCCGCCCCGCCTTTGCCTGCAGTCGCGCCCGAACGCGTCGGGCGACACCGTCGCGGTGCTTGCCACTGTCGTCGTCAGTGAGCTCGACTCACTGCCTTAGTTTTATGCCTTTTCCTCCGGGTTCTTTCGCAGCCAGTTTATATATGTAAATAAATCACTAATACACTGTGCACTGCAAACATAAAGGTAAAGTTCGGTGCAGAAGTATATAACTGTGATAACAAAGTTGTCGGAGCGAGCCCAGCGCATGCGTGCATCGGTTATCTTGACCCAAGCACGTTTGTAAGGGGAGCATATGCTGCTGACTCTGTGACCCAGACAGAGTGGGCATTAGCACTCCCGAGGGCATACCACCTCCGATACAGTACTTGTATGCTGCGGCGGGCCTTGACAGTGGGTGTGGGCTCTCGATGTCGAGGCGGGTGCAGACTGTATGGTTGTGTCGGAGATGCGACAGCGTCTGGAAGCTCATGAGAGTACGATATATGTTATACAGTGATAATGCAAAAGAAATAGCTCACTAGTACTGTAGTCTTTGTACCAGCTCCGAGTCTGTATCCTCCCTAAATGACTGCAACGATGCCGCAGGCAATGCGGCATGGCTCGAGTATGGCGAGTGCCCGCTAGACGAATATTGCGCTTACCGCCGGGGCACAATGTCGGACGTGAACCTATGTCGGACGCTGGCGAACGATAGCGAACGCATGCCGAACGATAGCGAACGCATGCCGGACGATGTCGAACGATGTCGGACGCAAGTCGGACTATGTCGAACATGGTCAAAGTTAAGTGAAAGCGCTATCAAAAAATGCAAATTAATACATACCATGGCGTATGGATCGTATGCAAAGCAGTCAAGGGAAGCTTTGAGAGGATGAGACACGACGTCGACGTTGTGCCAGTCTGGCAGCTGCAGCGGATCGTCACGGTGTCGGACGCGGTGAAATGCAAGTGAAATGAAATCTAATCTTCCCCGCGCGTAGACTCAGTGGCACGTTTAACTTCGTTCCACCCTCAACTGCCGTCGAGACTAGTACTGTTCCCCAGCTTGCACTGACATAGGACGACTGCCATTCGAAACTTCGCACACAAGTTTAAGTCTTACCAGTATCATGGCAAGTCGTAAACCTCTTTTGCCATACTCAACATCATCTTCAGTATCTGCAGGAGATCGCGGTGCTCGTGCAGTAAAGCGACGGCGAGGCCTACTACTACATATACCGCTTCGAAGGCTCATCCGCTTTATTCCGTGCTACAGCCAGTAAGATACTAATGTCAATGAAAACAGTACACTGCCCTTAATCCAAGTCGGACGACCGTGACTCCGGCGACGACGGACAAGAATGAAGATATAGTACCCTCCACCAGACTAGCGGCCATCTGCCCAGTCTATAAGTGAGTGTCGTGTCTTAACATAACACCCATGATGCTGCTGACCTATGACTTGAAGACTATCATATCTGTAGTCTCGGCTCTCGCTACTATATCCCCCTCCGCGTCAGCTCCGATTTCAATCCGTCTGTTCATGATATGGGTAACGAGCCTCGTGCAGCTAGCGACGCCGTAAGGTACAGAGTCTCAAGAGAGTCTTCGGCCAGCCTTTTTCTGCCCCCCAGTCTTGCGTCTGCCGTGCGGCCCGCGCCCCACTCGCCAACCTTCTGCTATGATTTCTTTCCCACTGCCGTACTGTTGGAATCCGACCAGGGCAAATGGAGCAACATGTTCCCCGGGCCGATTGAGGTTTCGCCACTGGAGGATGCCCCAACGCAGTGCCGCTGCTACCGTGTTGTAGGCCGCAGCAGCACAAACTCACATGTCGCGCACATGCGCAGGTCGCGGGGAATGAGATATATGTACACTTAATTCCATTGCTCAAACAGTATACATGCGAAAGATGCGAAAGAACCCGGAGGAAAAGGCATAAAACTAAGGCAGTGAGTCAAGCTCACTGACGACGACAGTGGCAAGCACCGCGACGGTGTCGCCCGACGCGTTCGGGCGCGACTGCAGGCAAAGGCGGGGCGGCATCGTGCCGCACGGCAAGCCATCAATCAGTCCCTGATGGGCTCATTGTAGCGCGTGTCGCTGCATTCACGCAAATTCTACCAAGTGCCTGCGAGAGATATTGAGGAATTATTGAGAGACGCGGTACGTACGTCAAACGCTGGCTACTTAGCCATGCGATAGGGGGGTCGATAGCAAGGCTAAGTAGCCACGATATGTGGGAATCACAGGTGATGAATATTCTGAGGCCTATCTCATAGGATCAGCCAAATTATATTTTGTCCTATCTACAAGGGTGGTCCCACATCTGTTTCCCCCCCTACTTAGAATATTTTGTGTATGGTGTGTCGTATCCGCCTGCATATGAGATATTGCCTGAGGGTATGGGCCCCTGAAGCTCAAAATATTCTGAAGCACATCCGCCAGTGCAAAAAGTAATCCAGGACCAGGATTCGAACCCAGGACTGACGGATAAATGTTCCCACGCCACACAACACCCGCGCTTTGCCACTGCACCATACTGGCTCAATACTGTACTGTATTTTGCTGGCTATACCCACATTGTGGGAATATTTTGACATCTGTCTTGTCGTATCCACCCACCATGTTCTTACCTGGCCCACTCACCCTTAGAATATTCTCCCTCCCATTTCCTTATATCCGCCCCTACGCCTTAGATTATTCTGGCTTCTGTTTTCTTGTATCCGCAGCTCACCCTCGGAATATTTTTGCTACGGTTTCTTCGTATCCGCCCCTCCGCCTCAGAATATTTTGGCTTCTGTTTTCTTGTATCCGCCGCTCACCCTCGCAATATTTTGGTTACGGTTTCTTCGTATCCGCCCCTCCGCCTCAGAATATTTTGGCTTCTGTTTTCTTGTATCCGCCGCTCACCCTCGGAATATTTTTGCTACGGTTTCTTCGTGTCTGCCCCCCCCCTCAGAACATTTTGCCTTCTGTTTTGTTGTATCCACCGCTCACCCTCGGGATATTTTGGTTACGGTTTGTTAGTGTCCGCCCTCTTATGCACAGAATATTTTGGCTACGGTGCCTTTGTGTCCGCTGCTACACCTTACAATATCTTGGCTCTGGTATTATTGTAGCCACTTCTTACACTCAGAATATTCTTATGGGCATATCCTCGCATCCGCCGCTCATGCCCAGAATATTTTGGCTATGGTGTCTTCATGTCCGCCGCTCACCCTCAGAATATTCTGTCCACCATTTCATGGTATCCGCCGCTCTGTCTTAGAATATTTTGGCTATGGTTTCTTTGTGTCTGCCCCGCCACCTCAGAATATTCTGCCTACCATTTCATTGTATCCGCGGCACAGTCCCAAAATATTTCGGCTACAGTATCATTGTGTCCGCCACTCACACTGGCATAATTTTGGTCAGAGATTTATCTGCCACACCCAGAATACAAGACTGTAGGCAGCTTTTTGGCCCATCTCTATGATTTGTCTCCTCAAGCAGCTCAAGAGGCATTTTAAAGAATTCTTCTCCTCAGCCTCACGGACACAAAGGCCAGGGTCTACTCCACCTTCCACGACTATGCAGTCTATATATTTGGCTATGACCACCTGGTCACTATTTGCCTGGCATATATGTTTGTCATTATTCACATGCATTAAGTGTAACAATGCCTTTTCCTTACTTTAAGTTATGTCTCACACCCGGTTACACTTCAAATATTTTGTCTACCGTTTTCTTGTGTCCACTACACATTTTCTTGTATTGACATTTTACTCCTCCTCTAGCTCCTTATGTGGTATCATGAATCCCTTGAACCCTCTTTTTCCCTCTGCAATGAACATATCCCACATGCCGATCTGCTTTTGAGCATAGATTCTATGCCCATTGGTGTTCTCTTCACCACATTGATCCCGTCGTTTGATCCAGCAGTTCTTTTGATGCATAAACCATAGGACTGTCCACTGCATCTCATTTCCTACAATTAGCACCTCCTCTTCCCATCGTTCGTACCGTGCTTTAGCTCGCAGCCAGTTTACACGGTAAACTACATTTTTGTTTCAGTAACAAACAATTATCACAAACACTGGAACTTACATTCTGTCATCCAGGTGCTTTTGTTCTTTTTCCCTCCAGGCAAAGCCCAGAACCATGCCAATTTGTCACTTTTCTGACCCGCCCGGTTTTCATGTGAAACATCCCCGCTGAGTTTCAAGTCTGACTCGTGGATTTCCTTATACTCCTCCATTATATCCTCATCTTCTCCTAGCCTCAACAATGCGGCCCTTGCTCTCCGATAGCTCCTCAAATGCTTCTTGACCTGTGCATCTGCCCGTTTAATGAGACCAAAAGCTCTTGTTTTTCCCTTTTTGCTCTTTGTGTGTCGTAGTTCCGTGCGATATAGTAGTGATTTGTGTCCCAACGCTAGTCGTAGCTCTTCGAGGTCATCATTTGCCTGCCCTTGGCGGAGTTTCCGCTCCTGTGACGCTAGGGAATTTATCCCAATATCCATTGTCTCTCTGGATTTCAATGACGACGGCATCCATAAAGGCATATGCTCTGGCCACTCAGCTTCATCCTCTTCTGAGTCATCATCATTCCCTTCGTGATCTGTTTCTCCATCTTCCTCGCTTTCATCCAGTTCTTCCACATTATCCTCCACTGCAGGAAGTAGATTTCCTTCCCTAGCATCGATATTATCGAAGAACTGGGAACCTTTTTTGTTAAAAGTGTCGATTCTTGCTTCTAGACGTCTGCGCCGCTCCTGGATGTCATTTTTCATTTTGATTGTTGGATGTGACCCCATTTTGCGAATTTCTGCTCGGAGGCTATCTCTGATTTTCGAAAAGGTTACCCCCATATTACTTCAAATTTTGTTGAACTGTAGGGACTCACTGGGCTCCCTCAATTGCAATTCCGCTTGCAAGCCATGCAATAGCGCCCCCTTTGAGGCCTTGATTCTTCTCGTTAGAGGCCAAATCTAAGCGTATCTGAGCCTGTGATGGAGCTACACACATATATGAGCTTTATTAGTTTATAACATTGAATCTACTGAGATTTGACCTTTTTCCATGTTGACCTCAAATATTGAGAGATTTTCGTCTGTTCGCTCCATCATAGCTTTCTCATAAGCAGTTTCCCACTCCTTGGATTGGTCCTTTACAGCCTCCGTTAGTTTCTCAAATGCATGCTTGGCTTCTTCAACACCATTCTTAGCACGCTTTGCTTTTTTCAAAAGCATAGGTACTAGATATATCTCTCATAGTCAGCAATGCAACAACCATCATGATGAGACCTTCACGTACTCAGTCCCACCAGCTTTTTCCAATTTGAATCCAGCATGTGATTGTTATACACTTCGCGTCGGTGTGCTTTGCTCATTGCCCTGGCATTAGCCGACGTTTTGTTGAAAGGTGTCCACAGGGTCTCCAGAATTGCACCGTCAAGCTGAGCGGCTCCTCGGATAAAATTCAACGAGAATTTCACAAAGCATGACGGAATATGAACTCCAAGATGGAATTTGTCGATAGCCGCAATGATGTTGAGGTCCGTTTTGGTCAATGTTGAGCTTTTGTCAAGGCGCTCCTTGAAATGTACAAACCACTGACAGGCCACATCATATACCACAATGGCCCCTGGCAATCCTTTTGTGTGATAGTTCAGTGCCTCGCAGATTGCGTAGTCCATGTTCATCTGGCTGTTGTATTCATGTTTAGTTTTTAATATCGGTCTGTCTCTCACTAACAACTCACCGCTCTCCCTTCTGAAAATCTACCATAGAATGAGGAACAAATGCTCCATGACGTCCGCACGCACATGTTCCTCCTCCTGTCGCCGCAAGGTTTTTCCGTTCAAGATTGGCTGAATTTATAGCGTTATGTTTCACACATCCTGAGCGCTGATTTGCTGCTATGTCAGTTGAAAATGCAGATAGTAAATAAATAAATATGTACCTGCTTAATCTCGGGAGTGTTCTTCAAGTGATGCTGATATGGACCCTCTGATGTCATTCCTCCTTCTCCATCCGTTAACCCAACATCCAGTTCTGGCCTCCGCATTTGCATGGACTGGGCAGAAAAATTCCCATCCACTACTTTCATTCGGACAAATAGCCACCTGTTTTTATTACATCTATGTTAATATATGCCGCCAAAGAAAATACTTTGCTTACTGAAGTGGATTTGCCTTCCAGTCTGTTGGTAGATTTATCCCTGGCTGGGGGCAGGCAGGACAGAACAACATTAGGTCCCCTGGTCCTGGAGTTTTCCCGGTGTCATGCCCGTATCCAAAGTGTTTCCGGTCTTGAAGGTCACGCCACTGACGTGAGATACGCATGATTTCACGGTGAAGATTCTGATCAAACATATAAGAATAAATATCTAAGAAGAGTGACATCACTTACTGGTACGGTCATTGGAAAAGCATTATTTGTGAGTCGCCGGAGCTTGTGAAAGAAACTCATGGCGGCAGTCTTGCATTCCATGGCATCAATGTAGAAATGGTCCAGCACATCAAACGTGAAGGCTGTCCTTGGTCGCAAAATGCTTGCAGAGAAGAGTGGCATCCGAAAGAGCTGGAGATGATGATCCGCGGCTCCCACACACTCGCACCAACGCACACGATGCTGGAACACACCGGTCGTATGCCCCACCGTCATTACTCCACTTTTGGAATCTGCCCTGTTGCCTTCTACTCCAGGAACCTCGTCTTCTTGCAAAATATCTATTCCTCCTTCTCCGTTTCCTTGCACATCCTCCCATTGTTCTTCAGAATCTATCCGGCTTGGACAAGGCTGACCGCCATGTCCCAAATGCAACAGATAGCCCAGGTGGAACAGTGAGCTCTTCACAAAGCATTGTCCATTCCAGTGTTGAATCCGGTGGAAGGGTAGTCGTGCATGTCCAGATAGGCAACACTCTCGACACCACAAGCCATCTCCAAAACAGTCTGTGCACCGTATAACCCCTTTGGCGCATTTACACTGGCCACACATTCCATCACCGGAGATACCTTCCATATAAAGTAGCTCCTGGAGATATTGAGGTCTGAAGGGTAGATAATCCCGTATAAAGTCGTTTTGAGTCTGTTCTCCAGCTTAAGCATTTGATATTAGCCAAAAAAGTTACTCGTACCTTGGTTTTCCGCTTTGGTGTCGATTGTTCAAAGTTGAAGTCTTGATTATCTGAACTTCCAGCATCATATGCCCCAGTAGAAGCATCCGCGTCTGGACAGACCTCAGCAGGATCCGGAGTTCCTTTGGTTGTGCTGCTTGTTGCTTTGCTAGATGCTCGAGTGGTGCGACGCAAAGGGGCCTCCTGTGCCTTATAGACCACTTTTCCTCCCTTGGTAGTCTTTTCTATGAAGTCTAGAGCAATGACAGCAGACTTCTTCTTTACGGCTTTGGCTCTCTCCGATTTCTTTGTAGCTTTAGAGCTTGGCATGGTGACGAGGAAAGGAAAGGCGCAAAATGCTGTGACGTGGCACAGCACATGTGAATGACACAGGATCCGGTACCCGTTCCGATGACTTTCATGGCCCCTTTCATCCCTTGAAGTATCACATGCTATTAAGCCTTGTAGACATCATTGAGAAGCCAAGGATCATATTAATATCCCCTCTGTCGTGCCAAAAACTCAGTTGACATCAACTTGTGATAAATATTCTCTTCCACCCATTTTGCTCTGCGTACTCCCAGGCGGCTGTGAACAGCATCGCGCATAAAGTGTGCATAGCAAACCCGTTCTCCACCCTTCCAGTCCGCTACTTCGTGACGCAAAAGCTTTCCACAAAGGCCAACCACAGTACCTGGTTGGTATGCTAGATTGGCCCCCAAGTCAGCCAAAAACATCTCTGCATGGCTGTGCGATCCCCCGCTGAGTAGAAGATCATATCCCTCAAATGTGCCATCACAGTCGCGATGATTTGGGGTAATCCTGTTACTGATCACCTCGATTCCAGAGAAAACTGAAGGCCATAAAGAGACGTTTGAGTGCTTTGTCTGTAGATGGTCTCCAGTTTTTAGCCTCTCGATTGCTTCTCGACCAATGTCGTAGAGGTCTGGAGCGATAAGAGCAGTGACAGCATTTATCAGCATCTCTGTCGGGGTGATAGCCTTTAGAAATGTAGCCGTTCTTTCATCACGGAAGGCCTTTGACGTGTAAAGCTTGTCTTCTGGCCTCTAGTATCACGCTCAGCAATATTCTGACTACCAGAAGCAATTTCGTACCTTGTGCCCTTGCATAAACCACCCTGGGACAAAATCGACCACACCAGGATGAAATTGATTGTTGTTTGTCTGGATGCGAAAGCCATCGTTGCGCCAAGAGGGCTTCTCTGATGCGATAGCTGCGTTGTATTCGCGGCGCAAAAGGTGATTGATGGATGCAGTGGCATTGTTAGTATTACCCTACAACGTAAACATCAGCATGACAGTCATATTATGATCTTGAGTTAAGCTCACCGTACGAGCTGGATGTATTATATTAGGCAGAAACCAAACAAGTATTTTTCCATGTGAATCCACAATAGTGGTCGGCTTATCCAAGTGTCCAATCTTGGTATTTGGGAACAGCTTCGATAAAGCAACCTCAGAATTAGACCCAGTAGTGTTGGTGTTGACCCTGTAGTTTTTGAGCCGGTCTGTGACCCGCTGGGCATCAAGTTCCACTTTGACTACATCAAATAATTTCATCAGCAATCCTTCATAATGCAATCTGGCAGCGTACCAGAGTTTAGAATCGCTGCCACAATACTGAGAACTATGATCTTCAGCTCATTAAGATCAATGATCTGACCCTCTTTCTTGATGGTTTCGGCTATATTGGCCCCCCTCTCTGTCTCCAATAGCCTCAGATCACAGTACAAGTGTCCACTTTATGATTACTGTGTTAGTATTTGTTTTCGAAAAGCATAATAATAACATACAGAATAGTGCTCAGCTCTTTTTTTGGTGCTGGTGCTGTTCTATTATGCTGGGATGCATACAGCTCAGTGCGGGATTTTAGCTCTATCTGAATTTGAGTCCAGAGATACTCTTTAAGGTCAGGCACACTGCTCATAGATTAGCATATATTCTGACTTATAATAGGAATTTCTTACTGTGCTGGAGCAAAGCCTGATTCTGCTCTGCTCTTCTTCCTGGGAAGTGTATGATGATGGTGGCGAGATCTTTTGCCCATAAATCACGAGACAACCAAGCATACAGTTCCTTTGAAAAAAACTTCTGAAGTTCAACAATCATGTGACTAGATTACATCATCAAGCCAATGATTGTATTCAGCCACACCGGGCTTGCATTCCGCTTCTGAGCACAATCCCTCATACTATGAAACATCCTGAATCTAATGAGAAATGTTATTTTGGCCCAGATATATGGCCACAAAGCTACGTTAGAGTTTAAGCATTGTTTGCCCTTTTTTTTCTTGGGGCTGCCTTTTTTCCCTTTTTGCGCTCCTTCTCAGCCTGTTCTTCTGCTTTCTCTCGAGCTTCTTTCGACACAAGTTCGGGTTCAGGGCCTTTTGCAGGGATGCGCTGTCGCTTGTGCTAAATACGCGGTGAGATTCAGACAATAGTTGACATAACAGAGACATACTTGGAACTTTCGCCTGCTTTGCGCTTTGTGTTTCTGGGCTTTTTCATCAGCTTGAGCAACCTCTCGCAAGGCTCTTCAAACCCAAGGGTGTCGTCGAGGCCCAAAGGACTACCAAGCACCCATCGTGGAATATCACTGGATGGATTGTCCGCCTCGTCAGGCTCAATAGCATTCACCGTCATAGCCTCGTGAATCATCAAACCCACACCCAAGACCAAAGTCTCCCCGAAGGCACGGCTAATGCCCATCGGAGACTTTGGCTGGTTTAAGATTGCCGTCATGTCCGCACGGAAACCAGCTTGAGTGTGAAATTGTGCAGGAAGATAGACGTCGGGAAACTCCCATGAGCACCAATTAGGCAATGTGTCAGGGCTATCTCGTCCTGTGCTCTATTATCCGTCTTTGTAAGCTGTGATTTAACACATAGTAAAACTTCACTTACATCGAGGGAGCAAACATCAGGAAAATCACTTTGTCTATATAGACAAAGTCGAGATAAGATCATCTATAATAGCTACTTTGGGCAATTTTGTTGCTATAAGAGCTATAAGAGCTACTATAGCTACTGTAAGCAAAAGCACATTCAAACCAATAAAAGGCTAAGTTACTATTATAGTTTTCATAGCTCCCATAGATTGCATAGTCATCATAGGTGGAAAATTGAAGTACAATCCAAAATAAGTGTATTTGAGTACTATAGTACATGACATATTTCTACTAGAATAATAACCATCCTCCAGGTGTATGCGCCTCTGGCACTGCACTGGCGTGATCTCGGTGTTGGGGCCATGGCGTGCAGTCGCCGTTTTGCTCATGCACTGCGCCGGCGTGATCGGTTGGGTGTGGATCGTTTGTTGCTGACGGTGGCGCACCGTCGCCGATTTGCGAATGTGTGTCGCCTCTGGCGCTGCGCTGTCAAAAACGCGCACAGGCGTTGTCGAAAATACGCACGGCGCCCGTGCGCGTTGTCGAAAATGCGGGGGGGCTTGGGTGTTGTCAAGAATGCAAGGGCGTGGGCGTTGTCAAAAACGCGAGGGTGTGGAGGGCGTGGGCGCTGCGCATGGCGTCCGTGCGCGTTGTCGAAAACGCGAGGGGGCGTGGGGGTGTCGAAAATGCGCGAGGTGTTGGCGGTGTCGAGAATGCGCGGGGGTGTGGGCGCTGTCGAGCATGCGCGAGGGCGTGGGCGCCGTCGAAAACGTGTGGGGGCGTGGGCGCTGTCGTAAACGCGCACGGCGTTGGTGTTGTCGAGAACGCGCAAGCGTGGGCGTTGTCGAAAACGCCCTCGGGCATCGGGGTCGTCGAGAATGTGCGCGGGCGTGGGCGTCGTCGCACGGGCACCCATCCAGAGTGTGGGCGTGGGCGCTCACAATGGACGGGGGCGCTGCGCCGACGCTGCGCACGGTACGACTGTCGCTGTTGAGCGTGCAGGCGTGGCGTCTTCGAGGACGTGGGCAGGCGCGGGCGTCGTTGAGGACGTGCGCGGGTGTGGGTGTCGTTGAGGACGTGCGCGCGCAAGGGCGTTGTTGAGGGCGTGCGCGGGTGTGGGCGTTGTTGAGCGTGCGCGGGTGTGGGCATTGTCACGGGCGTGCGCGGGCGTGGGCGTTGTCAAGGACGTGGGCAGGCGCAGGCGTCGTTTGAGAACGTGCGCAGGTGGGGGTGTCGTCGAGGACGCGCACGGGCGTGCGTCGAGAGTGGGAGAAGGTGTGGGCGCTGTCGAGAACGCCGTGGGCGTGGGCGTTGTCGACACGCGCAGAGGACATGGGGGTACCGTCGAAAATGCGCAGGGCGGGGGCGTTCTCGAGACGCGCACAGGCGTGGGCGCCGTCAAGAGTGCGCGAGTGCGTGAGCGTCGTCGAGAACACGCATGGGCGCCGGCGCCGTCGAAAATGTGCATGGGCGCCGGCGCCGTTGAAAACGCGCATGGGGACCGGCGCCGTCAAGAGTGCGTGGGGGCGTGGGTGCCGTCGAGAACGCGCATGGGCGTGGGCGCCGTCGAGAGTGGGCGCGGCGCTGGGCGTCTGCGTTGGTGGTTTGGAGCTGGAACCGTGGCGTGTCGCTACCGTTTTATGCGCAGGCGCGGTTTGTTGTCGGGACCTAGAGCGCCGCCGCTGTTTTGCGCGAGCATGCCGCCTCTGGCGCTGCGCCGGCGTGATCGGGGGTGGGCGTCGGTCGTTTGTTGCAGGGACCGTTGCGCGCCGTCGCTGTTTTGCATGTGGGCGCGGGTGGTCGCTGGGGTGCGTTAGTTGCGCTATGACATTAATAAGAGGCATAATCACTCACCTGATCCTTGGTGAGCCTCGTCACAGACACCCGCTATCCTTCTTGTAGATCCCCGAGCGATGGCATTGTGTGGAATGTGCGAGGAGGGGAGATAAGACACAGATTGGACTTAGAGAAATTTTGACAAGAGTCGACGCGCGGGAACGGGAAATTAGCGTGGGAATGATTGCAGGACTCTGCACATTGATGCCACGTCAATTTTTCATTCTGTTCTTTCCTCTCAACGTTCATGCTCATTGCCTTGGTCGACGACAATTCACTCCCTCCTCACCCTCCTCAGCTTAGGACTGGAGTGATCTCAATTTATTCCATTCAATGTGAGTACCATTATCTTTCTTAGTTGTTGAAAACATGCTCACGAGCTACGGCCGTCGCACTGCGTGTCGTGTAGTTCGCGCTCGTTGCTGGCGCCCTTTTATAGACACCCCTCCCAAATGCTAACGCTCATGCCAGCTTGTGCCCCACCACCTGCACTCTTGTGGGTACTAGCTGGGCAATGTGAGCTGCGACGCTGGGGCGCCGCTAGTACTTGTTTGGTGGTAAGTGTACTCCCCCCTCTCTACTCCCTCTCTCAATTCCTAATCTTCTCCCTTATCCCCTCAGGCCGTAGCTTGAACCTATATTATTGTACGTCTTTGAGGCCGTGCAGTGGGAAGCGGAACACGCGGTGAGTCGTGGAACAACTTTGCAAGTGATGATGTGCTAATGTCCCTGTGTTTGCTGTTTGTGAGGGTAGGAATCTTACTGGTCATGATTGCATTGTGTGGGCTACGATAGTAGATTAGTACTTGTATTAAATTAGCACAAATAAATTGATTTTGAACCTACTTCTATATGTGCACTTAGAGCTGTTATAGCTATTATAGCAGGGGAAAATGCTGTAAAATCAATGGAATCTAGTGTAACTATACGAGCTATAATAGCACATCACCCAAAAGGTGCCATCTATCCGGTGCTATATAGTTGGCACCTACCTATAGTGTCTATGTGAACTATATGAGCTATATAGCAACTTAGAGCAATTTAGAGCAACTTATAGCAACTTTGGAACCAGTTTGATTTTCCTGATGAATAGCTTCACATAAATTCTGATACCACGGCTCTTGGCTAAGTGTCTTTAGAAATGCCAGTCGATCTTCGGCACTATTCTTGTGGGCTGCAGGACTCATGGGCTGGATGATATGTTGCGCTATTGAATTTAAAGTCAACATAGTATCTGCTTAAAATAAAAGTCTTCATACCTTTCGCCTTTCCCTTTCCCTTCTCCTTCTTCTCCTCGATCCTGCTCCTTTCTTCCTCCATTTCGATTGCCATGTCAGCTTCTGCCATCACATCTTCCTCTTGGTCTTCGGCCCTTTCCTCATCGTCCGCACCCTCACCCCCGTCTTTGTTGCTATTCATTGAAGCATTCTTGCTGCTGCCGTCTTCGTCCTCCTTATCGCTGATCTCGGTATATTTCTTCGGCTTTTTCCTGATCGAGTTTCTTTCCCCCAGCATTCGCAAGTCTTTGGGCGCACCGTTAAGAAAAATAAGTCCAGGTGTCCCTTGATTCTGGCGACGTATCCAGAAAGACCATATTTTTGTCAGGGCGTCCTCTTTCCAATGCCAGGGATCCATAAACGCAAAGTCTTTAGGAAGGCATTCACTTTCAATAAAGTGGTTGACGTTCATCGATATTGCTTTCCATGGGACACTGGCACGCCGATTATTGGTGAATGCCCCTAGGTGAAATTTCTTAGCTTCGAAATGTTGTAGATTTTTGGGCACTTACGATATCTCAAAGTGATATATACTCTCATGTACTGCTTCGCAGTAGCTAGGGATTTGTCTCCTTTATCTGGAAGTAAGATTCCTTCGTCGGTGCGAATGTCATTTTCAGCAATCCTCTTGATGTTTCGTAACTTGCTGTCATGATCTTCGTCATCGGACTCGTCGTCATCTGATGCTGCGTGACTGTCAGCCCGCATGACACTATCATCCAAGATTTTTTTCACTTTACCTTTGCCACGTGTGTCTGCAATGTAATCCGCAAAAACATCTGCCTGGAACACATCGACCTCCTCCCTACGAGCCTCTATGATCCCTGCGACCTCTTCTGGTTCCGTTTGAAACCTGTGTACATCCTGTAGGTTTGTTTTTTGTTGATGCTAAATACCACTCACTTTGACGTAACCAGCTGCGCGTCTGGGCCGTGTTCCCATGCAGCAAACACTAAGAGATCTGCGCCACAAATGTGCTTCATCTCCGATACAAAAGACTTGATGTACGGGCGTAGCCTTTTGTCCGCAGTTCTGTAATTTTACTTGAGCATTTCATAATATAAACTGAAATAGTACGTACACTCTTTGCACTTCAGGCGGTGGTCCTCGCTCATTCCACTCTTCAACGGTCGCTTCCACTTGTGCAGTTTGCTCTGCGGATAAACGATTGGAAACATGGGTTACGCATGCCTGATATACTGCGAGTGCAGCTGAAGATCCAGCTGGTGCATTTCCAGTGCGGGAGTTGCATTCTGCAATCACTGCCTCTTTGTATAGGGCCTCAACAACGTTGCGTTTATTGAATTTCCGTCCAAATTGAGGCCCGTCGTCTTTAGTGGAGCGTTTGGTCCGGCCCCCTTCGTTTGAACGTCCATTTGAACGGCCTGCAGCGTTATTGGCAAACCAATTGCTTATGCGCTGTATTGACATTATCAATATAATGAATATTCTATTGTGAATCATGCTTACACTTGTTAACTTGCTAGTGCTACCAGGATTCTTGCTATCCGGGTGCTCTTTGTGGTACTCTTCAATGGCTTTTACAACCCGTGGAATGATGTCGTCCCTGCGGGTCTTGGCGTCTGCATTAAGCCAAGTATTGGCATTTGCATGTAATATGTGGTGATAAGATGTTGCCCAAGTCATAAGGAAATAAGCAAGAGACGGCGGGGAGTTCCGTTGAGCCACAGTTGGGCCGCTATAAGTCAACTGTCACGTGCCTTTACAAATACATACAAATATGGACCCATATTAATACATACATTCAACGCTTTTCATTCTTCTACACAATCCTAAACTGAGCCCAATCACTATGGCTATAGCATTTAACTCTCAACCATTGCGGATCAATACGACAGTGGTCTATGAAATTGATGGAAGGCGTGTGAGTCAGGATAGCCAGCATGGCAATCATGACGAGGAAAAGTAAGTCAGCCTTTCCAGTAGTGAGAAATCAAATCTTAAAGCAAACACAGTGCTTGGCAAATCACCCTTGACGGACCGTGGGTTAAAGAGGATGGAGCGGTGTTCACCGTAATCAACACCAACTCGCCTGTCTTCTGCCCTGCCGAAATTTGGGACAATGTACCCGATGACGAAGAAACATATCGGCCCTTAGCACAGCCTAAGAATCCCATCCGCCTAGGGACAACATATGGATCCACCACAGGGGCGTTTTTCTTCCGAATCCACAAATACCCATCATTTTCGCTATTCAACATTGTGGAAGTCCCAATTTCAAAATGGGCCCCAGGTGTTGCTGCTACCGATGCTAAGCTTAGGGTAGACTGGAGGTGGTTTGCGGATGCGGAACTGTAAAGGTGGCACAGACTACAGTATTACAGGGATCATCGTAATGTATGGCGTCTACTCCTGATTTGCAATTCTACATACTGTTGTGTGTGTTAATGCTATGATCTATCCTTGAGAGGGGGTTCATGTTTTTCTTAGCTTCTTGTACGGTGCATGAGCTCCTAGGTATGATTTTTACTATACACCGGGGTCCGTTGTACTATACTAAATATACAATTTTCTCACTTTCTTATACAATATACGCGGCACATACTACATAGTCAGCAAAGTACTTAGACTGCAAGGCCATAGAGCCACAATGCAACATGCAATCAGTGTGCCCAGAGCGCAGCAAGCGCAAAGAGGAACAACATGCTGCATGAGGTTAGCCTAGTGTTGCCGGGAATCGAGTCGAAGCGACAAATGTTGCTCGCCTCGAAAACTCGAAGCGAATCGAGGTACACCTCGAGACGGGTTCGAGGCAAGGGTCTAAGCCGGCCAATTTCGGCCCGTCAGGCCCAGCCAATGAAAATGCTGTGTTTGTGCCAAGCGGCGGCCAAAAGCACAGCTCATTGAAGTCGATATCAGTGCGGTGGATCGTTAAGGTATCGTTAAAGTAGTTACAATGCCACAAAATAGAATATGTGTCAAGTAAATACCTAGTCCGATATGTTGCAAATGAGGTCCTTGAGCTCGTCGTATTTTCCTGCCGTCATTAATTCACGGCGTACCCCGTGAGCGGCCCCGAGATACTGTGATCTTGCTCGTGAACAACATATTTGTTCGTATAGGATAAACAGCTCTTACGGAAGGAGAACTTGAGGATCTGCAGTGCCTCAAGCAGCCGAGGCGAGGTGCGGTTACGTCGCAGTGTGCAAGTCTCCTTACTTGAGGAAAACACTCGCTCACAGGGTACGGCAGATGCTTGCACGGGCAAGATATCCATCGCAACGCAGAAGTCACGTCCTTACGCACTGCAGGGTGTCTGGCTGATAATTTGAGGGTGTGAGTTACTAAACCTACGACGACAAGACGATATTCAAGCTTGTGTGACGGTCAGCACGACGTGTCCGAGTAGCCTAGCACGGTCATGGGAGTCTATATATTTATACCTACTTTAGGCGATGAGTTTGAGAGCACCTCGATGCAATTCGCGATGCCGCATCAGTCATAGTCAAGCCATGCAGCAGGTCACCGACTCAGCTGTAGCCTGCCTCATGGATCATAGGTTCAATACTCTATTCACTTAAATCACACCTGGTTTCCGATTTGCAGGGTCACACTACATTGGCAAGCAGTTTGAATAGTTTGAAAGTAATTCCAGAAAACGAGAATTGAGAAAAAAATGCGAAGGACAAGTCCAAGGATGCGCAGAGGGGGCGTCCCCCCTCTGCGCATCCTTGGACTTGAGGGAAAGGGGAAAATAATGCAGCAAATGTCAAATAGAAACACAAAACGAATATCTGCAAGTTATAGGTCAGTATGTTCCAAGTCGTATGGTAAAAGGCTTACTAAGCCTCCGAGCACTGAGAAATACAGTTAGAGAGTTATTTGACACTGATAGCTCGGAGAACGTACATTGGATAACATCTTTGGATGCCTCCGAAAGAAGCAGGGTGCTATCCAAGGGATAACTGCGCAGTGCTAGCATACATGCTGACTTAGCAAACAATGTCCACACATATAGTTAAAATTGACGTACCCAGGCAGGCACCCAGGTCACAAACCGGATACTGTCGAAATGGTGCTAAAAAGCCAGTGTAATGATCTACACAAACAAAGTAAACTTCAGTACCAGAGAATTAGAAGAAAAAAGGAACAGAAAAAGATACCGTAGATGTGAGGAAGCCTCAAGAAACTGGTAGCAACTGTATGAGCAGACGGGAATGGCCGCTAACCCACACAAACTCGGATCGAGAAAACTCGGATTGAGCCTCTGTAAACTGAAGTGAATAACAGCAGCATCACAGATAAGCTGCTACCACCCAGCAAAATTGGCTGTGGTGAATAACCGGCGTCACTCACAGCAAAGGGAATACCAGTGTGTGATTATAACCCCCAGGACCTCTGTGACTATGGTGAATAACCGGCGTCACTCACAGCAAAGGGAATACCAATGTGTGATTATAACCCCCAGGACCTCTGTGACTATGGTAAATAACCGGCGTCACTCACAACAAAGGGAATACCAATGTGTGATAATGCTTGGTCTGAACAAAAAAAACAAGTGATGAGCAGACAGGGACCTAAGAACGATGCACCGTACCAGAAGCACTTTATTCTGCTCCACTTCAAGCAAAGCACAGCCGGGGCGTCCCCCAGTGGTTTACATGAAGTGGAGAAGAATAAAGTGGCATTGAAGGTCAGATTACAGGCATAAGTGTGCGAAGGCGAAGATATTGGATGTGGAATGTCGAACATGGGAGTTGAAAGAAATGAGCTTTTGCGTCGCGAGCAAATTTAAAAAGGTCAACTGTTTGTGTATATTGATGACGTGGCACCGGTGGCGCAAAATGTGCACGCGGACACAACGGTCAAACACCGACTCAATCCAAGTCTCACTGCCTCGACTGGCACTTTTGCGGCACCCTGCGACACGGCGGGAAGGGTAGCTGGCGGCGACGAGGAGGGAGAACGAGGTGACCTGGTGAGTAATGTTCCTCTTTCTTGTTTCACATAGTCTGACCACGAACGCAGGCTTGCGAGCGACGCATCACCGCCGCTGCGCACCCACACCAACGCCGTCTCGACTCTCCTCACGCCAGCGCCGCGGTAGCACGAGCGCTGTGCAGATGGCCATTGCCGCCGCCGCGCTCCCTCTCCGCCAACGCTGTCTCCTCACACCAGCGCGACGGCAGGCGAATCCGCAGCGCAAGCGCCGTGCAGACCGCCGCCGCCGCCATCGCGCTCCTCCAAACACCCTCGTCTCCTCACCACCAGTCATTGTACTGATATTGTAATGTACTAGCATTGTACAGGCACATTGCATTACAGTATCTGGCTCTGTGTCAGTCACCCTACACATTGCAATGCAGAATTTGCAGCGTCACCTCAGCCACTTCAGCCACTTGGGCAATCCTAGTGAATCCCCCACCTGGCACAACCCTTGGCAGCCTCGGATGCTCGAAAAACTTCGGAACCAGTAGCTACCACATATTTTTCCATTCTCGGCTGCATCTCTGGTGTTTCGGCTACTCAACGGTGCCTCGCGACTTTGTCGCATCCGTATTTGGAAATTTTGTAGGAGGTGTCGGCTATTTTGTATGCTTCCTCAAACCTTCGTGTCACTCCTTATATGCCTCGTATTATAATTTCGCTTTTTCTCACTTATTTTTCTCCTTCTGTTTTGTGGTTTGGAATGAAAAACATATTTATTATTTACTAATACATGTGTAAGTATATAAAAAATGCTGCACGGGGATGGAGGTGCGAGCACGGAGGAAGTGGGGATGTGCGCGAAGGGCGCGGGTGCGCGGAGGGTGTGCAGGTGAACGCGGAGGGTGTGCGCGGACGGTGGGGGCGAGGGCGTGCGCGAACACGTAGGGAGTGGGGGTGCGCAGAAACGGGGGGTGTGCGCGTGCGCGTGCGCAAACGCGGAGGGCGTGGGCGTGGCTGTGCGCGAACGCGGATGGAGAGGGGGTGCGCAGATGCGGAGGGCGTGGGGTGCGGGGATGCGGAGGGCGTGGCTGTGCGCGAACGCGGAGAGTGTGGGGCGCGCGAACACGGAGAGCGAGGGCGTCGGTGTGCACGAACGCAGGAGGGCGTGGGCCGCGCGGACGAGGAGGGCGTGGGTGTCGGTGTGCGCAAACGCGGAGAGCGTGGGATGCGCGGACGCAGGCGCGGAGGGCGTCGGTGTGTGCGAACGCGTGGGTGTGCGCGATGGCGAAGGGCGAGGGCGTCGGAATGCGCGGACGTGGAGGGCGAGGGCGTCGGGGTGCGCAAACGCAGAGGGCGTCGGGGTGCGCGATGGCGAAGGGCGAGGGCGTCGGAATGCGCGGACGCGGAGGGCGAGGGCGTCGGGGTGCGCAAACGCGGAGGGCGTCGGGGCACGCGAACGCGTGGGTGTGCGCGAACGCGGAGGGCGAGGGTGTGCGCAGACGCGGAGGGGGTGGGTGCTGTGCGCGAATGCGGAGGGGGTGGGTGTGGGCAGGCAGAGGGCGTTGTAGAGGAGCCTTTCGGCCCTCTGGTCAAATCCAGTTATTCGAGACTTTCTATCTTACTATGGTTTTTTCTGTGTTGCGGTTGATGGGGTGTGCTCGGCGCGCTTCACGCGTCGAGCGGCTAACTGTTGGAAAGCGATAATTTAGAACCCAAGCCCCGGACAAGAGTCCGCGCGTGCGGACGACCTCTTACGCGACGCGTCGGGAGGTGCCCAGCCACTTCCGCGTCTATCAACGCGTCGGGAAGTGCTCAGCCACATCCGCGTTCCCCTCGCAGCGGCCGCCGTCGGCGTCGCAGACGGACATGGGCTGGTTCATAGGACTGTCATATTCCGTACCCCTTCTTGCGCTCCACCTCTGCCCCCCTCTCCCGCGACCTTTCAACTTACTTCATTACCGATTTTCCTCCCATCTCGGCGCTCATTGATCGACTGGATCTCGGACCGGAAAAGGGACGAGCCGCGGACTTCGAACACGCGCGCGACTTTCCGCTCTATGGCGGTACGAGCGCACGTCAATAGGGAGCGTGTGCGTGAACGTACCCGGCCGTCCTCGAACGTCCTGGCCAGTCTGAAAGGTGAGTATCAAACACGATTTCCCCGAGCCTTTTCCATGCATTACACGATCCATCCCCTCCTCTTTTCCACTTTGTGCGCCAGCTATTTTCATTAACGTTTTAGACTTTGCTTCCGAATGCGCTTGTAGGCCCCTGAACCGGCGCTTGGGAACGCGCGCGGTGGGAACTCTTTGTATTTCCTTAAGGTGTCGTCCCACCCATCGAATGGACCGCGCGTTTTTCCCCTTGAACCACCGTGTGCTAAGACAACTCGCCCGTCCTCGACGTTCCCGCTACCGCCTCTTTTCCGTGCTTTTGACTGCTTTTCCCACCTCCTGAGGCCCCGGACTCGTTACTTCCAGGCTCTCAACATCCCGAAAATCACGCGTCGAGCCCCAGCTCCGCCTAACGGACGACGCTAAGTCGTCATTATTTGTTATTTTAAAGGTCTTATTCTCCACGAGTTTTTCGTGGTTTCTAAACACTCGATCGTGTCCCTGACGCTTAAGGCGTTCGACGAGTGCTTCACAATTCAGATTGTCGCGGCCCTCGACACCGTCTCCCCTTTTACCCCCTCGAGCATAGCTCGGGACTTACTCCTTCGAATCGTGTACGACCTAGGCTCTTGAAGGCCGCGCGCGAGCTGAAAAGCTCCTCTTCAGTGTGCGAGCGCGGGGCTGGCCCTAGCGTGTTGACGGCGTCCGCAGTACATGGCGGCGGTGCGCGTGAACGTGGCAGCGGCGGCGGCGGTGGTGGTGCGCGTGAAGGCGGAGGTGGGAGTCGTCGTCGTCGTCGTCGTTGCAGGGTCAACCTGGTTGAAAATTGTTGTTAGCTTGAAACCAACGGATAAAAAAGAATAAAAAACTCACCATGCATCGAGGAGCTGCAGAAAGAAACCCTCCGCGAGGATGCGGAGGGTGGGCCGTCAGTCGTAGCGTGTCGCGACGCTGGGAGGTGGGAGACGATGAGCAAGAGAAAAACCAACCATCGACGACGCGTCGGTTGGTTCCGAGTTCCGATGGCCCGTGCGCACAGTGGCCACACCGGCTTTCGTCGACGTCTACATGCTTCGTAAATAGGTATTTAAATCTGGTAAAATCAGGATATATATTAGAGCACTGTTAGAGAATGTAGACGCAGCGGTAAATATTTTGGACGGATATGTATGAGCCTATAAGTCAAAGACTTCAAATTTCAGTGCTATCAAGCTTTACTCTGTCTCTACGCTTACTCCCTCTGCATAGTTTATTCTGAAAAAATCATATTCATGTTCCTCGTACCAGGAGCCCAGTGTGTGTGCCCATCGCAGGAGCTTGAAACCCTTCAAAACACGCCATTCCAGCCATTCCGGACATTTCGGATGTTCCGCGAGACACCAATACTTTGCTTGCACTGCATTCGCGCTGGCTCTGGTGATAGGCACATTGCCCGGATCATCACTACAAGCAATGTATATGTAGATTAGTACCTCCTGACACCGAATCTTAATTTTTCAGAGCAAAAAAACCACCAGGGCAAGTAAAGTGAGCATGCCTTAGTGTTGCAAACTGTTGCAAGCTTTTTGGCTGGTGATTTACTCACTGAACACTTTGGGACCGTTAAAAAAAATCGGGACTTGGTACACTTCATGCTCATGTATGTACGAGGGCCGTGTATTATTTTCAGATTTTATAATGACCCTATAACTGCTCAGGACAACGATTCGGCGCCGTCGGAGGCAACACGCGCAGCGTTCGAGTGTCTCCGGCGGAGTTTGAAATTGACGAACGCGTCGTCAATGTTCGTTTTTCTTTTCCTCGTCGTCGTCCTCCTCCCCCTCGACGGCGTGCACTACAACACCTGGCCACCTCTCGCAGAAATGCGAGGGGTATCTATCATTCATTCATTATAAAAGTAAGTTTTATTTGTGTTCCACTACCACTGAAAACAGGAGCTGACCACATTTTGGCAGCCACGTCACCACCCCCGTACCCCCTTCCCCCGAGATCACAGCCTCGCACTCGACAACCTGAAAGCAGACACGCGCGGCGCACCCCACACAGCTCGACTGAGCTGTGTCCCTCCTGCCACCGCACCCTCGCTTTCCGCGCCAGCCACGCACACCCGCCGCCTCCCCACCGTATTCCCTGGCAGCCGCCGCCTCCATCCCGCCCGCGCACGTTCGGCCCTCCGCGTTTATTTGGGGCCTCTATCGAGGCCTCACACTGCTTTGTAAGTCGTTTTCGCATTTTTTCACCGTTTGATCCCGATGCTAACCGAGGCTTTTTTCAGT
>KN832580.1:188244-200731 GCA_000827205.1 Plicaturopsis crispa FD-325 SS-3 | reverse complement strand
ACTACAGTCATGCTGTATCACATGCTACATTGAAGCTGCCAAGCTGCTGTGTATCAAATGAATAACCCTGGGGGACAATCCTTTTTAATCAATGCCTTTACATCCTTGATAAGGAGGCAAGAGTTTAGGAGGTATGATAGGTACAACGGCCCTGACAGTGCGCCCAAAGTGAAGCCCGGGAAGGGCAATTTATATTGTGATGGACTCCTGGCACCCCGTGGGCATGTGGGCATGTGGGCCAAAACATATGCCAGGAGATCGGAGCCCATGGGCAGTGGGCACTGAAAATGTGGGCACCAAATTAAAGCGCCCACCAAAAATGGGCAGGACCACCATACAGTGCCCACGGACACCTGGCCCAAACTGAATAAGAGGCTCTTAGCCTAATAAAATCATAAGAATGTTTATGTCTAATAGTCTTTCAAGGTGGGGTGACTGAAGTGGTACAAGCGAACCGTCATACTCGACCAGTATTAATTATGCGCGCCGTTGTCTGCGCGTCATCGCCACTCGCTATGGATCACTGTTATCACTTTCTTCGACACACTTACAGCGCAATCGCAATTGATATGCGTGTTTTACCTGCTCGTAGATGAGCCCCCATGTCCTGGATGTATACTGTACGGTTTCAATTGTGAACTATTTTCCATATCTACCGTCGACTGATATAAGCCTGTTCACTCTTGAGCTTGAGAGACGTTAAAGGACGTGACTTCGGCGTTCGTGTATGCAGCTTGAGCTGTACTGGCGTATTGCCATACCTCGGCCTCAGACCATTGCATCCAGTAAAGGGTCAAGGCAGTAGCGTCGACTGCGTCGTTGTCTATAGAGAAGGTACAATGATCTTCAATTGCGCATTATTTAATTCCCAATGTGCTACCAGTAAGGAATGTCCGAACCAAGTCCAAACAAATTAAGTTACTGCACGAGAGTTCGTAATGTCGTCTGCATATAGGTCGAGTGAGTGTCCTGTGCGTGCCATCCACCACTTCATTATTGATGTGCGTAGCTCATGCAGCGATATTGAGCGTAATATTGCGATATTCGAACAACGGATACGGTCCAGCCTACATTGGACACAACACAACATCGCAATTCAGTCCACACCCAGCTCAAAAGAACGGAAACGAAAACAACTCACCCCAACCAGCGAGAAATGTGTCACTGTCAACAAGTTCGTGCCGCTCTGCGCGCCGCTCGGGATCTGCACCGTGAAGTTCTGGTGCGGCGGCTTCCCGTCCGCGGGCGTGCTGTACTCGGGGTTGAACCCGCCGGAGTACAGTATGTTGCCGAGCACGTCCGACGGCGGCCGGCACCCGCCGCTGCTGCTGCATGAGTCGAGCGCGATGACGATGGCGACCTCCTGCGAGCCCGTGAGCGAGTTCGGGCGGTCTACCTCAACGACGAGACTCGACCCCGGGGATACGCTCGTCCCGGCTGCGGGCGCGCCGATTTGGATCGACTGGGCTAGCGCGGAGGCAGCGAAGAGGGGGAGCGCGAGGAGTGTCGAGAACTTCATCGTTAATTATTAATTAAGGGTGAGTGGGACGTGGGTGTGGGGCGATGGGGGATGCGGAAATACTGTGACGTTTGGATGTTTCTCGTTACGCTTTATATACCTGCGACGGGGTAGATCTGGATCTGAGTACTAGTGTAGTCCAGGTAAACTGGGCCAGCTGATGAAGCAAATTAATGAACGGCGAACCTGAGACGTTTTTGCTTCGTTGGGATCACGGAGGAGAGGGTCCGCTCCCGAGATTTGCTATGCATACGTTCAGACGCTCACCTTTCCGATGGCAAGTGCCACAAAGTAGAACGAGATCCGAAGGTTTCACTATGCACTGTAGCCTCAGTGTGCAGCTGAGCATGGAGCTGCTGAGGCCTAAGGACCGTACTAAGGCGTGGGCAACACGAGGCTTAGAATTCGGCGTCCGCGAAGGCTGGAATCGTATTCGCAGACACGACGGGATTGTAAAGAATGAATCCGTTGAGGTCTGGTGAGGAGGCCTCATGTCCAGAATGCATCGGAGGCATGATATACATAACCTGCAGTGAATGGAGCATGTCATTCCTTCTGTTTCACGGTCAATGATGACCGTGGGGAATGTCGAGCCTGCTGGAACCTCGAATGGACGAGACAAGAGGCGAATGCAAGGGGATGCAGGCTATGTATCGACTTGAAACACCTGAGCTGAGATGTAAATAAACGACGTGTCGGATATATTCCCCGCAGATCATATAAATACACAGCCTACCACAAAGCTTTGCTCTAAATGAACTCCTGCTCGCCATTAACCATGCATACTTACGCCCTACTTGGACAAAGGAACGTCCGCGAGCCAGCGGTTGATCATATCCTATAACAACACCACGTCCACTCAATACCAGTAAAAACGGCGGGAGGGAGGTGAAAAGACTTACGAGTCCAGCTTCGGGCTGGTCGTACGGGACCATATGTCTGGAACGCAGATACGTCACCGTCAGCGACAGGGCCGATATGGGATACATATGCGGCAGACTTACCCTGCTTCATGCACAGCAACGAACGTGATGTTCCCAGCGGTCGCTCCGCCCCCACCGGCGCTGCGCACGAGGCCAGCCTTGCGGCCGGACTCGGCCGTCACCCACGGCAAATGCTCTGCCTTGACGAACTCGTCATGGAACGACGAATCGAGGGCCTCCACCCAGCGCTCATTTCCCTATATGTCCGTCTTGGTCAGTGGCAGAAGCAGAAGGGTCAACGGGAGAAAGGGGGAACGTACGATGAAGTTGCACATCATGTCAGCGTTGCCGGCGTAGACGAGCAGGCGTATGCCGCTCTCGACGAGCTCGGGGATGAGCTTCGAGCTGTCGTGCATGCCGTCGCCCTGGAACGCGAAGCCCTGATTCACCTCCATGTTGCAGCTCGCGAACTTGCGCGCGGGGTCGACGCCGAGCGCGAGCTTGTTCGCGGGGATGTTCATCCAGGTGTCGATCCAGTTCATCTGCTTGTAGCACAGGTCGCCGTCCTCGTCCTTGTTGCATTTGCGGCGGACGTCGTACGGGTTCAGTCCGAGTTCTGGAACAGGTCAGCGATGCCAATTGTGCGCACGAAGAACAGGGACATACGCATGAGGGGGCCGAGGAGCTGGCTGTTGCAGTAGAGCAGTGCGGGCACACAGGTGAGACGCGAGTTAAAGTCGTAGCAGCTCTTGATCAGACGCTGGCACGTCGGGACCTTCGCGCGCAGCGCTGAGCACTCAGGGCCCTGCGGGTCGTCGTACACGGGGTAGGGACCATCGCACGCGAAGTCGGGAACGGCCGCCATCTGCGTGTACGGATCCGTGAGCCCGTTCCCGAGGATCAGCGACTTCAAGTTGATCGGCAGGAGGCCCGGCGCTTTCGACAAAGACAGCGCGCCGTTCTCCTTGTGGATGACACTCGCGATGTTGGGGCCGTAGGTCCCGCCGTAGCTCTCTGCGGCGATGTGGAACGGGAGCTTCGCGTACTGGGGGAAACGCCCGAGGAAGAGCTCCAGGAAGGCATATACATCCTGACCGGCGACGGGGCTCGTGTTGACGGTCGTTCCGTCCTCGGCGTACGAGAAGCCGACGTTAACAGGTTGGTCGAGGAAGATGACATTGGCGTTCGAGTTCCATGAATACGGGTTGTGTGTGGTGTTCTTGCCCTCGTCCGCGATGGAGCAGGGTCCGAGCTCGAACAGGAGGCCGGTAGAGCTGCTGCAGCCTGGCCCACCGTTCAGCCAGAGAACAAGGGGTGCCTCTGACGGAGCTGTTCGCGACTCGAAGAACCTGCACCACTGTAAGAGCGGGCGTGACTGGGATGGAAAGCGTTCGAACTCACCAGAAGAACAGGTGCTTGTCTTCAGCGATGTCGAGATATCCAGAGTGCTGCTTCACAGACGAGTCGCAGAGCTTGGGTTCGGTCATGCGGAGTTTGTGCCCTGCAAACGCGGGGTGCGAGACGAGCTCATCTGGAGGACAAAGTTCAACATCGAACATCAATCAGAGGGCGCGTATTCACTCACAAGTAAGCCCGTTCTGCTTCACGAACTCTTTCCCTTCGTGCAGCCACTTGTCTACCGTCGTCTTGGGGCTCTGCGTCTTGAGGGCATCGTGCACGGCGTGCTGCACACCATTGACGAATTCGCCGATGAGGCTGCTGCCAAAGTCGACGTAGTTGGGGCTGATGTCGCCTAGGATGGTCTGCTCGCCTGCAGGGATGGCGAGGACTGAGGAGACGGACAGGAAAGATAATAAGGATAAGCTAGACGTCCTCATGGTCGGATGTCAAGAGCTGCTGCGTACTGGCCTCAGGACCTCAGGTTGCAACGATACCGCATGTGAGCGCATGTGGCGTCCAACACCGACCCCGGACGGCCGGGCCGCTCCAGCGCCGAGAGTCTGTGCAGTGTGTGCGCCCATATGCAGGTCCCGGGGACCGTGGGAATGATGGAATAGTCTTGCCGCCGGCCAAAACGCGTCGCGACGCGCCGACGCGCATCGACATTGTGACAGGAGCTGGAGGGCTTAATGAGGCTCATGTACGACGGTCAGGGCCGGCCAAATCCTGCGTTCTTCAAACCTCAGGGCGAAGAGGACGAGGACAGGTTGGATAGCAGAGTATCTATGTTCGTACTCATTAGCGGAGACGACTTCGAGGACAGCTCTTGCGAGACTAGGGACGCCGACGAGCCTGGTAGCTGGGTCCAAGACGGATTCCTAGTCAAGGAGTCTTTCCGACGGCGCGGCGTAGGATCTTGGGCTCTGGAGCAGCTGTTGGACCACCGATCCGTGCAGGTATGTAGGCACCTAGGCGAGATTCTCGAGATAGATCGTGTGCTGAAATACAGCATTCGCTGCTGATAGGGTGCGGAGTATATCCTCGCGTTCCCTCGCTCGAATGATGTTCCAGTGCAGGTGGACAGCGAAAGACCCGATGTCAGGCAGCGGGCCTTGTATGGTGCTACTGCTATGTTCCAAAAGGTGCCCAGTTTACCGTTGGTTGTGTGTTTGGTTTTTGTCCTGACGCTTGCTTTCTAGGCGGGGTTCCGGCGCGTCAGTGATACGACGTGTTTTGCGTACGCGAAAAAACCTATAGACTCTTAGGATTAGTTAGCGACACGAGGGTGCACCACAGACAAAGCTAGTAAGTATGTCATGCTGCTACCTGAGATATTCCAAAGCTCACTCAGCATCTCTAGACAAACTCCCAATGGTTATATGGACGACGTCAACGACAATGCGTTCGATGGAATTTCTTGAATATAGGTTACTGCTGCACGTTTCGCTCAATATGACTTGAATGGTGATATTTAGATTACTCGCATGAATCGTTAGAAAACAAATACATCTTGAATTAAGTCAATGTCGTTTCTCCGCTGCCCTCTCTCCCGCTAGATCTTCAGCTCCCAGCTAACCCCACACCCACAGCCGCTCCCCTGCGAATGCGGGTTGTCCAGTATCCGAAAGCTCGACCCAATGAGCTCGGTAGCAAAGTCGATCGTCGAACCGTTCAGCAGCGTCATCGAGACAGCGTCGACGACAATATTTGCCGGCCGGATTGTAGGGTGGCTGAAATGACTACACACACAGGTACATACGCTCAGCAGCGGGAAGGATGGATGCACCAGGCATAAGCTTACTAATCGTCAGGCCCGAGACGGACAGCGAGCTCCATCTTGTACTGATAGCCGTGGCAGCCGCCGGACTCGACGGATATTCGCAGCGCGGCGTCGAACCGGTTTTCACGCTTCGCTATAACTCGTAGTTGCTGTGGAGGGATAGATACCGGGTGAGCGTTGGGTGCCGCCTGCAGGGAAGTAGAACGAACGCACCTCCGCTGCTCTGTCGCTTATTTCAATCCTAGCATCCTTTGGCGGGATGAGGTCGACGTCTATCTCGTCATCCCCCTCTCCTAAGTCTTGAGGAGAAGGCGAGCGGATGAGGACAGCGCGTTGGGTCGGTGGACGCTGCTGAGCTAAGGATGCCCAGGCCGACCGCGTCGAGGAGAATGACCGCGCGTTATGGGGCGCTAGATAGTTGCGGAGCTCGGAGCGTACACATTGTACGGTCCTCTTCTGCGAGACCAGCGCCAAAGACCGTAAAAGACGGCTGGACGGACGAAAAACAGACGAGGACATGATCGTTAGAGGTGTAGAGGGGTGCCAGATGTCCGGTCCCCCAATTTGGTCATTGCGGTGATTGGTAGGACCCCTGGCGCACCTCCTCCTTGACTCTTGCCACCAACTTTGCACGACGATGTCGGCGGCTTCAAAGGTCTCCTTCACGATCCGTCGGCCAACGCCGCCCTCGAGATCAGACTCGACGACGGGCGGCGACAATTTCAAAGTTCCCAGCCTCCCACGGCATCTCGCCGACGACTCGCGCGCATCGAGCGCCAACTCGTCGCCCAGACCAAAATCTCGCACGTACCACGAACGCGACTCTAGTGATGAGGAAGACGAGGGCTTGGAAGAGGAGCTAATAACGGGCTTCGACCATCTCGGTGCTCAGCGGTGTGTTATACTTCCCTACGGCTGCCATGCGCGTGCGGTATCTCAACTCACAATAGCCCCGTTTCGTCGCTTATTTTGTAGCTTACACGAGAAGAAAAAGGCCGCACAGGGCCCCCTCGTTATCCCTGCTCTTCAAAACAAGGACTGGCGCGCGCTCGCACGCAAACGCAGAGGCGCAACGCAATATGTGCCCCCGTCTGCTGCGGCCGTGACGGGTGCTGATGGCAGCGTCGGTGGTTTGGGCACAAGAGACACAATCAATTCCGGTCCACAGAGGGAGGGGCTGTATTTCAACACGAAGAAGTTGAAAGTCGAGGCCGACGCAGAGGCTGATGAAACTGTCGCAATGGACACGGAGGAGGCGGTGAAGAAGGAGGATCCAGAGACCGAGGACCAGCGGGCTCTGCGCGCCATCCTCGCAGGGACCGACGGCACCGGCGACGATGGCCCCACGATCGACATCATCCCCCCACCCGTCTCGGAGACCGACGCCCTCCGCCAGGACGTCGAAGAACTCCCGGACGAAGCCACCATCGACGACTATAACCGCGTGCCGGTGTCCCAGTTCGGCGCGGCGCTCCTGCGCGGCATGGGCTGGACGCAGGGCACCGCCGCGTCGAAGAAGCACAAGGGCCCCGTCGAGCCGTACCTGCCCTCCGCGCGCCCCGCGCTGCTCGGCATCGGCGCGAAGGAGCGCGAGGCCCTGGACGATGGCAGCAAGCCGCGCAAGGGCGGCGCGAAAAGGCCTGAAAGGCGGTACGTTCCGGTCGTGAAGACGGAGAAGGCTGGTGCTGCTGGTGCAGACAGGGCGGGCTCCGGCACGCCTGGCGGGAGCTCGAGACGCCGCTCGCCGGAGTCGCGCTCGCGCAGGCATTCGCGGTCGCCGGTGTCGTCGTCGCGGCGCCACCACGACCGGGACGAGCGGCGCTCAGAGCGTGATTACGATTCACGGCGTGACAAGCGGGACTATGACCGCGACAAGCGAGACTATGACCGCGAACGACCACGGGATGGTGGGGAGAGGGATTCGCAGAGAAGAGATAGGGATCGCGATCGTGAGCGTCGGTCGGACGACGGTGACCGAAGGAGGGGTCGGGATAGACGCGACTACTGATGGGTGCTTTATTTTGCGGCGTCACATCCGCTTGTTTTCGTGGACATTCTGTATAATCTGCTGTCTGTCGTATCGTTTGTGATACTGCCGTGCAATATAGAAAAAGAGCTTCAGCCTCTTTGTAGCCAGCCGGGCCCGCAATCTACTCAGTGCTCCGAGTCGCACTTTAGCTTGAACTTGTACCACTATGACCTCGCCATGATCACTGAAGTCAACATTTATATCGCCTCGCCACAGGCAGCTCAACCTCTTGGGATAGCTCTGAAGTGACGCTGTCGGAAGACCACTATACTACGTAATTGAAGGATACCTTCGACTATCTTGAGCGCAAATGCCGTGTATAGAGAAACAGCGATAGACTCCTCGAGGCGGTACCTGCGGTCCCAAGAAACAACAGCGTATCGATAGCAAGGTACAGGACAAGAAAGCAGGACTACACTTCACAAACACACAACTCCGAGTCCAATTTCTCGCCAATAACGAACGACCTTTGCCCACCAATACTCCCTGACACTAAGCCGTCAAGCAGAGTTAAACGTTAAACCCGCCCGTCGACAGCGACGGCGGCAACGCGTCCGGCCCACTCCCACACGTTACGTTGATGTTGTCCGTCAGCGTCAGCTCGACGGTCGATCCGCGCGTGAACACGTCCCAGTCGAGGTAGCAGTTCGACTTGTACGGCGTGCCGTCCACTGTCACGTTCTGTCGCGCCACATTAACGCACCGTTAGCTTTTTTGCCTCCACACCAAATGGCACGGCGGATGGACGGATTAGGGAGGGACGTACAGCGACAAAAACAGTCCCGCCCGTCCCATTCTTCGGGTTCCCCTTGAAATTGACCGCGGTGATATTCGTAGTCGTGTTGAGCACGGGGTTGTAGAACGAGATGGACGGGAAGTACGGCGAGGAGAGGAGGAACTGGCGCGTGCCCGGGACGGGGTACATGCCCGCGAGGTAGAAGGCTGCGTAGCTGCCCATCGCGCCTACATTTTATACCACGATTGTCAAAGACAGCAATGGAACGGGGTGCGACGGTAAGACGCACCGGAATCTATAGCCCACGACATATATACATGGTAAACGGAGGGGGAACGGGTAAGGAAACCAAGGAGGGGACGCACCATCATTCCCCGGCAGCCCACCCACGCTCGTGTTGAAGTACTGCGCGATGACCTGCCGCGAGGCCTGCGTGCTCAGCCCCGGGCGGTCCGCGTAGTGGAACATGAACGGGATCTGCTGCGAGGGCTCGTCCGTCGAGTCGAAGTAGTTCTGTGTGCGGTTCAGTGCGTGCGGTTATGTTCAGTGCGTTCGTTAGCATCCGTGAGTGGCGAGGGATTTGATCGTGGATGGTGAGTGGGGTGAGTGGGCGTACCTCATCGAGGAGGAACTGCAGCCGCTTCACAAACTTCTCCGCGCCGCCGTGCAGCTCGATCAGCTTCGCCGTGTCCTGCGGCGCGAACTGGGAATACTACAAGGTCCACGTAGGCCCGTGAGTAATCGTCCTACTACGGCGAGGAAGGAGGAGGGAAGGGGAGGGAAGGGTAGAAGGAGGAAGAGGGAGGGGGAAGAATATGGAGAAGGGGGCGACTCACAACAAGCGGCGACGACTCGTAAAACCCGTCCCTATTCCACGCGTCCAGGTAGCACGTCGCGTGCGCGGGGTCGTGCACGCTGCAGTGCCGCGGGTCCGTGTAGTTCCACGTGCCGTCTGCGAATCGAGGCTATAGCGCCAGCCGCGTGAGTGAGTATTCTGGGGTCTGGAGAGGCAGGTTGGAAGGGCAGGGGGGGCGGAGGGGTGTACGTACCTGCATCATCCCCTGCACCACGCCGCTCGACACCCCCGGCACGGTCGTGTTCGGATTCCACACGTTAACGAAGTTGCCCGCGCGCTGTGCGTACTACACCCCACCCCACCCCCACCCCCGTTAGCTTACTCTTCCTAAACCAAGTGAACATGAATATGCACGAGGGAAGGGGCGTACCTTGGCAGCATCATCCCCCCTCCCGAGGACCCGCGCGACTTGCGAGATCGTGAAGTCGTTGAACGCGTGCTAGCGTAGCGTAAGGGTAAATAAAGTGAGAGGGCGGTGCAGGGAGAGATGGGAGGAGGGGAGGAGGGGAGGAGGGAGAAGGAGGGGGAGGGGGGGAACGTACCTCGAGCGTGCGGGAGACCTGCTTCGTCGGCGCGCCGCCGTCTTCGTATATGTCCTGCGGGATGAAGTCTACGCGCCAGCGTCAGTATGCACCGCGCCGCACATCCTTACACGCTATACGGTGCTCGTTCCACACAGTGTTCGTTCCACAGAAGTGTCCGTTCTACAGGAGTGACGGGCGCAGAAGGAACAGGCAGAGAAGAAAAAAGCGACAGGACGAAAGGACGCACTATACGTCTTCCAAACCCCCGCCTGCCTCCCCTGCAGATCCCAGTTCGGCGGCGTCAGCTCCGCGTCCGCGAGCAGCGCGGTGTACAGCGCGTCGAGGGAGACGTTCAGCGTGGCGGCTTGGGGTGCGAATCTGTGTGCGCGAGTGAGCTTGTGGACTTACTTACGCACGAAGGATCACGGAGCGTGGACGGAGCGCGGAAGGACGGAATGAAGGGGCAAAGGGAAGGGAAGGACAGGGGAGGAGGGGACACGCACTTCACAGCGAACTCCGCGAGTATGGGGTCTCCGTCTTCGCGAACGCGTTTCTATCAGCTCGCTGCGAGAGAGACCAACGAGGGACCAAGGGACTCACTGCTACCGCCCTGGATCCACTGCTGCACGGTCGCGCCGCGGCACTCGGGGAGCCATCCTAGCGCTCGCGGTTAGCATCATTTACGCACGCATGGCGCGGTACGGTTATAACAAAATGCAACAACAACAGCTACGGAAAGGACGCGGAAGGGATAGCAAGGGGAAAAAAACGCGCAGACGAACCTTCATGCTGCTGGATATTGATCATCCCGCGCACGATGCGCGCAAAGTTCTCCGGGTCGTGCAGCGACATGAGCGGGTAGAGCGTGCGGAAGGTGTCCCACTGCGCGTTGGTGTCGCGTGAGTGTGTTGTGTGTTGTGTGTTGTGTGTTGGGGAGCGGTGGTATGTGGTGTTGGGGAGTGGGGTGGAGGAGCGGTGTGAGGAACGGCGGGGAGGAGTGGTGTGGGGAGGAGTGGTGTGGGGGAGGAGGGGAGGAGTGAGGGGCGTGTTGGGTGTCGGTGTGGAGGAGCGGTGCGTGTTGAGGAGCGGTGTTGCGCATCGCGTATTCGGTGCGGATGTGTGTGTGTGCATTGTTGAGGGTATTCGTCAGTATCAAGCATTCAACAAGGAACGCAGGAGGAGAACACGCACATTACAATAAAACGAATCATAATACGGCTCGCTCGACGCCCAGCTCGGGTTCTCCCCCGTATCTATTTGCCACACCTCATCAGCCCCATTCCACCCAACCCTTTTCACCCCACAAACACGAATAAGAGTAGGGAACTCACAATCCGCTGGACTGATATGCGTCCTGTACAAACTCGAATAGAAGAGCTTCACCATATCTGGGTCCACCTCCTCCACGTCCTCTGCGTGCTTGTTACCCTTGTTACTTGAGGAGGAGGAGTGGGCGGAGGAGGAGGAGGAGGAAACGGAGGAGGAGGAGGAGGAAGAGGAGGACGACGACGAGGAAGAAGAGGAGGAGGAGGATGGGGCTAATTGGACGCGCCCGAGCAGCTCGCCCCAGGCTGCGCGCGCGGAGGCGTGTACGGCGTCGAATACGCTGTCTATCGTCTCCACACTCCCTACTGTGTTTCCCGTATTTGCCGTCAGTTGGAAGAAGCACAGGATGGAGTGGGTCAAGGATTCACCTTCACTACCCGTCTCTGCCCTCGGTGTGGAAGTGGAGTTAGAGGAAATGGGAGAAGGGGTGGAGGAGAGGGGAATAGCATCAAACCCCGGCACCTCCTCCTCCGCATTCTCGCACGCCTGCTCGGCGGAGATGAACGATACGCCCACACGCGCCAGGATCGTCGTAGTCCCGCTAGAGGAAGAGTGGGAGGGGGAAGATGGGGAGGAGGGGAAGGTGAGGAGGGCGCCTTGTTCGCCGCGGAAATCTGCGTAGACGAGTCAGTAGGGGGTTCAATGGGGACGTGCGGAGGCTGCTGGGCTAGTAGGGATGGGTGCGCGATGGAATACGGTTGAAGAAGGTTGAGGAGGAAGGGTGTGTGCGTATAGGGAAGGGGGGTAGTAGGGGACGAATAGAACGAAAGGCTGCACAACGAGAAGACGCGCACAACACCGAACGAGACGGCGCACTCACACCCATAAACCCCATCAAACCCCGTCACCCGCCCCACCGGCAGGTCGCCCACGTACGCGCCCCACTCCGTCGGCGGGCCACCGTACCACTCCGTCGGCCCGCCCAACGTCTCTACGCCGCCCACACCGGCGACGCGGAAGTCTACGCAGGTGTAGGCGCGGTATGTCCCTGGGCCGAAGGATGCTGCGAAGGTGGCGCCGCCTGTGCGTACGAGTCAGCGCATACATAAAAACGGTGTGGTGTACAGGGGTGAAGGGAAGGGGAGAGGGAAAGGGAAAGAGAAGGGAGAGGGAAGAAGGAGAAGGGAAGCTCACCGACAACCCTCCCCGCCCCGGGATACACCCTCATCTCCTGCGCAGACGAGCTCCCCTGCCCGTCCTCCGTGATGTCCACTACCATCCGCAGCCCCCGTCCTCCCCCTTGCCCTTCCTTTTCGCCAGCCTTTTCGCCAGACGTTTGTGTAGAGTGGGAGGAGGAAGAGGGAGGGGGAGAGGGAGGAAAGGTGTATCGGTGCAACGCGGTGCGGCGCGTTGCTGTGAGTTCTACGCGGATGCCTGTGGACTGGTGGCGCGT
>KN832580.1:151010-188234 GCA_000827205.1 Plicaturopsis crispa FD-325 SS-3 | reverse complement strand
GGGGGAGGGGGAGAGGAGGAGGAGGGGGGGAGGGAGGGAAGAGGGAGGGGGGAGGGACGTACGAGGTTGGTGGAGAAATACCCCGGCGACGCCGCATCGTCCGGCGTTCCTGCAATGAGGGCGCAGAGGGTCAGCACACAAAGTCGCACACCAAATAGCCGTGCACGCGAAACGTCACGAAAGCAGCTGCGGAAAACTGCGCGCGACCGTTGCGCAAAACAGCACAAAACCTACTCACCATCCCCCCTTAGCTTCCTCTTAACCTTCCGGCTCTCAATCGACGTCCTGCAATCCTGATACGGCGTATCGGAATCGTTGGGCGTATTGGAATCGTTGTGGGAGGCGGTGCAGGAGGCGCCGAGGGGGAAGAGTTTGAAGTTCGATAGGGATGCGCCCTGCACACGGATGGTCAGCAAATATAGGTGTGGCGGGCAGGGGACGCGACGCGGCGGAGAAGGACACTCGACGCGGCAGTGCTCGACGCGTCGGAGGTGCACGCGACGCGTACGACGCACAGTTGGAAAGCGCGCACGGCACGCGGCTGGCATCGCAGACCAGCCAGAACACGCAGACCAGAAGAAAATCGTAGACCACCCCAAAAAACGCAGACCAGCTTAAATTTAAAACGCCAAAAAACACTCACCCCGCCCGTCCCGCTATCGTGCAGCGCGGAGAAGCCGATGACGTTGTATTGCGGGTCCGCGTCGTAGCCTGCTTGCTGTGGGTGGCGTTAGCATGGTACACAAAGAGGCAGTACGGTGGATGAGGAGTCAGTATGGTACGCAAAATGATAGTGGACGGCGGACGAAGTGATAGTAGACGGCGGACGAAGTGATAGTAGACGGCGGACGAAGTGATAGTAGACGGCGGACGAGGATAGACAATGAAACGACGCGTGTGGATAGATGAGAATAACGCATCGCCAACGAAAATAACGCGTGCACTGGTGAAGTAACGCGTCGCGCAGACGCAAATGGATCACGTTCACGAAATAACAGGAGTTGTCAAGAATAACGCGTGCACAGACGAGAATAACGCGTGCGATGTGAACGAGGATAACGAGCGTGTACAAGCAGAGGAAAATAACGCGTGCACTGAAGAGAGTACGGCGCGCACTGACGAAAACACGCGTGTCGTTGACGAGTACGAGACGCTGCATAAACAAGCAAGGGAACGCGTCGTCGACGAAAATACGCGTGCAGAAAATAACGCGTACACGAATAGAACGCCGTGTGTATCGACGACAAAGGGCGGGCCGGCGGGGAGGAGGAAGGACAAATGAAGATAAAATGGGCGTGCGAAAAGAGACGAGAATAGTGCGACAAAGATATGCGTGTGTGCAAGATTTAGAGATAATGAACGGGAAGCGGATACGATAGGGAAACAGTAAACGCGTACGGAGGAGGTAAAACGCGCGCGAGGACGAGGATTGTGGTGCGCGTGAAGGCGAGAGAGCGCGCGACATCCAGACAAACGGCAGAGCAGCAGAGGGAGACGCAGTTTCAAAAACGAGAAAAGAGAGGGACGTACATTTCCAGGCGAGTCCGTGTCCATCCCAACCTTGACCATGCCATGAGGGAGCGTAGCGCCTGCGAGCGAGTCAGCACAAAACGCGAGCAGCGATAGGACGAGCGACGCGAGGGCGATAACGAGCGAGTGGAACGGTGCCCCAAGTAGCAGAACGGTGCACGAGTCAGGACGGAAAAAGGACAGGATAGACGGAAAAAGGACATGCCTGGGAAGACGTGACCGCCGTTCGTGGTGCCTATAAACGGGTCCACCGCCTCCAACACATCGACCGCAGCGCAGGACGCGGTCAACAGAGCCACAGCGAGCAGGGTTATCATCATCATCGTCGTCGTCGTCGTCGTCGTGGTCTCGAGTGCAGGGTTTATGAGGGGCCATCGCCGCGAAGTCGAAGCCGAGGCGAAGAAGGGTAAACGCGTCATGTGGGGAGTGCACGTGCTCGTCACGGTCACGCCCCCCCTGCACTTTAGATTTGGACGACAGACTCCCACTGGCGTCCCCCTAAGTACCGTCCACCCAACCACTCACCATGCAACCCCCCTCCCCCTCCAGTGCACCATGTCCTCCCCCAAAACCTCCCTCGTAGCAGCCGACGAAGTGATCGACTTCGCCGGCGACTCCACCCTCCCGCCCCCGCCCTCCCTCACACCCGCTCAGGAAAAGGCCTTGTGGCGCAAGATCGATTTGAGGCTGATGCCTATCCTCTCGCTGATGTACCTCGCGAGCTTCCTTGACCGCGGGAATATCGGGAATGCGAAGCTCGAGGGGCTGACGACGCAGTTGGCGTTGACGGGGGATAAGTATAATATCGCCCTGGTGAGTGCGGTACGGTGTGGTGCGAGGAAGGGGTTGCTGATGAAGGGGTGGGGGTAGACGATGTTTTTCATTCCGTATTGTATATTCGAGTGTCCGGCAAAGTGAGTCCAGAGTGTTTGGCGAGTAGGCGCCTGGCTGAAGCAAGCAAAGCCTCGTCCTCAAGAAGTTTAGGCCTTCGCGTTGGCTGCCTGGTATCACCGTGCGTGTCTACATCCTTCCTCAATTGAAGCGCGCGCTGACCTCTGTTGTCTATCGTACATGTTCGCAGATTGCCTGGGGAACAGTCATGTACGTGCACCACCTTTCTTCCTGTTCATACCGCTGACTTACGACTTACCTGTTCTACCCTGTCCGTCTTCCCTACCTCGCTCGTGCCCTACGTTATACACGCGATACACCACATACCCGTATCCTCCGATATCCTGCACACGTCCGATGCAACTCCAGGACGCTCATGGGCCTCGTGAAAACGTGAGTTGCCCTCTTCGTACATCTCCCTTTTCGCGTTTTCCTGTTCGTTTCTACTGCCCGTTTCTCCCTTCGTTCTTCCCTTCGCGCTCTCCCAGTCACTTCGCTGTCGCCTTCCGTGTTCCTTCGCTCTACGTTTCGTCGCTCTGCACCTCCACTCCCTCCGGTCGCTGGCAGCGGTTTCCCCCGTTGCTGTTGTCGATGTCTGCTGTAGCTTCCGCGTCGATTGAAAATGCGGTCGCGGAGCTGTGGGTGGCTGCTGTGACTGCATCAATGACTGCCGACGGCCATATCGTTAGATGTGGCTGCATCGTCGTTGCTGCGGACTTCTGTGTCGTGGACTCCTCGCGCGTTTTGTGTCGTGGACTCCTGGCCCAGCGCGTGGTGCGTCGATGGCTGCAGCTGCTATCTCGGCTGCGGCTGTAGTGGTTGCAGCGCCCTTGCCAGCGGTTTCTGCAGCATCGATGTTCACAGTGGCTTTGGCTTCTACGTCGGCAGCGGTGCCTGCATCGTGTTGTCGTCGGCAGCGGGTGCTGCGTTGTCGCTACATTGTCGTTGGTAGCGGGTGCTGCGTTGTATATGGCAGCCGTGTCTGCTACGTCGCTTGCCGTGCCTGCATCGTGGGCTTCCGTTGCTGTACATTGCGGGCTTCTAGCGCAGTCGTGGCCTCCTGGCGAAGCGCGTTGGGCGTCGATAGCCACAGTGGCTTTCGCGTTGATGACCACAGTGGTTACTTCGTCGATGACCACAGGGCTTCCGCGTCGCTGCATCGCAGCTTGTCCAGCCGATGGTAGCGGTGACCGCGTCTGGGCATCGGTGGCTCGTGTCGATGGTGGCTGCGGCGTCGTTGGCAGCATCGATGCTCACAGCGGCTCCCACATCTACTGCTGCTGCGTGATCATGCCGACCATGGCTGCGTCGTCGCTGGCCGTCGTCGATGATAGCTGTGTCTCTGAGTCGATGATAGCTGTGTCTCCGAGTCGATGGCACTTGGGACTGCAGCGTCGAGGAGAACTGTGGATCACCCGTCAATGGCTGAGCCTGGATGTCTATGACAACGACTGTAATGTCGATGCCAACGGCTGAAATGTCGATGCCAACGACTGAAATGTCGATGCCAACGAATGCAATGTCGATGCCAACGACTGCAATGTCGATGCCAACGACTGTAATGTCGATGGCAGCTGTGGTCTTCGCGTCATTGCCGCGTCGTTGGCAGCTATGACCACTGTGGGTGCAACAGCGATGGATGCGGCTGCGGCTGCGTTGTCGATTGCAGCGTTGCAGCGTCGAATTCGCCTGTTGCGTGATCATGTCTCCCCCACCTGGGTTAGCTGCTGCCTGCAACGTCGTTGGCTGCTGACCTCCGTGTTGGCAGCGGTGGCTTCCGCGTCGGTGGGTGCCGAGTGGATGACTGACAGCGGTGGCTGCCTAGTCGATAGCAGGTGGCTGCTGCGTCGCCGTGTCGTCGGTAGCTGTGACCTGCTGCCTTATCAGTTTAATAGACGCTGTGTCGTTGGCTGCTGCCTGCATCGTGACTGCAGCGTCGTTGTTGCCGATGCTTGTCTAGTTGATGGCTACTATGAATGCTGCGTCTATTGCTGCGTTGCTGCTGCGTCGATGGCTGCGTTGTCGCTGCGTCGATTGCTGCGTTGCCGCTGCGTCGGTGCGTCGGTGGTTGCTGCGTCGATGTACTAGTGGTTGCTGCTACGTTGATAATAGCGGTGACCGCTTAGTCGATGTCTACCGATGCTAGCTGCTGCGTCAATGGCTGCAGTGGCGGCGTTGATAACATCGGTGGTGGCGTCGATTGCTACGGTCACTGCCGTGTCGATTGCTGCGTTGCTGCGTCCATTGCCGCATTGCTGCGTCGATTTCTGCGCTGCTGCGTCTACTGCTGCGTTGCTGCATTTATTATTGCGCCCGCGTCGGTAGCAACTTTGGATCTCGCGTCCAGGGCTGTCGTGGCTGGCCGTTTTTTCCTTGTGAAGTCCCTCTCGCCCCGATGACTGCCATTCCCCGAGACGATACTCCCCATTCCTAACCCTTCCCCTTCCACTCCCATTTTCCTTTCCCCTTCCTTCTCCTCCACTCCTCAAGGTGTCAGCCTGTTGAGATTCGTACTGACCACCGCCCCGAAAAACAGGTACCAGCAGCTCGTCGGCGTGCGCGTGTGCCTCGGCGTCGCGGAGGCGGGGCTCTTCCCTGGGGTTGTTTGTGAGTGCTACTGCTTTGAGTTGGTTTTCTTGAGGGTGCAGTTTAGCGTGATGTTCGAGTTGGTGCGAGCGTTTGTCGTTTTGCCCGTGCCTGTCGAGGCTGCGAGCGTTTGCCCAGTTGATCGCGTCCAGCTCACGGTTCGTGTGCCCGTTTTTGCCGATTCTGCTGCTGCGGGGCGCTTGCCCAAGCTACTGCACGTTCTGATTTTCGACTTCGACGCGAGCGTTCTGTTCGATGCTTGCGCCGTGTCCGTTCTGTCCGCTTCCGTTCTGTCCTGTGGTCCATGGTCGTGCCCTTTCAGATCGCGTGTCTGCTGTTTAATTTTTTACCGTAGCGAATTATCCCTTCCTCTTGTGCTATCTACTCGTCTCGAGTCTGCCAGCTACCTGTCAATGATCCCTTCTGACACGCTCTTCCTCCCACAGACTAGTACGTTCGCCCAGCTCTGCGGGTACGGAGTGCAGCGCGCTGACCGTGTTCACACTCACTACGCCTTCGCATCTCACCACACTTTGTTCTCTCGCTCGACTCATATGGTAATTGACTCGCCCCACTGGCTAATTAACCTACCCATAGCCTGACGCTATGGTACCCGCGACACGGGCTACAGTACCGCATCGGGCTGTTCTTTGGCGCTGCGACGCTCGCTGGTACGCGCGCGTTTCTTACCATCTCGCACACAAAGTATCATCCATGTAGCGTCGCTGACCGAAGCCCACAGGTGCGTTCTCTGGCATCCTCGCGTTCGCGATCGGGTTCATGGACGGCGCGCGCGGGCTTCAGGGGTGGTCCTGGATCTTCGTGCGTATCTCTCGTCTCCGCTGCGTGCTCCCTACACCGCTGCTTCCCCTCTGCCCCCTTTGATCTTACTGACTCTTCTGGCTGCTCCCCACAGATCCTAGAGGGCATCGCGACAGTCCTCATCGGCGTGCTAGCGCTCTTCGGTGCGTGTCTGCCTCGTGGATGTGCCGCGATGGTGGCCTGGAGTATGTTATGACGATGGGCTGACGCACACGCTCAGTGCTGGTCGACTTCCCGAGCACGGCGGCGTTCCTCACGCCCGAAGAGCGCGCGTTTGTCGTTTGGAAGAAGAGTGCGTCCTCTCATGCCCGTCCTTTCCTTCTCGGCCTTTCATCGTCGTTCCTTCATCGTCGCCCCATTCATTCCCGCCCTATTCATCGTCTCCTGACTTACCCTCGCTACGGTGCAGAATACGACAACTCAAGCGTCGGCGAGGAGGAGGGCTTCGCCCTGCGGCACATCTGGGCCGCGTTTAAGGACTGGCAGGTACGCCCGCCTCCTCGAGTACCCATCTTTTGGGCATGCGCTGGTACCCAACTGCTGGGCTTGCGCTGATGCGACACACGCAGGTCGCGGTGCATATACTGTCGTACATGAGCGTCATCACGCCCGGTGAGTCGCGTTAGACTCGGGAATTTAGACAGGGTACGCGGCTGATGGGGAGTGTGTATGTAGTGTTCGGGATCACGCTTTTCTTGCCGTACGTACATTCCTCGCATCCTCCAGCCGGAAAGACATACCGCTGAATGCGCACAACACCAGGTCGATTATCCAAGGGTGCGTATCAATGGGTGAGCACGCTTGACGGTCACCTGAGTAAGGATGCACAGATTCGGATTTGACACGGGCATCAGCCAGCTCCTCAGCGTCCCGCCGTACATCTTCGCCAGTACGTCCCCTATCCCCCGCTCCCTAGCCCATCTCACCCACCCCCTACCCACCCAGCCATCATCCTCCTCCTCTTCGGGTACTACTCCGACCACTACAAGCTGCGCGGGCCGTTCATCATCGCCGGGCTGACGATGTGCGCCGTCGGGTTCGCGATCAACATCTCCGCGGCGAGCGTCGGCGCGAAGTATTTCGGGACGTTCTTTGTGGTGGCGGGGAGCTATGCGGCGTTTCCGGGGGTGGTTTCTTGGTGCGTGTCCATCCCGCTCGTTTTCTGTTTCCCGCGCGTTCCCGTTTTCCTGTTTTGTGCACCTGCGTTTTTGTGAACGTTACTGACGGCTACTCGTGCGTGTGTCTAATGGTGGGTGCACACAGGCTGGGGAACAACCTCTCGGGACAGTACAAGCGCGGCGTGGGCATGGCCGTGCAGATCGGCATCGGCAACTTTGGCGGCGCGATCGCGTCGAACATATACCGCACGCAGGACGCGCCGCGTTACGTCGTTGGGCGTGAGTACTCTTCCCTTTTCCTCCCTCTCCCCCCCCTTTCTCTCCTCCCCCACCTCCGAGTCCCCCGCCTCCCCGTAACACCTGCTGACACCACCCTTTGCTGACACCACCTCACCCTGTTTGGTTGTGTAGACGGCATCGAGTTAATGTTCGTCGGCATCGGGCTCGTGTGCGTGCCCGCCGCGATGATCGCGTACGCGCGCATCAACGCGCGGCGTGACCGCGAGGCGGCGGCGCAGGGCGAGAAGGGCGTGGTGGGGTGGACGCCGCAGGAGCTGAGGGAGCTGGGGGATAGGGCGCCGGACTTTAGATATACGCTCTAGATCTGGGGATGGTAGAGGGCGGTGGTACAGAGCAGACGTAGACTTGTAGGTTGTCGGGTATGTTGTGAATTTCATGTTGATATTCGGACTGACCTGAAGCCAACATGAACTTGCCTTGAGAGCGCCCCGTCTACGTCTCTGTCTCTACCTTGTATACCCCGCCAGATCTGGACTTCAGGCTATCTACAGTGCTGATTTCTTACTTTCTTTCGTGCTGGACATGACTATACTACTACCCAGTTCTCGTTCTCTCTCGACGCGGTGGCGGCAGCCGGCGCCGTTCCCGCGTCTCGCGAACGAACTCGTGCATCTCATCCTCAACTTTGCCGCAGCCTCCTCCATCGAAACCTGCCTTGCGCTCACCCTCGTCGCCGCCTGGACCCGCGAACTCGCCCTCCCCCACCTCTTCTCCACCGTCACCTTCAAATCCGCCTCCGCCCTCTCCCACTTCCGGCTCGCCCGGCGTCCTCCCGCCCTCTCTCCCTCCTCCAGCTTCTCTCCCTCCTCCAGCTTCTCAACCTCCACCGCCGCCTGCCCCCTGCTCGTGCACAACATCTGGGCCGTGTCCAGCGAGTTCGGCGCGGCGCCCGGCCCCGAGTCCGCGCGCGCGGCGTACGACCTCCTCGCGCTCCTCTTCGAGTGCCCGAACCTCGCCCGCCTCGCCGTCGCGGACTGGTTCCTCGCGTGGCTCGTCTCGTACGTGCGGCACGACAGCCCCAAATCCGCCGGGCGCGCGCTCGCGTGCGCCCTGCAGACACAGGGGCGGAGACAGTGGGATCTGACGATCGCGGGACAGAGCATGGAGTCTGGCGTGCATTATAGCTCGTGGATGACGCTCCCCGCCGCAATGTCGCCGGTATTTGATGTGGTGACGAGGCTGAGGCTGAATGCGGCGCGCGGCACAAAGGCGATACCCGGAGTCCTGAGGATGTTCCCTGGGCTCACACATCTCATGGCGACACTCAAATGCGACGGCGTGCGGGACCTGGACCTGGCGCGCATCGAGGCTGATATACAACTACATGGGTCTGGCGATTTCGAGTGTCTTGTGCTTGCGGTCGAGGATAGGCGGGTTCTGTCTGATTCTGTGTTCGTCGACTGGTTCCGAGGCGTACGCAAGACGGACAGCAGGATCTATCTGGACTTTTCGCGCGGGCTAAACGCCGAGGACTGGGAGTATACCGTCAGAGGTGCCGAGGACGTTTGGGAACGTAACATTCGCGAGAATAGGGAGCGGGACATGCGCACGGGCAAGGGTGAGTTCTCCGTAGTCTCCCGTAGTCAGACTCAAATTCCGAACAAAAAATGACAGTCGATTTTTTTTTCTACATTAGAGTCTGATTCAGTTGGTAGGGTCCGAACCGGACCTGAAATCATGGTCACGTGCTTTCGCCCGATCGGGAATCGCGGCAGTTTGCTCTCGATGTTCTTTCCACTTTGCACCTTGTTACACATGTTTCACTCTCAATTTGTTCATTGTTTCCATCCTACAAGCACAATATATGCATTCTTCATGCTCGGTAGTTGCGGCGTGTTGCCAAAAACTTGCGCACACGATAAATCTCGCATCGACGCTACCTCAGTTGAAAGTAGCACTCGAGAATCAGCATGTATATGTTGCTTTTTTGTACAAAAACACGGCTATCTATTTATCCGATAGATGTGTGTGCATTTGCAAGCAGTTACAAGCAAATAGTGAGCGGGAATGTTGATATCTAGTAGTCCGCGTCTCGTTTCTGAGGCGCGTCGACAGCCCCGAGGACGAGCACTCTGGCCTCTTACATAAGCAAATTTCCTTATTCATCGAAAAAGCATGACCGCACATGACGAGAAATTTCAGGTCCGGTTCGGACCCTACCAACTGATTCAGACTAAGTTCTCCGTGTCTTTTTGTATAACTTACCAGAAGCTTACTGGCATCCGCTTTGCATTTCTGTAGATCGTCGGGAGCCCCGAACAATGAGAGGCAAGTTCTTAATCTGACATCTATACATACAACTCGCCTTCGTCGCGGCATACATTGTTTTACAAGATACCCTCATCTCCATACCCATACCCATCGCTGGACGCCACGTCCTTCCAGCTATACAACAGACACTACTACCTATATGTCACTCTTACATTGTCTTATAATCAGGAATGGTGTCTACGAACACGATTCAGCATTCGCGGATGTCGAATCCTGAGCATCGTGTTGCCCAGGCGTTCGTCGCCTCGAAACGGTCCTTGGGCCTCAGAAGCTCTACACTCGAATGCACACTGAGGCCTGAGGTTGGCCGCTACTGAGAACCGTTCTGGGATTACTTCGTGCCACTCGAGAATCGCACACCTTGAATTTAAACGCTGGCATAGCATAAGTATGTCCGGAGGAAACACCCCTGCACCCTCCTCCGTGATGCCAACGACGGAGATACGTCCCAGGTTCGTCATTTCATCACCTGGATTACACCCAGATCCAGATCTACCCCCGCCGCAGGTATATAAAGCATGGCGCCGCGACACCCCCAAGCGTCCCAGCCGCCGTTGCCCTATCCCCACGTCCCACTCACCCTCAAACACAAACGATGAAGTTCTCGGCCCTCCTCGCCCTCCCCCTCCTCGCCGCCTCCGCCCTCGCCCAGTCCATCGAGATCGGCGCGCCCCCCGCCGGCACCATCGCAGCGCGCGGGTCCACCCTCACCATCGAAGTCGACCGCCCGAACTCGCTCACAGGCTCGCAGGAAATCGCCCTCGTCATCGCGCTCGAGCCGTGCAGCACCGGGTGCCGCCCGCCGTCCAGCGCGCTCGGCAGCATCCTTTACTCCGGCGCATATAACCCGGAGTACAGCGCGACGCCCGCGGACGGGAAGCCGCCGCACCAGAACTTCACGGTGCAGATCCCGAGCGGGACGCAGCTCGGCACGAATTTGCTGACAGTGACGCATTTTTCGCTGGTTGGTGTAAGTTGGGCTTTTTGCGTTCTTTTGAGCTAGGTGTGGACTAAATTGCGGCGGGGCGTTGTGTAGGCTGGCCCGTATCCCTTGCTTGAATATCGCAACATCACGCTTGCAATCAGCGCATGAGCCACGTAGGGAGGCTGCTATCAGGGTTACATTAGTGGTTGGACCAAGGACGGACAGGACACCCACTTCGCATGCACAACACACGAACTCTCACACTACTCAGTGACAGTCTCTACTGCTTATCTGGTTTGGACTTGATTGATTGAATATAACTTACGGGTTGCTTGGGTCGTTTAATGCGTAGATCATAATGAAGACCTTCGCGACTTTAGCCTTTCCTCTAGTTCTGAATGCAATTTGACTCCTGAGTGAGCGAGCAAAACATGGTAAGGACGGCGCAAGGCTCACCTACGCGTCCGACTTCGGAATATAGAGATCACTTGCAGCGGCGTTTCAAGACATCAGACCGCTCGACAAAGGCTTATCGTGGCTGCAAAAGTGTGTGTATATTGGCACAGACATGTGTCGGCGCGTATCCTTTTCGTCATCCTAACGGAAACCGGGCTCCCACAACGCGGAAACAAACCAAGGCCCTTTTCCTATACGACAGAACTCCGCCTGAAGCAGCATTAGCAGACGGATAGACAAATCTTGCATTTGTTGCTACACACCTTTTCCAACATTGCGGTGTCGATAAACTGCGTCGGACGTGCGATGATATAGTTGGAATACTAGAAAGAAGGCCAAAATTAGCTTGCGGAACACCGAACAGAGAGGCGAGGGCGTACTTCGACGGTGCGATGGGAGACGACCTTCTTGAGAGCCCACGGCCCCGCGCCCTGCTCGAGGAACTTCTCTTTGACGTAGAAACCGTCCTCCCACTCGTATTCCTCATCGTCCAAGACGGAGGCTTCGAACGCGTCACCGCTGATCAGCACGAAGCTCAGTAGATCCTCGTCGGGCTTGTACCCATCCGCGCTGTCATCTGGGCCATCGTGGAGGCTGAAGAACGACGCCTTGGGCCGGCCGGATGGGTCGTACATGGCCCCAAGTAGATCCTCAAGCTCCTGTACGCCACGGTGAGGATCGCAAAGGTCGAAGGAAGCAAAGAGTCACAGAACCAGACGTACAGATCCCCCGCGCTCCGACAGCTCCGCCGAGGCGTGCACACCCTCATACTGTCCGCGCAGCATCGGTACATCGACGATGCGGTAAGTCAGTCTACCGACAAGCTCGCCGTCGCGTGTCGTGATTTTGGCGAAGTATGCCTAGCAACATCGTTAGCGTAACTATCTACATCTACGCAAAGATACGATAGAATTTTGAAGGGGCGCACCTTGAGCCAGGGGTCGCACTCTCCTGTTTGATCACGCTTGACTTTGAAGAGAAGGTTTTTCGAGAGACTCGGTTTAGTCTGGGCAGCCTCTCCAGCCGTCGGCTGAGCCGACTCTTGACCGTCACTGTTTGCATCTACATGAACTATGAGTTCTTGTGCTGATTCAGAAACATGGGAGGCCGAATATACTCACTAGATTCCTTGTCTCTGTCCATCGTGAAAGGCTCGGTGAGGTCTCGGACTCGAGACGCTGATGAGGGAGAAATGTTCACAGTAAGTTCGTGGACACCAGTCCTATAAATCATGGCGTCGTACGTACGTTGCAGGAGCACGAAGGGAGCTGTCAATATATATAGGCATCAAGGTACGCCGCTTCGACGGAACATGTTCTGGACAGCCTCCCGCAGGAACGTATACCGCGCAGGACATGGAGGACCTCCATCCATCGTTAAACGGAAAACAAAGCAGTGAATTCGAAAATGGAGGCGAATACAGCACGATAATGACGATGTGAGACCCACACGGAAATCACCTAGGCGCTCGATGCCGACATCACGACGCGTCTGGAGCAGAGAGCAAGACGACCGTTAGAAAGAGCTCCCACGACGACAGAACGCTCCGCAACTTACTTCACAATTACATTGTCAATTGCTTCACTTCCTGGCTCAACACCCATGCCTCGGTCTCGCGCACAGCCTCCGCCCAGATATCGCCGCCGTCCTCTATGGTGCGCTCCCATACGGCTACTGCATTCACATCGGCACTCGAGATGCACAGTCTCCTGTCGGCTTCCCGCGCGGCGATGAACCACTGCACTGTAGCCGTGGGGAGCTCGTTGTCAGGTGCTACCACAAGGACAAGGAGCTCGAGCAGCGGGTGCTCTGAAAGATATGCTTTTACATCGTCAAAGAAGTCGGGAAATTCGTCGGGACGAAAATCTGGAGGGATGCCCCATCGAACGCGGGTGACATTGGAGAATAGGCGCAGGATCGCAGCGTGCGTTGCGGTTTGGAACCCCTTGTACAAGGAACGGAACGCGGAGTTATCGATATCGAGTCGAGTCAAGACGGACAGCGTATTGGAGCCGTTCGGTGCAGTTACAGGCGGAACACGGTGGTGGTGGAAGTTAACGGTGAGGCCGACAAAGGGCCCGCCGCTGTCGTCGCCCCATTCGCCTCGGTATCTCTCGATCATGGTGATCTGCAGACGTCGAGCAGCCGAAGAGCCTGATGTCGCAGGATCTGAAAGCGATTTCGCATTTATCGGCCAGAGCAGCAGGTGCAGGTGCGTGACAGACACGACGATGTTGCCGATCTCCGTGCATAAGCCCATGATATCAAGTAGCATGTCTTTCTCGAGAGTCCCGGTGATATTGAGCACAGGGACTATATACAGATTCTTGACGTGAAGTGCGTACTGCGGGTGGGCGACAAGCCAGTCGCGGAATTTCGGGAATTGAAACGGGTTGCGAATCACGACCGTCGCAAGCAGGTGTGGAAGCGTAAGATCGCGCATCCACGAGGCAACGAGCGTGAGAGCGAGGCAAGTTTCTCTAGAGGACGCAACCGCGAACCCGAGCGTATGCAGCGCCAGCTCGGTTGGCAGCGATTGGAATGGAAACATCGAGTTTCAACGGTTGCCTATCCGAGTCGAAGACGGCATTAGACATCTTGATTAACAAACGACGATATACACTGTGTAGTAGCTTACATGCAGATGAATTCAAGTCGGAGCACAGGGTAGAGGGAGAGCAAGATGGGCCAACCGGGAGGAGATGGGGACGCAAAGGCAAGTTCGAAAGAAGTCTCCGTCGAGCGTGCTGCCTAAACATCGCCAGCCTCGCATTATCCTCGAGGCTACGATGCAGGTCGGGCCCCGGAGCGGGAAGCCGTCATGATTCAAAGTGGCACTGCTGAGATGAATGGGTCCCGTTAGCGCGCGGTAAAACAAGCAAGGGGTCAAATGAGGCGCAAACAACAAGGACGAGATTTGCGAACGAGATGCTCAAGAAAACACGATATATATAACTACTTACCTTCAGCTCGATCAGCGGTTGTGTCCATTTTCACATCTACAGCACCGTCTCCTACGGTATTCGCAGGTCCACCGTCCATCGCCACTTCACCGTTGAGAACAACCAGTCCATCTGGCAGTCGTAATCTGAGCTCCGTGAAAATCACATATAGCGCCTGCGGTGACACGCCGCACGAGAGCAGATACTCCGGCGCGACGCCCCATCCTAGCAGGTCCAGAACAAGCGACTTCGCTCGGTCGAGGTCGGCCGGAGACACTACAATTGCGGTCGTTGGAAATGATGCACAGGGAAGAAGTGAGCTGGTGCTAGAGCTTACTGTTTAAGGCGTTCGATATCGGCTCTCGAGGTGGAAGTGCAGGCAGACCTTTCGACGTAGTGTCCTCCATATCCCTGTCTGCCCTCTGGCTACCACATTTTGCACCAGCGGAGCTGCGAGAATTTTCTGACAAGAAACGCACTCGTTCGTCTCAGCCCGCGCCGACCAGCCAGAAGATGACCCACGTTCAGGACGATGTTCAACGTTGGATCCAAGCTTGAGGTTTAAATCCGCCTGCGTCTTGATATCGGGAACGCCTATAGGCACGGAAGACGTCCCGGATTGATGTGGTGCAGATACCTGGGAAGTGAGTGTTGCAGGATGCGGCGAGGATGGTAATGAGGCAACCGTAGACGCAGAAGTCGTGCAGATGCCCGAGGGCAGGGGGCCACTTTGTGGAGAAGCTGCCTCAGTAGAAAAAGGCACTGGGGCAGCATGGCTGTCGTCAGATATTTCGCCATCCTCGACTTCGAGGACGCGAGGCGGTGTCGAGGCTACCGAGGACTGACTGATTCGTCGATTCGACATGAACGCGGTAGACTGACTGTACAGCTTTGTACACGACTGAAGAGTACGTTAATAGAGAGGTGTAGGCGACGTGCATGTAGCAAGGGCGAAGACGATTGTCGACTGTCAACGTTCATGGCAGGTTGGCGGCAAGCCGCAAGACGCAGTTCGAAAGAAGCCAGAGATCCGGAATCCGATCCGCCTCGTAGCCTCGAGGCACGTCGAAGAACAGGCGAAGACTCAGAGAGGGCCGGTAAGTCAGTCAAATGGAGGACATGTCGATTCCAGAGAATCCGCCCCATCCGTCCGTCCGTCCGTCCGTCCGCCATCACGTGGTCTTAAATAGGACTGTGGCGCAAACATCTGTACCGTCCCGCCGCCGCCTTGAGGCATTATACACTACGAAATTGTATCCTAGAGCCAACATAGACATCCAATGCACATACTGACGAGCGGCGGGAGCGTTCCGTCATGTTCTGACAGTAACATAGGCCGAATAAGTGGCGGGATGCAGGAAAATCTGCTTAAGTCATGTTTGTATGGCGGTTCAATGCTTCGTAGTGGTAATACACGATATACAACTATGGTAGGCACTAATATACTATGCGGTAGAGCGCCATGACCGCTTACGAGGGCGGCGGGCATGAATTACGGGTCCCGACGCCCAAACAAGAATCCCGCCACAGCGGCGGGGGCGCCTGGAGTTCAATGCCGGGCGATGCCGAAGGGTGGGGTACCGGTTGCGATTGAAATCCGTCCATCCGGACGCACGGACATGGGGCGGATTTTCTCAAATCGACATTTCCTGCATTTCCTGGTCAATGGGTTCATTTCAAGTCTAGAGTTGAGTAATTCTCGAATAGCTGGATACCCTAAGTATTCTGGACTGGGACTTAAACTGAGGCTCACGACGGACCTGATAGCTCAGCGTCGACGAACTTGATCACTCAGGCTGTCAGCGTTATTCAGGCTGCCCGCGGGGGTTACAGTTCATGGGAATAGGATGCAAAGTACCATTGTTGATACATACATCCTGATACATCCATTATATATATTGCATGACCAAGTAGAGAACTGTAGGAGAATTGTCAGTGTTGCTCGGCGGATCGTCGGCATGTATCAAGTACTCACAAACATAGGGAGGAGCCCGTGAAGGAACCTGTGATATATCGGATTTACTAGCTGACAATGATGAGCTGCAAGGACTTGTCAGCATTCGCATATAGGCAAGTGGAGTGCGTTTTTGACACGCACAGAGTAGCATAATCCACTCTTTATTCAATAATTACACCCGAAATGGTGCGTATGCCTTGACGGCGTCGACCTAGACATACGGTAGAGATGTGAGAATGTGGTGTTAAACAATCAGATGCATGCTGCTTACCGTTTACGCCATCATATCTAACTCCTTCGCCCGGCAACATGCATTCAGTGATGCAAGAGGGCTTCGACTGGTTGCATGAGCGAAGACCAGGCTGGCAGCGAAGCCGCCGGGACGAGCGCACGGACATGTCTTAAGGCTGAGTATTTGACGCTCGACCAGTAAGCCTCCGCAGAGTTCTGCTTGCCTGGCTGAGCCTCTACCCAAATTCGGATACTGACAGCCAGTTCTATGAACCGCTCCAGCAGTCTTTGGTACTCAGCAATGGGAAGAGCAGTGACTAGCCTATCCCTCATGAGGGTGGCGGCAAGGATGCAAGCATCGTTGGTTAAGTGGGCATACAGGAAGACGCCGCGATGAATATGGCAGCCGTTCTCCAAGACTTGGAAGCGCCATAGTTGTACTTTAGCTGAAGGAATGGGCTCGTCCTCCGGCTGTGCACGCATAGGAGCCATCCAAAAGGGTAGATACGGGACTATATCCGTCCACTCAGCGGTGCCAAGAATGGCGCTGTGTGGTATATAATCCGCGACTAAGACTTCGTTCGCCACGCGCTGGTAATGATGGTGTCAGCTTTCGCGTTGAAGAGGGCAATAAACTCCGTATACAATAGACGTACGCTAAAAACTGACGCCTTCGTCTGTGGTATAACGTGTGCGGCATACTCAGCCCTGTCTTGCACTTGCCGCCCGTCGATGGTGACAATTTCGAGGCGAATCGGCTTCTTGGAGACGAGCTGGCGGCGGTTGCACTCCCAGATCGCCCACGGGAGGCTGACGGTAGTGCATATGTATCGAGAAGGTACGGCCCAGTTCCTCACGCGCGAAAGGACGTCACGATATGCATCGGGAGTCGTGAAATCGTGCGTTGGGCTACGCGGACCAGGTATAATGTGCGTGGCGGTGATATCCTGTCGCGTTCCCGCGTTGTTGGGAGGGTGGATTTTGGCCTGGACTCGAAACAACAACGGAGAAATTTGGACAATGTTGTGGTACGTCAGATCAACCGAGATATCGGTCGCAGGGAGCGCAAATGTAGGACGTGACGGAGCATTCGCGTCGGGCGGAAGAAGCCATACGAATGGTACTCCTGGAGACATGGTGGTTTGAGGCAAGGATTGCTCGACTCTGAGTGCGCAGCAGCGCCCATACGTGAGAAAAACATACGCGCCCACAAGTGCCACGAGGCAGTGCCGGTTTTGGAACGAGACCGCCTTGAGACCGCCAGCGAGCAAAAGTAAGTACAGGAAGGAGGATGGCAGGGCAGAAAGCATGGCGGTGGCTAGGACGAGAGCCCGCACGACAGGAATAGCAGGGAATATGGTATCCATGGATTGGGTGAGAGCTGTATGGTTGACTCGGACGTGCGAGCACTGAGCAGAGTAGATAAAACCCGGCCGTGGACAAAAGTTAAAACGTTAACCCCTCGTGGTCCAGCTCCTTGCACGCAGGGATTTGACTATTGACCCGAGAGAACATTGTTAGCGAGCCAGGAGCGTAATGAGAAGATTTGCGCTTACTGTTAACATGTACATTCTGTCCAGACAGAACAAAGACACGGATCCGAAGCCTCAGTCCGACCCGGCTGGTCGTGGTGCCATCGACAATGCCCGCCACGCTCGCACTATGCCAACAATATCATCCCCGTCCTCAGGCTCAGACAGGTCCTGCTCTCGGAAGTCGTCGAGATCGATCCTAAGGTTCGACATCAGGGTATTCGACGCGTCAACATATTTCTGCAGGAATTTTTAGGCCGATGACACGTATCGGCCAGGCTGCGCGCCTGGTCAGCGAGTTCGGGGCCAGGGGCGCTCGCCTCAAGCACTGAGACAGTTCGAACAGTATTCCGGGCGCTGATCTCCACCGCGTGCAACGCATCCTTGACAACGGCTTTCAGATACTCGCGCAAGGAGTAGGCCAGCTGGGTGTCGTGGCGCACTAGATTTTGTACGGTTGTCCATATGTCTCCATCACGGTCCTTGGGATCCAGAAGCCAAACACGAATGGTAACGGCTAGCGCTACGAGCTGCGCCAGCAGAGTGTCGATACGCCTCAGGAATATGCCGGTGGGCTGCGAGAATACGTCGCCGTATAGGTGTGAGTTCATAAGGACGCAGGGAATTTGCACGCAGCGACATCAGAGGCGGCGGAGTGATTGTCTGGAAGGGACCAAGATACTCTCCGAGATCGGTCCAGGGTGTCGGCGGCGGAAAGCCGTCCAGCTTCGCAGGGAGGCGGTTCAAGCCATGACGGAAGATGGCTAGACGCTTCGGCCTACCCATTCCAGTCCAGTACGCGACTGAGAGCATCATGGGCGGCTTGTTCTGCCGTAAAGTCGTGCGAGGGATTGACGTCGAGAGCTCGGAAGGTGGCGAATATGTCCTCGTCGCTGCGAGCATCAAGAAATTTATACCTGACTCGAAAAAAGAAAAGGTTTGTTAGAGACGATGTCACGGTAAGATGGGCACGATACGTTCGACGTCCGCGGCGCTTCGAACTATGGGTGTGTCGGTGAACGCGGATTTGGGCGAGTGGAAGAGTCGCTGACAACAAGCATACAAGGCATATGCGCACATAAAGCGCACCCCCGTATACATTTTTGAGCGCTGAGCGTTCATATTTGGGTCCGGCTGAATAAAGATACTTAGTGGCATACGGTGTTCAGATTCAAGCATAAAAAAATATGCGCCCACAAACTTGTTCGCGGCGGTAAGCATCGGAATTCGGAAGGGATCACACTTTTCCTCGAGACCGTCGACCACGGTGAGCACCACCACTGTTTGCTGTCGAAACCTACTACTGAAACGACGGCACTTAGCCATGTCCACTTACATTCGGCCAGTCGTTTCAAAGACATTTGCACGGCCAATACCGAGGAGAGCGGTAGCACGGTGGGCGCGGACGCTCTCCACCGCACCATCCTCGTCCGACAACGCCATTGTCAACGAATCGCTGAACGTGCTTGGCAACATCACCGGAGGAGGCATATTCGCACCCGACGCCCTCGCCCTCCCACCGACACCTGTGGCACCCTCAACGCGGCCAGCATGGCAGCAAGACGAACCCGTCCTCACCATCCCGCCCGCCGAAGACCCCCTCCTGCACTTCCTCGCGTCCATGGTCCTCCAGGACGGGAAGCGGAAACGCGCCTCGCGCCTTATCTCGCGCGTGCTCCTCTATATCCACGCATACACCCGCGCGCCGCCGCTCCCCATCCTCCGCGCGGCCATCTTCGCCGTCGCGCCCGCGCTGAAGACGAAGAGCATGAAGCGCACGAAGACGAAGACGGTGCAGATGCCAAGTGTGCTGAACGAGCGGCAGCGGATCTCGATTGGCCTACGGTGGATATTGAAGGCGAGCAATGGGAAGCCGGGGAAGACGCTCGAGGAGCGCCTAGCGAGGGAGTTGATTGCGGTGATACAGGAGACGAGCGAGGCGCTCAAGATGAAGACGGAAGTGCATAGAGCGGCAATGATTAATAGGTGCGTCTCTCCAGCAATACATACCACTTCTGAATCTCACTGTTTTTTTGCAGGGGTGAGGTACCAAAGACGAGGTCATGACGGCCAGGGACCTCTTAGCATCGTTGTTGCTGTGCCATCTTACTTTCCACGAACTCGAGTGCAATTCGTTTCGAGGTCTTGGAGGAACACATCTTTGAGAGTTGCAATTTCTCCAGTATACGCACCACCGACACTCACACTGCGACGAAACTTTTTCTTGGTGGCTTCAGATGAACACTTAAAAGCAATTATCTATTCGTAGTGAGTGAGTGGTGCGACGGCGGCGAGAAACAAATGTCCCCAGCTGTATCCAAGGATCCGAGTAAGATAATAAAAACCGTAAATTCCTCTATATCATATACTTTTTGTGCGTCCCTCCAGCCTAAACGTAGTTGGCGAAGATCGGGATGAGCGACTGGGCGAGCGTGTAGCTGAACACAAGCTTGGGGCCAACAACCAAGATCTACCGGGCCACGAACATCAGGATCCCTCCGTCTGAAGGGTAAGAGGGAATGGAACGGGACGAACCTTCGGCGTCAAGCCCTTGAAGAAGGCGGTGGGGCCCTCGTTCTTGAGCAGGTCCTTCACGACGGTCACGCCGGACACTTTCCGCTCGAAGTTCGCGTTCTGGATACGCGTCTTGACGGTGTCGAGCGGCGCGGCCACGGTGATGGACGCCACGGCACCCGCGATAGAGGCAACGAAGTTCTGCGACCATGTCGCCTTGTGGAAATCGTGTACGCCAAGGATGTACTCCTTCGTCACGGCCGATGCACCGAAAAGCTGCACGCACAACACGTCAGCACGGGAGTATGAGGATGTGCAGGAGACGCACAGCGAAACTGCCAGGGGCATTGCGAGCCATGGTCCAGCCCCAGCCACGGTAGAGCGTCGTACCCTCCTCCAGGAATATCCGGACGAACCCACGGCCCCGGAATGCTTCAGGGTTAACCTGCCGCTTAATCTTCAGCGCGTCCAGCGGGAGCAGGACGACCTCTCCAATTCCAGTCAGACTGCATACACGTCAGCCACGCCGGGGGACATGGAGAGGTAGAAATATTACCTGCCAGCGGTTGCCTGCATCATCATCTTGCCCTTCCGCTCGCCAAACGTGTTCGTGAACTGCGTCTTGTAGTGTCTCGTAATGAGGTCGTTGAACCACGGCTGGCCGCCGAATTTGTACACGCGCTGGGCGACCTTGTATCCTGCCGCATAGCCCAGGCCGGGGAAAAGCGAGAGAATCTTCTTCCCCAAGGGCGCAGACGCGGAGTCCCGGAAAACGATGGGCGAAAGCGTCGAGAAGGACACCTACGGACGGGTCAGGATAGATGAGGTAGAGAAATACAGGTGGGTGCTCACGACCTTGGCCTTATTGCTCATAAGACGCTTGGCGACGGTGTCCACCGGGTGGAATATGAGCAGCTCTGCAATACCTGCACAGAAAACGCATTTCAGCACGCATTGACGCGCTAGGAAGAGCTGTACTGCTAACCAGAGGTCCCAGACCCGAGAACGCGAGCCGTTCCCGACTCCTTTCCTTTTCCAGAGATAGCTGGGGACATGTCGACCGTCTATGAGAGTTCTGAGAAAAAGAAAACGGAACGTCGAGGAGGGAAACAGAGAGCAGGGCTGCAGCAAATTGGAAGCGCCAAATTTCTTGGGCGCGTAAATGTGTTTACGTAATCGCCTAAACAGGAATACCAGGGTGACTGACGTCCTCGGACGACCTTCACTTGTACGCGCAACACTATACACTGTACTGTACTCGCCACAGATGCTGCCATTATTTGACGACGAGCGGAATCGCCGCAAGATAAACCTGGGCGGCGCCTCGTCTGCTTCTTCCCATGCTGCCATCCTCGATCAAGCAAAGGCGCGACGGATGGAACGCGAGGCCCAGCGGCTGCGCGCCGACTCCGCCGTGCGTCTTCAGGCCTGGTGGAGGGGTGTGCACGAGGCGAAGAAAGTTAAGGCGGAAATGCGGAGAGTGTTCGAGGGCGATGTGCTCGGCTTGACGGGATTGCGATGTCTCGTACTGATCGGGAGAGACGAGGAAGTGCTGGGAGCGTGGTCGAGTGCCATGACCGAAGGTGCGCCTCACGCGTTTTGTGGCGGGAGCTGTTCTTACTTGAAGTAGAGACACTACTGAAGAACGACGAAAGCTGGAAAGTACTCGTGCGACAAGCCAGCTTACTCCTCTTGCAGTCTGTCGCACAGAACCCACGGTAAGTGCATGCGTTCGCGTTCACTTTAGGTCGGCGCTGACACTGTACAGATCTAAATATGCGCTAGCGCATCTACGAGTACTTGGAATTCTTATCTCACACGAGCTCGATTACCTTCTCGATCATGGCTTATACTCCTACCTCGGGCGTGCAATCTCAAATATTGTAAGCGCCACAAATTGTCCCGCTATGTCTTTCTGACTGTCATGTAGCCGCTGGAAGCGAAATCCTCCGCGAGTTTGCCTCCGCTCGTTTCTCTCGTCACGTCTCCGCTGTCATCCCCACGCGCTTTCCCCGATCTTGTCGTGTACATACTCACTATCCCCCTGCTTCCGAATCGCCTCCCGCTCGCCTCTCTTACTACGCTATCCTCTCGCATTCCTTATGCGCAATTCACAGCACTAGAACCGTCTCGCATCGTAGCATCTCTAGAAGGCGTTTCCGCCGCGCACCTCCTCGCTAACCTCCTCGCCTTCACTCCTCCGCGATATTCTGCCCTACCTCCTCCCGCATTAGGCGGATATCTCCACTTATTCGCTGCTCTCTTGGCCATATTCCCTGCGAACTCTTTCGAGCCGCCTAAGGCCAGATCAACCCCTTCCCGCCCAACGGCTCTCTCTGACTCGGATTCCGACTCAGATGCGCCCGCTAGCACCACCGTTCGGGTCGTCTCGACATTCAACGCGCCACCCCCGCTTCCCTCCTTCGACCAGCGCACGACGAAACGTCTCCTCGTTCTTCCCTCCCCATCTCACATCCACTCCCTCTTATCTACTCGCGCGCCCCGTCCAGCACTTATATCCTTTTTCTGCTCCCTAGGCGTGTCCTGGCCTGCCAAGTGGGGCCGGGTACTGGGAGCCGTCGTTGTGCATACTGGCGGTGGGCTGATCAGGGAAATTTACCGCAGTTATGTGAGGGGGACCGGATTGGGGCGAGATGACAACCCGACCAAGCTTATGGGTGTGTATTCAGTCATTATCGATGAAAATCAACGTTACTGATACATGACATAGACCCGGCACATGCACAGCACTGGCCATCGCTCCTTTTCCTCGCCGATCTTTACACGCAGTCTCTGCTTACCATGGGCGACGACGAGTTCTTCGCGCCAGCGTCCAATGCCACATCCGCGCCGCGCAACCCGCTCACCCTCGACGAACTAACCTCGTTCTCCCGCCAGCTGCTCAACATCGCATTCGTGCTCTACTGGCGCGAAGACCAAGCAGGCATCGCAGAAGGTACCGTCCCGGGGCTCAACGGCGGTCTCCGCTGGGAGGGCGCCCGAGAGAAAGTCACACGCTGCCTGCAAGCTATCCACGCGCGCGACTCCCGTAGATCGTTCACGCCGCCCGGGCACTGGCTCGTGTCCTCCCAGATCGACATGCACTCCTTCGTGGAGGCCGCGCTCGCCGAGGAGCGACAGCTGACCTCCGAAACCGACTTGCGGGGCCGCCAATCGAAGGCGCAGATCGCATTTATGTCGCCAAGGCTGGGCGTGCTACACAATATCCCGTTTGCGATCCCGTTCGAGGTGCGCGTGGGCGTCTTCCGGCATTTCGTCGCGAACGACATGCTTTCCCGCGGGCGCTTAGAGTCGTACGGCGGCGGCCGCATGCACCAAGTGCACAACTGGGGCGCTGGGCGCACCCACGTCAGCGTGCGCCGTGGAAATGTTGCCCAGGATGGATTCGACAAGCTCGGGGAGGCCGATCTGAAGTCGCCTGTCGAGATCACGTTCATCGATCAGTTCGGGCAGGAGGAGGCTGGGATTGACGGCGGAGGCGTGTTCAAGGAGTTCTTCACAAGCCTTTGTCGCGAAGTGTTTGACACTGATCGTGGGTTGTGGCTCGCCACGAAGCAGAACGAGTTGTATCCAAATCCTCATGCCTATGCCACGGAACGTAAGTGAATTCTGTTTTTTCCGTTGTGCACAAATGTACTAATCGGTTTACCCGTATACAGCGCATAGTCTTAACTGGTATCGTTTCATCGGGCGGATATTAGGCAAGGCCATGTACGAGGGTATTCTCGTAGACGTGGCGTTCGCTGGTTTCTTCCTCGCGAAGGTACGATACAACTATTTGAAAGACATCTTGACCTCTGATCTTTCTCCATTAGTGGCTGGAGAAACAAAGTTTCTTAGATGACCTTGCGTCGCTAGACCCAGAATTGTACCAGGGATTGATCTTCCTTAAGCATTATACCGGTAATCCCGAGGAGCTTTCGCTTAATTTTACCGTTGCGATTGACGGTGCGTACCGTTCGTGTCGTCGTCCGCCCATTTCATGTTCAAATTCATCCCTGCAGAATTCGGAGTCACGAAGACGATAGACCTGATCCCGAACGGCAGTAATATTGCAGTCACACGCGAGAATCGTCTGCAATACATCCACCTGGTCTCGCATTACCGCCTCACGAAGCAGATAAAACTCCAGTCCGAAGCGTTTTTCGAGGGTTTGTCGGAGATGATCGACCCCAAGTGGCTGAAGATGTTCAACCAGCAAGAGGTGCAGATCCTCCTTGGCGGCGTGAACTCGCCTGTAGACCTCGAAGACTTGAGGCGGCACACGGCTTACGGTGGTGTCTACGACGACGCGGAGGAGACGATAGTGGCGTTTTGGAAGGTACGCGAATGAAGTGATACCTTATTGCCGTTGACTGACGATTCATGGCCATTGTAGACGGTCAACTCGTTCGACCAGGAGCAGCGCCGAGCACTGCTGCGTTTCGTGACGAGCTGTAGTCGACCTCCATTACTGTGCGTCTTTACAATGCTCTTTGTTTCTCTTGCTAATCGTGCAGCGACAGTGGGTTCAAGGAACTTGTCCCCAATTTCTCCATTCGCGATGCTGGGAACGATGAGTCCCGGCTACCTACAGCGAGCACGTGTGTCAACCTTCTCAAGGTGCGTTCTCTTTGCGGCGTCTCACCGGTCTTGAAGCTGATATTTCTTCCCTCAGCTTCCGCGATACAAGAGCGAGCGCGTCCTCCGTCAAAAACTGCTCCAAGCTATTCACTCGGGTGCAGGATTCGACTTGTCCTGAGCTCCGCACGCTATCCCTTGCTTTCCCCGTTGCATTAGTAGAGAGAAACTCTGTGTATCTTAGTGTTTTGTTTACAACGTTGTTGTGCCTTTAGATATAATCAAGCTAGCGTTCTACGAAATTCGATAGGGACAGTGCGAGGGATAAATACGACAGAGGTGGTACATACATACTTTTTGTTGGGCAGCCGTTGTACAATGAACGCTGACCGGTTGAACGTGGACTGCGTCTCTACTATATTTTGCGCCCGCCGAGGGCAGAGTACAATGCGTCCGTTGGCTTTTGGCCCCGTCGTTCTTTTTTGAAGTGCTCAGATATGAGGAAAGCCACGTCTATAGGATCATCTCGTCAGCGACCGTTGTTGTTGAAACAGGGCGCAGAGATACTTACCCAGCGATTGCTCGAAGTTGAGTCTCGGATCGCAGAAGCTCTACGTATACCCAATACCGTTCAACGACAGAGCGCCGAGATAACGAAACGAGAACGCGAACGCACCTGGTAGCGGAGCCCGAGCTCCTCCTCGCTGAGCTGCATGCTCCCGCCGAGGCACTCGGTGACGCTGAACCCCTCGTCGTTGATCTCGCCCGTGAACTCGAGGCTGACGCCGCCCAGACGCGAGCCGCATGCGCCGTGAATCCGAATGCACGACGTCAGCTCGCTGATAATCGTGCCAAAGTTCCTCGTCTTCAGACCCGAACTGGAAGTTTGCGTGCTAGGAGTATAAATGGCAGTTAGTTATGAGACGGACTGCGGACGAGGAAGGATGGCACACATACTTTCCGTGCATCGGGTCGCATATCCAGATAACGGGGTGTTGCGACTTCTTGACAACCTCGATATGGCTCGCGAGGTGATCCTCGATCTGCAATTCGTTCAGCACCATGTGTTATCTCGGATTAGAGGAGACTGGTATTACCTTCCCAGCGCCGTACCGAGTGATAAGCGTCACTCGCCCGTCCTCTTTGTCTGGGTTAATGACTTTCGTAGAATGTTTCGTCAGCCGATCTTCGTTAGAAGGACACTGGGTGCAAACTTACCGTCTAACAGTCTCACTAACTCGTCGCTCTTCATGCTGGGGCCAACCTTGACGCCGATCGGATTGCGAATCCCACGGAAGTACTCGACGTGTGCGCCATCGAGCTGTCGTGTACGGTCACCGATCCACAGGAAATGCGCAGACGTGTTGTAGAACGCCTTCGGCGGTGATGGCGGTGGCGAGGAAGACGGGACTGGCGAAGGGGGACGCGTCAGGCTGTGCGTAGAGGGAAGGGGGAAGGATCGGGTGAGCGCCTGCTCGTAGTCGAGCATCAAACCCTCGTGGCTGAACGTGGTTCGTGAGTTACGCGTTCGGTCTGCGAAACAGGAGAAGAACAAACCTGGTGTAGAAATCGACCTCCCCGAATGCCCCGCGGCCACCTCCGCTTTCGTAGCGTGGGTTTTCGCGCCCAGAATCGACACCAATAGTCGTGCTGAAATCAAGTGCGTCGGAAAGACCCTCGACGATACGCTCGAATTCTTCCCTGAATGGCAATCGATAGATCAGCGCACCGTCATGCGAGGAGCGTGCACGAAAGATGAAGTTATGGTTTGGGAATGATGATCAAGATACCGGAATGATTGAGAGCTACGGTGAAATGTGCATACGCCGAGTGGATGCGGAAATACGTGCTGCTATCGAGCGAGCGCATCTGCCAATTAGCAGGTATGAAACCACTCCAACCGGCGGCTGCACAGTTCACTTTGAGCAGGCAAATGTAAAGATCTGAAACCATCGACCCGCCAAAAGAGGAGCGCTACGTAGCATAGACGAAACGAGAAACACGCACCTCAGCGCCGGCGAGCGGACATGCCCTAATGACCAGTCACGCGGATGGTGCAGCGATGCAAAGCCAGATGTGAGCAGCGCGCGGACGTGATTGAGTGTTGCCGTTGAGTGAAAGTACGCGCTATTGGGGGGCTTTACGTGGGCACGATTTAGGCTCAGGATACGAGAGCAGTACGTACCTGAGCATTCGCTCAGGGTCTGGTGTGCGGTCGTCTGGGTCCAGACTGCGCAGAGTAAACGCAGTTCAGATAGCATGTAGCTAATGGAGGACGGTCTGCGTACCCATTCACGTTGTCTCCTCTACATCGAGATGGCGATACGATCAGCTCGCAGTAAGTGGCACTTGGCTGGACGGATGCGACATACCTGAAACTGATAACTTCCCTCCCACCGACTATTTCTGTCCCGCTACTGCGCGGCTTCGCGTACTGACCCGCAATTCGTCCGATACGGACCTGCGGAACGACGCTCTACGTTAGATTCCCGACTAGAAGAGGGTCGTGTACATACGACGGGGAGACGGGCGCCCCAGATGAGAATGAGCGAGAAGGAAAGAATGAGGCCGATTTTGGCTGAGATATTCTCCTGCGTAACGACAGTGGTGCAGGTGAGTACAAGGTCGACCGAGACGCCCAGAAGACTGGGAGGAGACGTGCCTGTGTGCAGGCATCGAAACTCTCCGCGCAATCGCCAGCGTGCAGAAGGAAGGCTTCGTTACGTTGGACCGCCCCGAGTTGGAACCGTAAACGCTCAATCTGCGCGCGAGCATCCCACCTCGTCAAGCACTGTACATCGGATCAGGCCGAGGATGAATGGGCACACCTCCGAGGGGGTCACAAGTGGTGGGAGTGTGCTGATCTTGGAGAGTACCCTGCGGTGAAATGGGCGGGTGAGTGCCGAGATGGCATGCACTGATGAAAAGCGGCATACTTGGACAAGTGCTGTTCGTCTGGATAGGTTACGCCCTGTGAAAGCAGACCATTAAAGCCAAGGCCTCGTTAACCGAATTGGGACCGCGGGGAAGCGAAAAGACGGACCTGCGTTGCGGGCTTCGACCTCCACGAATCGGGTGTCCAGGAGTCACTCATTTTGCTTGTAATGAAACGGGGAATCGAGGATATGGATGTTGTACTGGTGGATTATATAGGAAAGGGAATGCGGGCGGTAGGCAGTGAAAGTATTCACCGCGCTGTGCGAGACTGACACGACAGCTTACCTTGCTGAACCCACCCCCGACATCACGTGCGAGGTTAGGGCCGGCTGTTGACGAACTTTACCGAGACCAGGCGCCGCCTTGCACAACACTTCCCAAGGGCCCGGGGGCTCGAAATTTCTTGTTCACAGCTTAGATGAATGAAAAATGACATTTAATTTTGTTGTTTATTATCACGTATGTACATGCAATTACAATAAGTAGTGCAGAAAAATAATGAATGTACGGTGAAGGGGAAGCGCGACAGGGGGGGGGGAGGCGAGATATCCGAAAAGCACAACAAAGAACTCACCTATCGCAGATAGCCATAGACGTCACCGCTCCCTCCCTGCTAGCTGACGCGTTAGTGGCGCATACGGCAACCACGTTCACGGGCAGTAGGCCGTCGCGCTAGCGCCCGAGCATGCCGAGGGTGGGGGCTTCAGCGCGTCGCGTGCGCCATCGTGAGCCTACCGTCGTAGGCTTCGGCGTGCTGCGCTTACACGCAGCTCTCCGCGAGGGCAGCGAGCCGGCTTTGGGTAGGCGCGGCGCGTCGTTGGGCGGGTCTTCCGGTGGTTCCGGTGGAAATCGAGGCGCGGGGGTCCTAACTGGTCAGTATTCCTGCCACAGAGGGGGGAAGGCGAGGATGGGTGGACGGGAGCGCGAGGGACGGCGAAGGACGTGGGAGGGATGGTGTCGCGGCTGGACGAGGTGGTGGTGGGAGACGACGGTGGATACACATTACAAAAACGGCACACTCCGAGCCGACTCCGAACATTCACTCTGGCCGGCCCTTAATCTCACACGTGATGTCGGGGGTGGGTTCAGCTGGGACAGCTTGACACGACTACGCCAGCTGTGCAAGTACACGTTCGAGCTGTGACTCGACTTTCTTGTTTCGCCGAACGGTGACTTGACGAAATCCAGAAACGCAAAAATATTGATCGACGAGGAGATAATCCGCAAAATGAAAATCGCGTGTCGGATCCGAGCTCCGAAACTCGTAACGGAGGCAAATGTTATTGCGTTCAGCGCTCCAGGATCCTTATTGTTTTGCGGCCAACGTCCATCAGGCGGCGTCTCGCTCAAGTCTCATGTTCTTCATATACAACGCCACAAGATGTCTGACATATGCAAGACATACGGTCGCGGAACCGTAGTCCGGAGCAGCAGACGCTTGAAGAGGGAGCGAAGCCGAGGACATGAGCGCAGATGCCCATTCTTTTTTGTCTCGTGCGAATCATCCTTTTTGTCTTTCCTACTTCCCACTGATGTGCAATATGCAAAGTCGTGCCCAAGAACCATGGATATCCGTGGAATACACACCCTTGTCCGTATAAAGCCAACAGCCATGCACCAACATGGCCCCATCATTCGCATTGGCGTTCGCATCCACCCCCGCTCCTGCAATGTCCGCCTCCAGAGCCGTTTTCACCGCCGTTCAAGCCGTGTCATGCACCCTTGCTTGGACCCCTCCTCGCAAGACACCTGAGAAGGGGCGGTACAACACGGACGCGCTCAAGGCATTGCAGATCGCACCCCTCATATTCGGCGTGAGCTTTTCACGAACGCTTCAAGTCAATCTACTAACGATTCACTTTAGCTACAATCGTATGTCGTATACGCGGTCGCTCTCCTAGAGACGCTCGCACTCGTCTCCCCATCCCTCTTAGAGTCATCGCCACTCCTCTCCCCGCTGTCCAATCTCTCTTGCCCCACGTCGTCACCGTCCGCCATCCATGTGACGCCCGCATTCATCCTCGGCACCTTCCTCGTCGTCTCCGGTGCCGCATTGCGCCTCAAGTGCTTCGGCACCCTCGGCCAGCTCTTCACATTCGATCTCACCATCCACCCCTCGCACACGCTCGTCACGAGCGGCCCGTATGCCTGGGTCCGCCACCCTAGCTACACAGGGTCCATGATGATGGTCGCCGGGGTCGCCATCGCGCTCTTCACGCCCGGTGGATGGGTAAATGAGTGCCTCGTAGGCGGTGCCGGCGGCGTTGCCGCATTCACCACGGGAAAATGGGCGCTCTACGCGCTCTGGGCTTCGTGGTGGTCGTGGACGGTCAGCGTCGGCGTGACCCGGGCGCGCGCTGAGGACGGCGAGATGCGCAAACTGTTCGGGGCGGAATGGGACGCGTGGAGCGCGCGAGTAAACTCGTGGTTCGTTCCTGGTATCTGGTAGACGCGTAGAGTTTGTTTGGGTCGGATATCTATATATGATCTTTCTCTTCGTTATTCTTTAGGGACTGTATTGTCTTCTTTGCTTTCGCTTTTTCAACTCTTTCCTCGTCTATCGCTCGAATAATGCAACTGTAAAAAACGTATCAATATCTGTTCATGACTGAAGTTACCGCGCGGTAAGCATGATAACGCTCGAGCTAGAGCATCGAGCATCGCGACGCTTGCTCATAGTCAGTCCAAACTGGTGATTAACTAGTCTACTCTGCAATACATCTTAGCGGACCGCAACGGCTACAACTATTGATACTGCATTGCCTCCGCGTGAACGCAGTTCGATGACGAAACTCGATCATCAGCTCAAACGACCTCGCCGTGTCTGTGCAGACGAAGATACAGATACAGTGTCCCATCCCATACCAACGCTCACATGCTTACGCCCCAATCAAGCCCCTCAACTTCCCACTGCTGACAGCCGTCGCAGCTGCAATCGTCGCAAGCGCAAACAGCACCCACTTGCGGCTCCCCTCACTCCCATCTGAGCCACGGGCCGGCAGCCTCTCCGCAGTCAGCCGCGCCAGGAAGTTCATATTCTTGGTCTACGAGCACGAGTCATTGAGCGGGGCGGCCGGGGCGGGGAAGAGTGGGAGGAACTTACGGTGTATGGCGCGAATCTGACGCCGAGGATGTAGTCCATCCAATTCGGCGCGTCGTACGACGCGCGCAGGTGCGTGAAGGTGTCGAAGCCGAACTTGCCCCTGTGATAGCCGGCTGTGCGAGCAGGGGAGGATGGTTAGCTCGAGTCACAAGACGAGGGCAGAGAGAAAAGCGTACATCCACTTCCGCCGACGCCGCCGAATGGCAGCCCGTCGACGGCAGCGTGTAGGATTGACTCGTTTGCGAACGCCCCGCCCGACTGCGTGTTGTCAAATACTACACGAATGCGTCAGCGACTCATTCATGGATGAGGAAACACCTTCGTACCTTTCGCCTTGAACTTCTTGTCCTGAGAGAAAACGTATAGCGCGAGGGGATGGTCGCTGTTGGAAAGCATCAGCGACTTGGGCCAGGTATGAAGCTTGAGCGCTTGAGTACCGTGAGTTAACATATGCGATAGCGGCGTCTACGTCGTCGACGGGCACGATTGCCAGCACCGGTCCGAATATCTCACTGTGCGAAGCAAGAAGTTAGCAAGTTCAGAAGGCACAATGCAGAAAAGCAGGCGCACTCCTCCATCAAACTGTCGTCGAGCTGCACATCCCGCACGACAGTCGGTGCGATCCACTTGTCTGCCTCGTCAATGTGTTCCAGCCCGCCGGCGACGACCAAGCCACGCGTTCTTTCCAAGAGAGCCTTGATGCGTGCAAACGAAGCGTTCGAGACGAGCCGCCCGATGGAAGTACGAGCATTTGCATCTTGAGAGTAAGCTTTGGCGTATCTGGGCACAAAGTCCAAGTTAAACCAGCGACTTCCATTGATGATCAACACGTACTCGAGAAGAAGGGCATCCACCAGCTTGTCCTGGAACTCGCGCGGGACGAGCACATAATCAATAGCGGTACAGATCTACGTCGCGTATGTCAGTGACCTGCCTTTACCGATAACGTTAATGGGTCGCGTACCTGCCCCGCATTTGTGAATCTTCCCCACAGGATTCTCCTCGCCGCCACGCGCACGTCGCATTTGGGGTCAACGATAGCAGGATTTTTGCCCCCGAGCTCGAGCGAGACGGGAGTTAAGTGCGCCGCGGCAGCTTGCGCCACGATTTTTCCGACGCGTCCCGAACCCGTGTAGAATACTGGACGCGCAAAAACATATTGTCAGTCGCAGGTACGATGATTAACGAACAAGTGCAGAAATAGAGACGTACTGTGGTCCCACCGCAAAGCCAAAATCTATACATGACACTTCAGGCATATGAGGAGGGAGATTGACACCACGACGCACCACTTTGTTTACTTCGACAGCGCCGTTGACGACGGCGTATAGTTCAGGATCGAGGTAGCGCGGAACGAGCTTGGCGAGGAGCGCAGAAGTAGCCGGCGTCTGCTCTGGGAGTTTTAGGAGGGCAGCATTGCCGGCTGCGATGGCACCGGCGAGAGGGCTAATGAGGCACCAGAGCGGTACATTGAAAGGAACGATTATGCAGACCACTGAATATTGTTTGCCGACGTGAGTGTGATGTGAGTAGGAGGGCGCGACAAATCAAGCACTCACCACCTTTCGCTTCTTTGCGGATGACCGGACTCGTCGCTCCCCAGTTCAACGAGAAGGGCGCTTTCTCGGGTTTCGCCCAGGTAGAAACGTTGTTGTAAGCGTAAAGCGCCTCGTGAATGGAGGCACCTATGTCAACCCTGTAGGAGTGGTTTTCTGGTGAGAACCCGGTGGGCAAAAACGAGTGGCATGTAGAACGTACAAGCGTGTTTCTAGCGCCGGCCTTCCTAGGTCTTTATGAAGGCTGTCCTCAAACGCCTGCGCGTTATCCTGGACGAGATATGCGAGAGCGAGCAGCTGCTTTCTCCGCGCGGGAATCGACTTCAGCTTTCCGCTTGCGAACCCGGCACGAAGGGTTGCGTGGATCGAAGGGATAGCGTCGACTGGCGTGTATTCGAGTGGGGAAGACATGATGTGTGTTATGTTTTATCTTCTGGACACGAATACGTATATCAGCGTTTCTCGAGGTGGTCTTTTGTATCGCACGTCTACGTGCTCACCTGGATTGCGATAGAGCAAATGCCCACGGAGTATGCATGTCGGTCAAATGCAAGGGCCCCGGTGACACAGTCCGGTGACATCAACGGCGACCAGGAAAGTCTCCAATACTTGCGGTCATCATCCTTGGTCATATCGCTTGAACACAACTCTCAATCAACATGTCGTCCAGCGCTGCATCTCCGTACGCGCCAGGAGTACTGCCCGCCGCACACGAATCACAGATTGTCAAAATCCAAACCTGCCTTCGCAAATGGCTGTCTGCGCAAAAGGACAAACGAAGCGCGGCGCCAAAGCTCGATTTCGAACAAGTATCTAACGATCTACTAGGTATGTGCATTGTTGCACGATGATCCCCATCTCATGTCGTGTACTAAACAAACTTTACGCGTTTTGCGCGTACTAGCCCTCACGATCGATCCGCCGTACGCGTTCACGTCCGAACCTGCGCCACCGCCCTCTCACGCCGCCCTCCTCTCCATCGCCAAATGCTACTGGCTCGCACTCGTCACGACACTTACCGCCCCGCAGAAAGACGAGGTCGCGCGTAGGCTGGATCGCGTCCCGCCCTTCGGCACGCACGTACCTAAATTTGACGGCCGCAAGTCCGTGGACGCGCCTGGCGATCTCGACGCGCGCGAATACGAGGGCTTGATGCGTGTGGCCGTGTTCGTGCTGCTCGATATGGAAGGATTGGACGACGTCGTAGATTCCTGGAAGGAACTCGCAGATGTGGGCGTGCAGGTTTGGGACGAGGACGGCGATGAGAGCGATGAAAGCGACGAGGAATATGACGAGGATGAGGAAGGCGACGATGAAGGTTGGGTTGACACAGATTGAGGACGTTCTCTCTTGTGTCGCTGCTCAGGTACGTCTCCTTCATTTCACCGTTAGGCCCCCAAACACATATGTTCTTTCACACCCTACCCGTAGCGCTCCCTGATGCTCGCTATCGTTGAGTTCACGCATCGGCGTGCATGGTACCTATTCCCGTGTGCAGCGGGGAAAACCCTACAATTCCATGCGGTAGGCAGTCGAGACCCTGAGTTTTTATCGACCGGCAACTTACATGCTCTTCAGCGGCCCGAATAAATCCAGGGGAAACTGTACTTGGCATGGGACACGCCGACATACGAGACGGCGAAGACGGCGAACGCGGTTATATTGAAGTAGCACATCGTCAACATCGACATCAGTACCGATATTGTGAGCCCTTCGTAGTGCTCTTGTGCCTTGTATTGAACTTGCACCCCATTTCCTTCACAAGACGTGCTCACAAGTCTAGGAGATTATATCGTCAGTGAACCGTGAAACATGTTCGTCGATTGAACAACAATCTCACCCTAAAGAGTAAACGAGGGTGGGACACGCAAACGAGTCCCGGGCAGCAGCGCGCGCCTACAGTGAGACTGCACTCGTTTCCCTGGGGGAGACACACCGGTCCGGGCCCCTCAGCTGTGAGTGTGGTGGAAGCCGCAGCGGAGTGCGCGGCGACGGAAGGAGTCGCGACAACCGCAAGGAGTATAAGCGCAAATTTGACCGCAATCATTTGGAAGATATGAAGTAAGTGCTTGGGGGTGCGATACGGTGTCGGGTAATGTATGCAGATAACACGACACCTCAGGATACTTATACTAGTCGTCTTGGTGGATGGTTTCAGTATCCCGACGCGTGCGGGGTGAGCAGATTGGCCAAGAGGTGAAACAGAAAGCCTATGTCGCACCGAGACGTTAAACTGCAATGATGACAATGAAAGGATGTCAGGCGGGCAAGCGACAGGTGCCATACTATAGCGTCCAAGCCCTGGTGCGCGGGTTGCGCCACACAGCCTAAGATTGGCTCGGAACGCCTCACACTGAGAAGGGTTACGGGCACTATGCGAGATTCAAAACTCACCGGTCACGACGGCAGAGGTCTCGTTTGGCTTGAACACAAAGGGTGGAGATGTGAGGCTCAGTCGCCCTACCGGAGCAAGGACGAAATGCCAGAGAATGTGAGTGCGATGGCGATGGCTCGTAGGCGCAGATCTGATTGCGCCTGGTTTTGGACGAACGTGAAGGCCGTGGAAATGAATCAGTGTCGTCCTCGTCCTCGTCCTTAGCGGGCTTTCCGAGGTGGCGTTGGTCAGTCATGATGTACTACAGTCGCTCCTGCTGTGGTCTGATGGCAGACCGACTCGGAGTCGATGCTGGGCACCCACGGTTGGCCGCTGCAAACCGTCCTTGCTCCTCCACAGAGGGATCCGTACATCAAGAAAAAGTAAAATAGGCTGTAATCCGGCCGGAATTCAGTAGTATCTGCAGCACTTGTAACACATTGGAGCGGGCTCACAGTGTCATGTAATGTTGGTATCATACAGGGGCATCCCTGCACTCCTTGCAGCCACCGTAGACAGGCGTAGCTAGAGGGCTTCGTATCGTACTCCTGGTAGCCTCCGCTGATCCTCAAGCCTTCTCGCATGCCATGTAAATCGTACGCAAAGCTTTTCAGTATTGGCAATGGAACTAGATGTAGAATACTTGCCCGTCGAGCAGTCCCTTTCTGACTGTGATATGTATTGTCGAAAAAATCTAGAGAGGAACACTGATATTAGGGAGCATTTAAAAGGAAACAGAAAACACTATGGAACCCAGACCGGGTGAAAGTAGCTCTGTGTTTCACTCTGTAATAGAGCTACAGTGGATGACTTCCCGCAGCGTTTAGAAACGAAGCTGGCCCGCAGGAGATTGACGGTCGGACTGTTTGATTACATAATCCCTGTAACCGCTTTGGCGCGTCCACCTCAGTAAAAACGAAAAGTAGGGTATTGGTCCGCCAGATGTCAAGCAGAAGTCAAGTACCCGACTTTTGTCGTTTCTGGCAATTCTATCCGACTATTACCTGACCTAAAAGTCGTACGAAAAGTCGGGCGCAAATCCAAAGAGCACGGCCGCAGGTGTTGTTCCTCAGTCAGATCAAAGTCGTGCAATAGTCACGGTACGGTCGGACCAGGGTCAGACTAGCGTCGAGTAATTAGGCGGGTAAAAGGCATGCGCATGGCCGCTTTTATCAGGGCAGATTCAGGCTGAATGCTCCAGGCATACCATTCAGTTGATAACGATAGTGCAAATATGGTTGCATTTCTTTCAGGTGTACAGAACTACTGTACATGGTGCTAGTACTGATGGCAACAAGTGTGGGCAAGACGCAGCCAGGATAATTAAGACGGAGACGCGCGACGGTAACGATGTCACCAAACAATGTTAGGAAGTGTCAGGGAATGAGCGCGCTGCAGACTCGCAGCTGCGGGCAAATCCCTTCACTAGCCGGGGAACACTATTCATAATTTGATCAGTCCGCGATACAGGCGCAGAGAGACACCACGTACCACGGTCCATTGACATACCTCTTGCTCCGCGTTCGGCGACAGCTCTCCTTGACAAATCCATGCGAACTGCGTCAGCACTGCATATTAAGGACAGGTGTAATCAGAAAAGGAGAAGAGCTCACCTTGACGCGATGGGCACGCAGCGTCGGCGACGTAGCGACTGCCAACCTCGGGCAGTAGCATTGCGCGAGAGAAGCAGCTAGAGCGAAGAAAGAGCGCCCTCCACGCTGTAGATGGGTGTCCAGGTCAGAGTGTGTTCGATACTAGTTGAAATGGACAAAGGGCGTCGCGCAATGCTGAAGGGAGTCGGCTGGAGTAGGATCATCATGGTAGTCGAAGAGGAAGAACGAAAGACTTGCAAAAGACTCAGAGGGCCGCCATTTAGGCAAATGCAAACACGTGTACACAAAGGACAGCGCGATTGGCGGTCTTTCGAAATTCTGGGCTTGGGCAATTCTGCGTTAGAGAATTTTGTTCCCACGATTGTGGCTGCAGTCGCGCGCTGCCATTTTGTTGGCCTACCTATCTCGTTAAGTTTTCTTCGTCCAAGAAAACTTTCACGTCGTGTGCGCCGAGGTGAGCGTCAGCCCGGGTCCCAAATTTTCACCCGATCATTAGGTTAGGGTTAGGGAGGAGATATCAAATCGCTCGGGTGAAGAGAAGATAGCAAAAGTAAAGTTCACTGGTCGCTAGGCAACAAATGAGAACTTTCGCTGATGGTAGCTCTTCAGTACTTTTGCAGGGCGTATATATACGTAAAGGCGATAATCGTGGGAACGAGTTATCGATCCGATCGGAGTGTCCAATCTCACACAGATAACGACTTATACCCTTATCCGGATCACCAAATCCATGGCGATAACGGGGGATGCGTCAGGTGTGCGGCGGCACGAAGTGCCGCTCGGATTCAAGATAAAGCGCTAACGGATGATTGGTCGGTTAAAATTACAATGGTTAGGGTTAGGGTTAGGGAGGAGATAATAAAACACCAGGCTGGCGAGGTTAGGCAAAAGTAAAGTCCGCTAGACACTAGGTGTCGAATGGGAACTTTCGCTGATTGTAGCTCGTCAGTACTTTTGCGGGGTATATATACGTAATGGCGATAAT
>KN832580.1:120140-136868 GCA_000827205.1 Plicaturopsis crispa FD-325 SS-3 | reverse complement strand
CAGGACTTGAGACTTGAAGGAGGAGGAGCATGGCGAGGGCGAGGCGGCAAGACTTGTAACGTCAAAAGGGAGAGGTGAAGAGATGAAAACAACGACGACGAGGCTCGAAACGAACCGTGGGAACGTTTTTCGGGCTTCGCCGCGCTGTGGCGTTGGTTCCGACAACGCCGAATCTCTTTCCTCAACGCTCATGCTAGCGTTTTTCCGCGAATAAAAATCAGAATCGTATTCGAGTATGTCCAAATATGCACTGTAGAAATTCTCAAATTTTTTCGTTGAGTATGGAATGCGCGCGATGTGAAACGATGCCAAAATATCGCAAATCATCGCAAATCAATCTTGGATTCGCGACGAATTTGCGCTGCGCTCTCGTCCCTCGTCGTTTTGCGGTGAGAAAAAAATATATTCCTACTTGAGGGACCTGTTTGCATGGTCCCCCAAGGTGCAGTAATAATCCGTCAAGTGTGGCCAGTAGAAGAGCCAAAATCGCGCTGAAAAGCACAAAGATTGAGCATTCCGAGTATCTGGAATGCTCGATCTTCGTGCTTTCCAGCGCGATTCTGGCTCCTGCAGTGGCCACACTCGCCGGATCTTCGCGGTAAATTGTAGTACTATGTAACTAGGTCTCTTGAATGTGAATCTAATTTTTTCGGAGCAAAAAAACCATCGAGAGGAGTGCGCAAGACAGAATTGTGCCCGAAAACCCGCTGAATAGGTACATTTCGCGCCTTTTGACTTACTGACTCGTATTGGTCGGTTCAAAAAAATTGAAACTTTCTAGGCATTATGTATGGGTACCTAAAAGCACGAATATAATTTTTTCCAGTCAAACGGGCGCCTTGCGAGGTGTGAGGAAAGGATTCGACGCTGATTTTGCAGCGTTCGGACAACGCCGGCGGAGTTTGAAATCCGCAAATTGTCGTCGTCGTCGTCGTGTTTCCTTTCGTCGTCGCTGTTGCCCACGTCGTCGCATGCTGCGGCCACGCCCTACCCTCTGCATCTATGCAGGGGGTGTCGCGTTCCTTTTGTAACACCCAGGTAAGCTTCTCCTTTTCTTTTTCTACCGTTAGATATGCGCTAACACCAGTTTCTTTCTAGCCACATCACACACCGCGGCCAGCTGCACGCGTTTCTGCAGGTGCAGCCGCCTTCCACCCACCACACCGTACACGCCTTCGCGCAGGACGACGGAGAAGACCGGACCGACGTGACGCAAACGGGAGCAGGGGAGCAGAACGGCGCGGAACCAAGCCAGCGCACCCACTGCGCGCCCTACGCTCGTCCCGCTGCCAGCGCACCACCGTCCCCATTCCACGTATCGGCCCTCGCATTCGCGCATTCGCGCAGGTAGACGGAGGCGACGGCAGAGGCGAGCTGAGAGGAGCAGAGGGAGCCGGACGGCAGGGGGAGGAATAGTACCAGCACACCGCCGTCTCGACGCCAAGCGCGTCCTGCTCCCCGTGCACCGCCGTCCCACTCCCCGCATACCGCCGTCCCACTCCCCGCATACCGCTGTCCCACTCCCCGCGTACCGCCGTCCCACTCCCCGCGTACCACGGTCTCCAGCGCACAGCCCTCCCGCGCTGCCGTGCACGCTAGCCCAAAGACAGCGCCCACATGCCAGCGCATAGCCCGCGGCAACCGCGCGCCCAGCTTCCACACACTGGGCATGCCCCACAACCGCGCGCGCCGGCGTACGCTGGCAGTCGGGTCGCCTGCCTATCGCGCAGAATCCGCGCGACTGCGTGCCGCGGGCAACGAGCGCGCACGTTAGCCAGCCCGCGCCCACCCTCGCGTGCTGAGTAGGCAGCCCGCGTGGTGTACAGCGACAACAGCCTACGGCGTTGCTGATGAGCACGTCGAGGTGCTCCGCGTCGTGCGCCCCGCCAACCCCATCCTACACCGCGCGCGGGGTATGCACCCGACATCCCGTTCACTACGGAGCGCGCGCCGCTGACATCCCCGTCACCGCGGCGGCGGCGGCGGCCGCCCGTCCCGACCCCCTGCCGTCAGTCTTGCCGCCGTTGACGGCGGTGCTCCCGCCCCCGCCTGCCTCACTACCTCGATTCTGCATCCCGCCGCCATTGGCTTTCCACTTCCGCTGTCCAACATCTCACGGGTCCATTTCCGAAATCTTTTTTTGTATTAAATTGAATTAATTTTTTTTTTGCGCGTTCGAGTAATGTGTCCACGCAAGGCTAAGTAAGTGAAGGGAGATAAACACACCAGGAAGTATGGGCTTGAGCACAATGCGCTAGACGGCGCGCACAAAAATTTGCTTGTAAGATAGTCAGGGGCTAAAGGCCAAAATAAACGCCCGAAGCCAGCCCGAGGAGGCGAGATGCTCAAAGACAACGCTAGGGGCTGATTATACAAAACAGGATGTCCGAGAAATGCCCGAGGGGGCGCGGACAAATGCCCAGCAGGCCTAGGGGCTATGGAGCTGTTTTTGGAAGCCAAAAAAGCGCCCGAGGAATGGTTTGGAAAATTTCCAAGTCCGAAAGCTAGCCCGCTGACTAATCAGATCCGGTTTGGCTGTAGATCGGATCAGCGCGTTCCATTGCATTGACAACAAAGGGATAGTGCACGTTCCTTTGCAATTATCTCACATCAATGGCTGCGGATGATTGGGCTGACGCGCCCCCCGCAAAAGCGTACGTCACAGCGCTGACTGTTTGAACCGGTGTGCTAACGGGAATGATGCTCTACAGATACATTTACCGTCTGATCATCGCCCATGACGCAAACTTCCGTCTCGCAAACCGTATGCGGTCAACAGAGCAAGCGGACCCATCCCTGTGCCCCGGCGGCGCGTATTTCGTCGCGACACAGCCTTACGCCGCGTTCCTCAAGGCATACACGCACGACAAAGAAATCAGCAACTGCGTTGCCTTCGCCGCCCTCATGCTCGCCAACATGAAACGTGCGAAGGGCATCGCATCGTCGGGGGTCGGCGGTGTAAGCTGCGGGCGTCACGAACTCTTTCGACCAAATGGACTGGGTGACTTGCAAAAGGGCGAGAGGTACGCTGCACTTTCTCTGTACATCCTTGATTACACTGAGCGACGTCTCTAGATACGCGAACATGGACTACATCTTCATGTCGTCCATCGCGGGGAGCGGAGTGCAGGAGCTTGTTGCCTCCTACGACATCGCGTGCCAGTGGAGCAAGAACTTCTGGGCACGGATGTTGAAGCTTCCGGAACGCATCCAGCTCGACATCCCTCCCGCGAAAGTCGCCTTCGTCGTCCCTGCCTTCCACATCGAGGCCCACGAGTCAAAATGCCGCAATCGATACAGCTCGCGTCGCAAGAAGGGCATGGGACGATCGGATCTCGAGGGAGTCGAACGACTTTGGTCGTGGATCCGTGGTGCTGCATCGAGCACTCGGGAGATGGGTCCTGGTCACCATCGTGACACGTTGGATGATTTTTGCTCTTACGCAAACTGGTTGAAGATACTTGGCATGGGTGGGTCAATCTTTCGATGGTGTTCCAAACTTCGCTAACTCTTTTTCACGCAGGTGGACTGTTTCTGCGGCACATGGTCGAAGCCATACCCGAAGCCATCGGCCATCGTCAGGCGTTCGAAGAATTCGAGGAGGGTCTACGGAAGGACAGACCAGGGGAAGTGGAGAAGTGGGAGGAGATGGTCGCTCGGTGGGACGCTGACCCAGAGGAGCCGAATCCATACATGTCGACGGAGTCAGGCAGTGAGTCTCCATGCTCGAATGTTTGCGGCAACGGTGCTGAGGCTCTCATGTAGACGCAACGATGGCCGACGTTCGCCTGCAGTTGGCTGAGGAGGCTCGAATTCGTGAGCAGGAGGGACGTGCGGCTATGCACGACTCCACGCCGTCTGCATTCATCATGCTCGCTCTGGACGTGGAGCTTGTACAGTGCGTATGGTCAACGTTCGCATAATATTTTAGCACTAACTGTACTCTAGACACACAGTTGCAGCCGAGGTGAAGACTACGGGCCCGAACCCAACGCCCCTTCAAAAGGCAGGCATGCAAGACCGCCGGACCGCTATTCTCAAAAAAATCCGCCGCGTCCGTGAGCTACAAGGCGTGTACATGCCACGCCTATACACCCACCTGCACCCCGACGGGGAAGGATACGACGAACGCCGCAGCGTTAACGCCGAGGACGTTCGCCTCCATCTCCCCTCCAGCCTCACTGCCGTCATTCACGCTGAAGTCGCCCACCCCGACGTTGTCGATATCGAGAGCCGTCTCCGCTTCGCGGAGATGTCGGACGCTCTTGATGAGCTCCGTCGTCAAATACAAACGCGGGCATTTGTGCACAAGTTTCGGATCTCGAACGTCACTGGGCAACGTCGCTCCACACGCACACAGACGCTTATCGACAACGTGCAGGTTCGACTGGTGGCCACCAAACTTCAATATCGTCGCGCACGGCAGGCGTACTTGTCGTTGCAGGGGCCGGGCCCATGGGAGTCCGAGTTTCGGGTGTTGAATGACAAAGACGTCGTTGGGCCAAGCGGTGAAGCCATCTCGGGGGCTGAAGAGGAGGATACCGAGCGCGCTCGCGGGGTCCTAAACCTCCCTCGTCCAGCACTATCTCGGGCCCGTGCTGCTATCCAGGAACGAATGGACCCGCTTCGCCCCGACGGCGGTCGACGGAGACTGTCGTGGATCTGGTATCGTGCCGTGTCCACTGGCCAAAGCGGCGAAACCGATGAGCAGCTACACGAGGGTAAGTCGTGCTCGCATCCAGCAATTGTTTCGGTGCTAACGCGTGTTTTTACTAGCTCTTCGAGTCGAATGGGCCAAGGCGAAAGCGCGGGCCGAACGATGGCACGAGGAGGTCGTGCTGCTCGAGGAAGAAATGCGCCGTGTGCTGGCTTTCTGCCAGTGGAAGGCGCTATGGTGGGAAGCACGCGCCAACCGCCGAGAGGACCCATCCCCCGAGCTAGCCGAGGGCTTGCGTAGCTACTGCGCGGAGAAAGCGAGCAAGGAGCGACGCATGGGCGCGATGCTCGAGGCGAAGTGGGCAAGCATCCGCGAGCGTGCGCAAGCCGTCATTCAGGGTGGGGCAATCCCCCTTTCGTCCAGTGCGCCCGCCGCCGAACGCGTGGAGGTGGAAATCGAAGGGGGGGAGGAGGAGGAGGAGTGAAATATCGGACCCTATCCCCTGCATTTCGCTACCCCGCCGGCTGGCAGAGATTTTTTTTGGCCCGATTTTTGTGTATTTTACCAGGGACTTTTGAATGCATGTTGTACCATCTTTTTTGGTCCGAAAGCGAGGGGGACATTATCAAAAGGTCCGAGAGGCAACCGAGTGCATTGAAATCCCAAGGGATAGGTGCTAGATCCTGCTATTTTGGTGGGGAATCTCGCATTATGATGCGGACAGTACGGTTACTGTACACTAATTTGATGGGAGAATTGCAACGCGTCGCGCAGTAAAGTAATGGGTACATTACAATTTTTACACAAGTACTGGTGTGCCGACGGCGTCAGCGCCTGTGCCCTCGCCGTCGCGCGCTTCCTTTGTACTTCCAGCAGAATTAATATATTAATATATATATTTTATTCCACCATTACAGAGCCCCCCCTCCAGTAGGAACTTGAGTGAGCTGCAAAAAGAAAAAAAAATCGAAAAAAATCGAAAAAAAAAATTCGTCTATGGCCGTATACACGCAAAATGTGCGCGCACGGCGTGAGGTGAAATAAAGGGGTCCGGGATGCCCGAGGTAAGCCCGAGCCAGGCGCAAAAGATTTTTTGAGATGATATAGGGGCTAATCTACCCGCGGGAGTATATCCGCGGCCAGCCCGAGGAGGAAACGCGTTGGGAAAATGAGTATAGGGGCTAACAGACCGTTTAGAAATGCCCGAGCAGCCCGAGGAAAGGCCGGCGAGCAGGGATAGCAGATATAGGGGCTATAGAACCGTTTTGAGTGAGGGAGCGCAAAATTTTCAAGCTCCGAAAGGCAGCGTTCGGATCCGAATGGCCGGAATTATGGCTGCGGCGGATGTCCGGGTTATTTGCATAACGGACTTCGACATATAGCTACAACTTTTACAATAATCCTACAGCTATGGCTGGCATACGCACACACATCTTGCCCTGTGCATCACAGTCCACCGTGCATGCATACGCGCACTCACCCACCACGCACTCACCACACATACGCACATGCACTCACCACACATACGCACATGCATCTTGCCCTGTGCATCACAGTCCACTATGCATGCATACGCGCACTCACCACGCATACACACACACATCTTGCCCTGTGCATCACAGTCCACCGTGCATGCATACGCGCACTCACCACGCATACGCACATGCATCTTGCCCTATGCATCACAGTCCACCGTGCATGCATACGCGCACTCACTACGCATACGCACATGCATCTTGCCCTATGCATCACAGTCCACCGTGCATGCATACGCGCACTCACCACGCATACGCACATGCATCTTGCCCTGTGCATCACAGTCCACCATGCATGCATACGCGCACTCACCAGGGAGGAGGGGGAGGAGATAGAGGAGAGGGGAGGAGCACGACGACGAGAATACATCGCCGATGGTGGTGGGTCGTGAAGAAAAGCAAAGTCTTGGGGTTTGGGGTACTTATACTGCAGAGAATTAACTCCGTGAACTTTAATTCAGAAACTGTAAGCACGTGGATGCCGTGCTTGTCCGAAGGCAACAGAGTCTAGACAGTCGACGCGAGAAAAATAAAGTCGCGTGGCAACTCACAGCCACATGTTCGCTGGCACTGCTGACGCGCAAAGTCACTGACCAAATCAGGATCCACGCTCAGCGCTCAGCGTTCATCGATTCATCGATTCATTTCTGATCAGCTTTATGCACATGGCCAAAGCAAAAGGACGAAAACCTGGGCCCAAGAAGGAGAAATCCGACCGGCCTCCTGGACGCGTCTCGTGGGTGCAGGGAACGAAATTCACGTTCTTCGACTCCCGCAAGGAACTCTGGCAACGTGCCGTCGACGCAGGACCAGAGCAAGCCGGCATCTTCTACAGCAACATCGCTAAGCTATTCTTGAAAAAATACGGCTACGACCTTCCCTTGAAGGACGACATCGACGAGGACATCGAAGATCCGCCCGACGACAGCATCGACGAGGAGGACCCAGATGCGGCTGACTTGGGTGAAGAAGAGGCAGAGCGGAGGAGCAAGATATATAAATCTCTGCGTACAGTACGTTCTTTCTAACTCATCTTGAATAAACAGTGTTTCTGATGACATTCATGCAGTCAATCGGGCAGTGGTATCGTCACCATTACCGAAAGCTGCTGAAGCGCGACCCCCGCACCAAAATGATGCATTGCATCTTCGAGGAAATATCCGACCTTGGTCCCAAGCCTCCTCGCAAGCTGCGCATGGAGCAGTACTATTCCAAGCACTACTACGAGTCGCGCGTGAAGCCCAAGTTCGACGAGGAGTGGGCGCGCGTCAACGCCGATTGGGAGCTTGTACTGGCGGCAGGTAACCCGGAAAACTTACGCGGTCCCGCACGAATCAATGTTCGCAACCGGGTGACAAAGGAGAAGTACCTGGAAGAGTCGGAGGAGTTTCGGAAGGAGCTGGAGGCCCGTGCAGAGAAGGACAGGGAGCTTGAGCTGGAGGAGTACAAGGGGCGGGGGCTTAGTACCTCGCGTACACCCGAGCAGATTCAAAAGTGAGTGACAGGTGGATGTGCTCTCGAGTGGTGCTTAACATTTTCTACCCCAGGGCTATTGATGACCTCGGGTACTACCTCCAGCCGATCGCCGACATCCTCTACGAACGATGCGACATGGTCACCGCGATTGTAATGTCAGGACCCATCCCCGAGAAAGGAGGAGAGATCGAGATCCGGAGGTGCGTTCATCATATCAGCTTCGGATGGCCTTCGCTCATGTGTTTTGGCTTACAGCGTGCACGCAGGGGTGACGCGGGAGCTTATCCCCCAGAAGTGGTTTGACGCGGACCCTCGTACAATGCAGATCATGTGGGAGTCGATGAATGCCTTCGCTCGTCGGGTGTACCGTAAGCCCCACCGTCAATTTTTTCTAACTTTTATTGATCCCGTCGCACAGCACCCGAAGCACGTCTTAGTCGAGCGATCCCATCAACGCGGCCTTCGCCGGTGATGGTAGACAAGGACCTTTACCAGCTCGAGGGCGACATCAACATGCACGACGGGACGGCTCCCAGTGTGCAACAGGGCTCTGGACGCTCCACTCCCTCGACGGCTCAGTCAACTACGACAACAAGGGCGCCTGGGCTGGAAGAAGAGACACAGGCGGAGCCCGCGCCCCCTCTCTCCGGTGTTCACTCAACGTCGACAACAGGGGCAGCAACGCCGGAGCAAGCCCTGTCGTCTCCGGTCCGGGAGCGATCTTTGACCCCGGAGTGGTTGCTCTCTTTGGAGAACGAAGCCGACGAGAGGGGAGCCATTCGGGTGAAAGACTTGTTTGGTGCGCAACAGCCCGTGAGCACGCCTGCCCCCGTCGTCGCGCCTGCACCAGCCCCCGCCCCCGCCCCCGTCGTCGCGCCTGCACCAGCCCCCGGCCCCACTGTCGCACCAGGACCAGCCCCCGCCCCCACCGTCGCACCAGCGCTTGGCCCCGTTAGCCTTCTCGCCTGTGCCAGCGCCTGCTCCCATTGTAGCGCCTGCGCCAGCCCCCGTCGACACTTCTGCAGCCTACGGACCTCGGTCAGTGGAGAAGACAGCAGAGCTGCGGGCACAGCGTCAAGCCCGCGTTGACAGTATGGCCGCAGCAAGGGTGCGCCCCAAACCGCGTCCTCGCGGCATCAAGACCAACAGTGGCGGCAGGAGCATCGACGACGACCATCAACAAGGACACACGTCCGGGGCCCCACCGTTACCAACTGTGGATCAGACTGGATGGCCGAAGCTCATGACGAGCTATTACGAGCTCTTCACAAAGGGAAAGGCCTGGGGCAAGGACTGGGAGGAGTGTGTCTTGAAGTTCGTCGAGTTTGAGAAGGGTGAGGGGTTCCCGGTGAGTAATTCGACCACGTATCTACGAGCTCATGACTAACGGATATTCCAGCTTGATGAAGCTCATCCCAAATTGCCGTCGACATCGCGCCCTCATCAAGTCAGCTACTGGATGAAAACGCACCGGTCCACGGGTGCAGATGAACCTATCGACAACATCGTCGCCTTTGACGAAGCGTGGTGGACGTGGTGGGTAAGTCTGCAGCCTCCCGGTCGGACACAGCCCGGGGACGTGCGTCCCACGAACGCCGGTCTACAGCTTGAGTGGAACGTCTTGCGCAACGCCAGGAAATGCGGCCTCGTCCTCGTCCTCGTGTGCCTATCTTGGTGGGGCAACGCGCTTTTCGGTGGGGATCAGGAACGTCAAGGTCCCAAGGTCGTGCACTGGCGCGAGGCCGTCGCAGACGTGTCCCTCGTACTCGACCGAATCGCCCTCACTCCTCGCAACCCGTCCACGTCGGCTGCACCTGCAGGAACGTCGCCGGCACCGGGATCTTCGAGCTCGAAGAGAAAGGCCCCCGAGGGTGTTCAGGGAGATCGCAGGTGCGTCGACGAGTTATGTACTCGCCAGTCCCTTTGACTGATGTCTTTGTTTTCAGGTCGAAACGTCTCGCAACGTAACGTCTGCTCGGGGGTCGCTTGGTTATGTCTTCGTCACTAGTCGTTATGTTTTCGTCATGCTGCTTTGTTTTTACTTTCTTTCTAGTAGGTAGTATGGTCAAATAGAATAAGAAATTATTTTGTGCACAGTGAAACATCACAAGTTAAGTAAGAGTGTATTGAAAGAGCTAAGTGGACATGAATGATATAAAGTTGTGATACATATGGATGAGTTTTGAGGTGGACTTCAAATTTTCGGAGAAAAGTGGATGGTAGCCGAAACGAGCATTCAACGCCAGCGGAAGGCATCGCATGCCAGAAAAGGAATTAAAATGTGGGATGGAATGGGCGCGAGGCGGGACCAAAATGCTACTGAACGCCGGAGGGATATTTCCGAGATCCGAATTGTGCGAGAAAATGAGGGAACGGTCGATGCCGAGCGCAAGATATTTTGCGACAAGTTTTGATGCAGAATCAAGCCCGAACAGCGGGGTATTGGAATGATTTGTCAGCAGGATGCTGGCGAGGAGGGATCCCAAGGGCCAGGATTGCATAGAGGCATTATAATTCGTGCACTACGCTTACTGCAGGGCAAGTTAGTGGGAGAATTGCAATGCAATGCGCAGTAAGGTAAAGGGTACATTACAAAACTATTACAAGTACGCCTGGTCGGCATACATGTGCGAACTGGGCGGCGGCGGGAGGCACAACGATGGGGGTGGGGACGACGAGGGCGGAGATGCCGGCGCAGCTCCCCGCGAGGACGGGCACGCCGTCGCGCAGCGCCTGTCCTCGTCGCACCGCCGTGCTTGCATCGCGCGCCTGGCCCCGGCATGCTCCCCGCGTGTCTTGCCCCCGGTGTGCTCTTCCTGCTGCTCCTGGCCTGTCGCGCCCTCCTCTCCTACTATCGTCGTCGTCTCCCGCCGCCGCCGTCGTCCTCTGCTCTGACAGCCACGCACCGCGCACCAACGCCGATGTGCGCGGCTGTCGTGCGGTGCCTGTCGAGCTCGGCGGTGAGCGCGGGGTGTGCTGCTTTGAGGTGGGCGCCGCCCGCACGCACTGGGTGGGGCACGCGTGCCGTATGCTACGTAGTGCGAGGGAGTGGGATCGCGTGGGCGCGCGCCGAGCCGATGCGGACGTGCTGCGTTGGCGGCGACTCGGCGCGACACGGGATGGGATGCGCTGGACAGGTGGTGCATCTCGCCTCGGTGCGAGCGTGCACCGCTGCGTGCGTGGACGGGCCTGGCTCTGGGCCGGTGTATGGGGGCTGAGGCATATGCAATTTGGTGGCACTGGGGGTGGCGCGGGGGGTGGGTGCGCTGGGAGGGCGAGGGCCGGCGGGGCTTAGAGGGCGGGGGCGTGCAGGCGTCTACGCCCGCGGTCGGCGTTGTCGCTGGGGTCGACTGTGGTGGTGGTGGTGGTGCCGTGCATCGCTGGCGCTGCTGTCGTCTGAAAAGCGTTGGTTAGCATGTGAACTAGCGGTTAGAAAGTAATAAAAAGACTTACAATTGATTAAACAGCTGATGTTGTAGTAATAATACATTAAATGCTGCGATCATTCCCCCCCGCTATGTATTAATCCCCGAGTGGCACCTGGCGCTCTTTTTTTGGGTATCAAGCCCCTGTTTTCAATCTTCGCGGCTCACGCGGCTCATCGGCTTGCTGTCGGAGCTCGAAATTCTGTCCCACACCTTTGCCTTGCCTTGCCGTGGCCCTCGGGCTTGCTTCGGACACCCCTAAACCGATGTTCCAGGCGCCGAAACATCCGAAGCTCTCGGAATACTGACTCAAACTTTGCGCACGGACCTTTTTGGTCTTTAGTTTGTCGAGATCGTGTACTTATTTGGTGCCACAGGCTGCCTGCACTCAAGATCTTTTTTTTTTCGCTTTTTTTCGCTTTTTTTGACTTTTTTTTTTCATTGGAATAACATTGGATTCAGTACCATTACATAGAAAGTGTATATAATAGGGGCAGCCACAAAACGTCGTCGACGCACTTGCGCGTACGTGGGTGTGCATCGGCGTCGCGGGTGCATGGTGTGGGTGTGCCGCAAGAGGCCGGCACACGTCGGCGTTTGGTGCGCGCTGGCGTGGGGTACCCATGCGGGCCGTCGCGACGACAGCGGACGGAACCCACACAACGACGGACACCGGGCGATATGCCCGGTGTCCGTCGAACGTGGTGAGGCGGGCTGAGGGTGGGGCGCTGGGGGCAGGCGCTGTCGGCCACCCTTACTCGCTGCGTGCGCAGCCTGAACGACAGCTCGAGGTGACGCAGACGCACTGCGTCTGCGGCCACCTCAATGTCGATACACGGAGCGCCCGAGCGTGCACAGTGCACGCCGCGCGGGCAGCGGGTAGTGGGAGGCGCGAGGGGGATGGGGAGGGTCTTCGGGGTGCTGCATCGTGTACTAGTTACGGACGGTATTGAATGCCTTTGAATGAAGAGTTAGTACGATTGGCGTGCGAGGATACACCACACAACGCGACGGCGCTGCGACCGACTCGCAGTCAAGTCGCATGCTGGCAGGAGGGCCTCGAAGTCACCTCCACGAGCGCGACTCGCAGTCAGCGCCCTATACCAGCCGCACACACGCATGAGGAGAACCAGGGAGAACAACGTCACAAAACTCACCGAAAAGCGCCCGCACAAATGTCCTGTTCCGCAGAAACCAGAGAGAGAAACGGTGATAATTTGCGACGGTAAGACCTACAGAGGCCTATCAGTCTACTGCGCCTACAGCATATGATATGATACTCACCTGCACCAAGGGAAACTGAAAACACCACACGACTCCGAGGTAACCACAATCGACACTGCGAAAGCGCTGAGAATCTAGACAACGTGGGGTCAGCGACATCTTCTAGCAAAAGATGGCAGCCAAAGAAAAAGCACACACGGTAACCGACTCGTAGTCAGGTCGCCTGCTGGCGTGAAGGACTCGAAGTCTCTTCCCCGAGCGCGACACGAAGTCAGCGCTCGGTGCCAGGTGGTCGTGCAAAGTGAAGGTGGTTGACAATGAAGAATGAAATAAGTACTTCACAAATCGAATACGGAAGGTCGACAACGGAGGAGAAAGGAAAAAGAGGGATGGACACGTCGACAATATGTCGACGCGACGGCGAGGAGGAAGGAGGTAAGTGAGAGTCAAGCGTTGCACAAAGCTGAAACAGACGCGCAAAGGCATTTCCGATGTCCGATCCGAAAGCCGCGGAAGTTGCTTTCCCTCCCTGTAGGACGGCACACAGGAGGGGGGAAAATGTGAAAAAAAATGAGCGTGCTCAGAATCACCAGGAAAGACCTTAGAAAAAAACCAGATTTTTCTCATTAAATTTGAAGACGCAGAACACGATAAGCATGGCACATCAGCCACCGGTCGTGGAATTTGCCATTCACCGTCCCTACACCTCACCAGGATCGATTGTGCGGGCGTAAAAAAAATACTTCGGAGTTCAGTGAGCCTATAGGAAGTCGCGAGTAAAATTTGACCATCCCCGCAATCATGTGTCCACTGTAGCGATGCATTTTGTGGTTTGAGGCCCTCAGAAACACGGCGCGAGCACCATTCTGCAATCTCTAGAAGTTCATTTCGTACGCCCTCAAGCGCATTCAGCGGTGTCCCCTTCCTCAATAGCCATCCGCGCTCTTGGAAAATTACGCGCTCAGTCAGTAAGTAGTTCTCAGATTCTCAGATACGAGGCTATTTTTTGCACCGTGAAAAACGACGCTCAGGACGTCGCAGACTGGATTATCGCCCTCAGAGTCCCCAAACTCGCCGAAAGTTCAAGTATACCGCTTCTCACACATTCAGACGGCGTTCAAATGATTCAAAAAAATTTGGGACAGTACATACGATATACAAAAAGGTCATATTATTTTATCCGATTTTTTGAACGGCCTATGGGGGATCCAACGTCGTGAAAACGACTCTTGTCGCTGCCCGCCACATCGTTCGGAAGTTGCCGGCGTCAGTAAACGCTCACAACTTCAACTCTTCTCTCCTTCATCTTTACCTCCTACATCCCCCTCGTCGACCTAGTCCTCTCGCCCTCGCCATCTCGCTTGCTCGCTCGCTCCCTCACCATCCTGCTGCAAGCCCTTCCCAGGCCCCTCGCAACCGACGACGCTGACTTCGAGTCGCGTCTGAGAGCAGACTTCGAGTCGCTCGCCGGTTCTCCTGCGCTAGACTACGTGTCAGCGGAGGAGTGCTTTATTAAATGAATGCTCACTCGTCGTTCTGCGGGAGGTGGTATTGTCCTGGTATGTCTTCGCATCTCTATCTGTCTACACAGTAACTGACCGTCCCATCGACGTGATCTCAACGGTGTGTCTCCACATTTCACTATGCTCCTCTGCTTACGCGTCATTTAGAGCCAACTGGATAACTGTCAACACCCCACTGCAACGCGAGGACGCCGCGCATAGACACATACACGGGGGCCTGGCTAACGCCTGGTCGGAGGGACCATGTTCCTCAGCAAGTTCGAATCTTGCGGCCCTCACCTATTCGTTTGTTGCGATGTGCGCTCCTCGTACGCCCGGTTCCCTCGATACAATTGGTAAAATGTCCGTCATCTGCTCTGCGCAAGCGCTAACGACTCCTCTGCTCTCAGGCTACAAGACTCTCAATTATTGGTCCCGGTTGTGCTCAGCCTCACTACTATCCCTGGCGCTATCTTTCAAGGTGAGGGTTCACCACATTATCGCCCATGACCGCGCACCGAACATCCCAATCTTCCAGGCACCGGATGGCTAAACTTTTCGCTGGGAAGGACAGGGATCGATCGACCGCGGCACGCGTTTGGTGCTCGCTTCCCCAGAACCGAACACGCCAGCCAAGTACTTATATGCCCGCTCTCGGTTTTCATTTTCCAAGCACCCGTTCTCCCTTTTCGAACAGACGCCTCCAACCTCGCCCTCGCAGTACCACTTTAGGTGAGCCTCGCCACCTTACCTTCTTCTCCCCGACATGTGCGTGGAGTTACTGGCAGTGGGCATTGACTTTGTGTCGCGCTCGGGGAAGAGACTTCGAGTCCTTCACGCCAGCAAGCGACTTGACTACGAGTCAGTCGCACCACCATGTGCGCGCGTCTATGCGCCTTTGTGACTCCCTGCGTGTAACCCGCTGACAATCAGTGTCTTACAGATCGAAAATGCCCAAACATCAGAAACCAAAAGCCACCAAGGCGAAACCGGCTCCCCGAGCCAAACCCCAAAAAACGACCGCCGCCGAGGCTCCCTCGTCCCCTGCTCCCCCGTCGTCCCCTGCTCCTACACAGGGGACTACACGTCGCACTCGTGCCGCAGCTGCAGCAGAAGCCGCCAATATGGCTGCAGCTCACCGGCCGACTCAGGACCAGGCCGCAGTGCCCTCGGCTAAAGGTCCTGCGAAGGAGACGAAGGGGATCGGCGGTCACAAGCACGCGCGGTCTGCTGCGCGTCAGAATGCGCGTCGGACCGTGCCCGTGGAAGAGGACAGTGAGGGGCTCCTGGACGAGGCTCCACAGCAGGGTGAAGATGATGGGAGTCAATCCCCGTTGAGAGGGCGGAAGAGATCGGGTCTGATGGTGGTCGAAGTGCCGGTGCGTTTGTTAATCCCGTGAGGATCTGATAAAAACCTGATGTTTGTCTTTAGCCTGGTCCTTACCCGACGGCTTCCGCTAGACGGCGCGTCGAGAGCAGCAGCGTCGTTGCCTCAGGAATGCTGCAAGCCGGCCACTGTACGCAGTTGTCTGCAAGTCATGGTGCCAAAGGCGTGGCCTCGGCCGACGAGCGCTACCAGAAGGTCGTGGAACAGGCGTCCCGGGATTTGAGGGAGAGCACCAGAAACGCGCCATCCTCAGACCCTGCCTACGCTGACGACGGGGACTCTGAAGAAATACTCGACTACACGGATCCAAAATCCAAGGGATCTCGTGTGCTTGGTGGGCGCTCCGCTAGCAGGAACGAACACGCCGAAGCCGAGGGCGACGCAGACTACCACGACAAAGCCGACCGCGACGCAGACTACCACGACAAAGCCGACCGCGACGCAGACTACCGCGACGAAGCCGACCGCGACGCAGAAGGTGATCGCGCCATCGACGCAGACTACCGCGACGAAGCCGACGGCGACGCAGACTACCGCGCGAGCCGCCACTATCGCGCCAGCCGCCACTATCGCGCCAGCCGCCACTATGGCGACGGAGATGATGATGGGGAAGATGGCGACAACATCAACCACCGCAACAACTACGAGCGTAATCCAGACGACGATAACGCTATCAACGCACGCGACAGAGACAAACGCACCGCGCGGGACACAGCCAACCACAACGAAGACAACCACAACAACGAACAAACCGACCGCGACGCAGACTACCACGAAGAAGACGATCGCTCCAAGCGCACTGAGGCCATTGGAGGGGATCGCGCCCAGCGCACCGAGGGCGACACAGACTACCACGACGAAAATGACCGCGACAAGCACACTGCGGCCGGCGGAGACAACGACTCCGCCATCACCACCAGCGACGGAGACAAGCGCACGGCGCGCGACAGAGATGGCGCCTCCGGCATGAACTCACCCAAAACAAGCAAAGCCCACGTCACTACAGCGCGCGACGGAGCGGAGACAACCAAGCTGACAGCGACGAAGAAAACACCGACGGCAATGGCGCGCGCGACGGAGAGAACTCTGATGAAGAGGACGAGCACCCCGGAAAACGGGTGAAGGTCCATCGCCGGCGTGGAATGCGCAGGAGCAAGAGGAAGGACAAGGCCGGGGAAGGATCAGACTTGGACTTGGACCGCGACGAACCTGTGCTGGAGAGCTCGCCTTCGGGGAGTGACTACGAGGTAGACCTGGCCAAGCGGAGCCGCGTCGTTGCAAAGAAGAGGGAGAGGGGAGAGGAGGTTCAGCAAACCGACAACGAAGATGCGGAGGACGAGCGGGAATTCGAAGCGGAGGTGGAGAAGAATATGAAGGGCAAGGGACGGTCGGGTAAGAAAGGCGAAAAGAGGAAGTCCACCAAGTCGTCCGCACCCCCAGCCCCCGCGTCAGACGAGCAAGGCGAGGATTACTTCATGGACAACGACGGCGACGATGGCGACGACGACGGCGACGAAGAAGA
>KN832580.1:77563-90044 GCA_000827205.1 Plicaturopsis crispa FD-325 SS-3 | reverse complement strand
CAAGCTGATCTGACTGGCAAGACTGTCATGCTCATCGGTGCGAACACTGGGATTGGCCTCGAAGCGACTATCCATTTCGCGAAGATGAACCCCGCGAGAATCATCATGGCGTGCCGGAGTCAAGAAAAGGGGGAGGCCGCTATTGCTAGTATGTCTGCCTTGACAAAATCTTCGGTACTCATTAATTACTGATACCGTTCGCTTTGCAGAGGTACAAGCGGCGACTGGGTACAAGAACGCGCAAGTCCGCCTCGTCGACCTCGACAAGTCCTCGTCGGTCGTCAAGTTCGTGACAGCCTTCGAAGAGGACGGTGGACGACTGGATATCGTCGTCGCCAATGCTGCTCTATACACTGAGAAGTATGGAGTCTCTTCGGACGGTTGGGAGAACATGTAAGTTTCCTGCAAGCCCCGACCGTACTACAATCGCTAAGGGCCTGTACGGCAACCGGGCTAGGTTTGGCTGGGTTAGGTTTGCGCCCCGCCAAAAAGTCGTGGGAATAGGTTAGAGGCGGGTTTGCCCTCATTTAGGGGTTAAACCACCAAGAAAAGGTGTCAAAATTCCCGCGCCTCAGCGTCACGCCAGAACTCCGAGGCTTTCGGACTTAACGACGGGTGGATTGGACGACGAACGGCAACAAAACGGCAAAGCGGATTCTTCACCAGACCGAGACAGATTAGGGTTAGATAAGACGGAATATCGCTATTTGCTTCATATCTATCTAAATTTGGTGCAAAGAGATTCTGATCAAAGAATTTTGACCGTCCGGACATTTCGGATGAGCTGTGGCTGAGCAGTGACACCTCTGTGACTGGATGACAAAGCGACGTTTTACGGTTGGCGCGCCGGTGTTCCGCAAACCTAACCCGCCCAAACCTAGCCAAGCCCGGTTGCCGTACAGGCCCTAAGATGATTACCGACACGAGTCCGAGGTTTCAGGACTACAATATTACGTACGCCATACTCGGACCTCGGCACTTTCCCGCATCGACCAATTAAAGGACCCCCGAATGTTAGGGTAAATGCCGTTATGAAAATTGCAAAAGCTGTTTTTTTTTGCCCGGATGATTTGCGAGGGACGGATCCCATTTTGCCCGGATGGCAACTGGCCTGATTGCCTTTTCGGGCACTTTACCCACCCGAAATATCACGTGCATAAGCGCAAAATTTTGGTGGCGGCGCCTGCGGCGCCGCCCCTTCCCCCTGCAAAAATTTTGCCCGGACGCGACATGGCCTCCCTCGCAGAGGGCAAGATTTTTGCCCGGATGGCATATGGCCTTCGGGCGAAAAGTGCAAATTTTGCCCGGATGATTCAAACGGCATTTAGCCTAATATTCGGGGGTCCTCCAATTAAGTGCTCCAAAGGATCGGCGGCTGGCGGGCGCTAATGCCTCCTAACGTCCCCACGACATCAGTATCGTTGCCTCCGCCCTCGACACGCAACGGCACAGGGCATTCAGATCACTGTCGCCCACTAATGTCACCTCTATCAATCACCGTAACCAGAACACCGCGTACAATCGACGACGGCGCATATAGGTCCCATACATTTACCACATACCGTATATAATAAACTCGTCGCCTCCGCGAAAAGCACTGTTTACGTCGATACAATGGTCACCAAATAGATTCCGAACATCCACGACTGTCAACGACCGATCCAGTTTCCATTCTACGACTCGCGAGTAAGGACCCAGCATCTCACCATCCCAGCTAACCGTCCACATACATATGACAGCCTCCGCTCCCAAAATCGCCGTCACACCAATCACGATCGCGCCCGGGCCCTCGACATAGGGTTCGTTACCAATATACTGAGTAAATAGTGTTAAAAGGAGAAGCAAGAAAATCACTAACCAACGAAGACACTCACCACAACGTCCTCAGAGACACATCAAAACAAAATGACCCCGGGAACTCGGTGTGGAAATTGCAAGAACACGGTGAGATTGTGAACGTACGATCTGTTAATGGGTTCGTCCAACAACCACGTGAACAATAGGGGTCTTCAAAGTTGGCGATGCTCCGATGCTCGATGCTCGATGTCGATGTTCGGCAGGCTCGGCACAAAACGGAGAAGTCCCACGCTTGGTTGCGTCTTTGTTGCCACGTCGGCACAGCGTTGGCAACCAAAGAAACTCTGAAACCTAAGCTAGGGTTTATACTCATCTTTACAGTCAAAGCACACACATCACAGTGTTATTTTCCACTCTTAGAGGTATTCCGTGAACTTTTGTCCATTCCTTGCTCATAAAGTGTTGTAGAATTGAAGAAGCCCAAGTCAAAGGGTGCACTGAATATAACCCTAATTCGGGGTCAAACCATATTTTTAAATCCCGGCGGCGACGGCACGAGGGTGGTCAAGCAACAATCAAGCGTGAGACTTTTCCGTTTCGTGCCGAGCCTGCCGAACATCGACATCGAGCATCGACCAGCATCGAGCATCGGAGCATCGTCAACTTTGAAGACCCCTAATATACTGTCCAAAGAGGTCCGGACAGACGCTACGACGACTCCCGAAAGAGCACCGTAAGGACTCCCGCCAACCAACCCAACAAGACGTGTGTCCAGCAAGGGCAAACTGTACACCCCTTGGATGTTGACAGGCAGCGACTCCCAATGAATTGTAGGAGAAGTCATGGTGCGATACCGATAGATGCAGGTAAATTGTGTGTTGGGAGGCAGATAAGTAGGAAGGAAGACCAACGGCATGCCGCCTGTCAGCGGTATATGCATGTGAGAACACCGCCATTGGCGGAGATAACACGTACAGAGAACACAGGCGTTTGGACTGACTGCACGGACATCCGCAGTACTCATGCACAATCATGTCCTTTAACCTGACAATCGACCACGAAACCGCTGAAGAGATATGGAAGAACCGTTTCATCCAAGGATATCCTGTAGACCAAAATCGGTACGCACAAGGCAGTCCTTCGTCGTGAAGCCAGCTGCATAATAACAATATTAATTGAATTCGCAGATATATCACCGAAGACGAATACATGGAACGTGTGTCTCATCTGGAGGACACGGACATTCCCATCGATCTCGAGGAAGGCTCCCGATTTTACACCGTAGAGTCGATGAACACACCTGACGTCGTTGCGTCGGTGTGGGCCACAACGTCCAACAATCTTCTGCAAGACTATCGCCCTCTTGACGTCGGCGATCACGTCGTAGGATTAATCGACGGTAGCATGCACGGCGCACTATCAGGAGACCTGGCGGCGAAAATGGAACTAGGAGGAAACACGGTTATCTTCAGGTGGGAACTTGACGGGGAGTTCAACGGACACTCAACACATTTTATCGTCGAGACATACGAAGCCCCTCGAGGAAGTACGCAGTAAAACTAAGGCAAGTGCCATACTCATCGTCACATGACAATCAGCAGCGAGAACAAACTAGAATGAGTTAACCAAAACTTAACAGATAGAACATCTGACGCGCCGCTGTCCATGCGAACTACCGACGAAACCTATAGACATTCGAGGCAAAAAAGAACTGATTGAAGGAGAAGCACACATATCCTTGGAAATGATGTGCGGGCTTACCAGATTAGAAGACTCGTTGTACCGCCATGTACTCCCTCTCAGAAAGGACAAATTTAACGACGTTGCTGCCAAAGAACATACAGAAAACGATATTAGCCAGAGAATAAGAAAATATTGACACACACACCCACCGGGGCGACGCTCAGCACGGAAAGGCAGCTTCCCTAAACGACTCCCGACCAACAAGCATCTGCTCCTCTCTGTAATCCTCGAAAATCGCTTGAAAGCGGTCGGATTGATGCGTTTACTGGGATCAAAATGACCCTCTGAAAAAGCATCGAGAACCCCGCTGCAGTACATCCAGATTATCTCCAACAATTCCAACGAAAGAGGTTTGCTGTCTTCTCGCCTGACGGTGACCTACGAACAACGTTCAGAACGGACAGCAACACTCGAATCCACGAACACCTACCGTGCCGACATTCCTCTGCCACCTAAAACGCATAACAAATCAGTTCTAAACCTTCAAAAGAGAACAGTCGTGCCACCACTCACTCAGGAGGTGCAAACCCAGTTAACGGATCGATCATGAGATACGTTACGATTTGATTATCCAGCCCCTTCCGAGTCGTCATCGACAGGGATCCCTCTCGGATGTGACGGTACACCAGGATGGGTACCGACACGAGAGACGAAACCGGGCTGGGAACACCGTACGTATGGATACCGTGCGCCGAACCGACGACAGTCGACCTGAACGGAGGACCACGTCGGTCTTCATCACACGTCACGGTAACCGCCCACGTCTCTGACAGGATCGGAAAACAACAACGGGGCTTATGGATTCCCCAATGTGCTTTTTGGCATAGCGACGACTTCACAGCAATGAGAATAGCGATCTGAATATATAAAATGGTACACGCTTACGCAGTACAGCGCTTCTGTGCAACGCGAGCATCGAAACAGATCCTTGAGCGGGTACGGCAACGAGCAACCAGCACAATCGCGGACCGCGTCAGTTAACGGAGACCCAGGAGCCATGCCGTCCGAACTGAAGTACGACAAATATACTAATTAGAACACAAAAACCACAGAGAGAACAGCTACTGACCAATGCAAAGTCGAAGACACGACACAAAAAAGTCAGTCGCGGTATCACGCCTGATGTTGACGGAGAAGACGTTGCGTTGAAGAGGAGGGGGCGAATTCCTTGAAGACGACAGACTCGGACAGTCCGCAATAAATGTCGACGCCACGCCGGGCCGGATTTCGAAAATAAACGGATACAAGACCCCTACTTAAAACAACGGGTCCTTTGAATAGGGGCGTTCGTGTCCCTATATGACATTCTTTGCGGGTTGCAAGACCTGGAACTTAGAAAACTACAGTATCCAGGGATTTTGATCACCATTGCTTGTAAGTATCAATGCCAATTCATTCAATGCATAAATGTTGAGACTCCTGCGCTGTGCAAAGTGCGGGTTATCATGCCCGTTCCCATCCTCGTCCCCGCACCGCTCCACGCACCCGAGGAGATTCATCTTAGAGGAGATTCATCTTATCCCCTCCCGCTGGCAGTCGCACTCGCCCTCGTGCAAGTCCGCTGCCGACATCCTGCCGGACAACTGGATCCCCGTCTCGCGGTCGCCGCACGAGAGACATCCCGCCTCTGCACGAGGTAGCGCCGCCCCCGCCCTCGTCGTCCTTGTTGTCCCCGCGCATGCGCCCATCCCTCCGCCCGAGGAGGGGATGCTGTTCCATCCCGGGCGCGCGCGACTATGTATAGTCCGGATGGGGCTCAGCACGAGGGCCGCCGTTCGCGCGCGTCGTCGATGTCCACACACATCTCCCAGCTCGATATCGTCAGCCTCCCGCGCAGCGCACAACTAGGCTACCCCACCGACCTGCGCAACTACACTCATGACCCACGCAATGACCCACGGAGCCCAACTAAACGACCCGCGCTGCACGACACCACGCCCGCCCTCACAGGGGCAGCGCCGGCATACCGGGATCATCGTGGGGCGGTGGCGGAATGCGAACCCAGATGCGCATGGGGGACGGGCAAATTCAGACATGGGGGCAACACGCAGGCCTGGTCATTGTCGTGTCGCGTGTTGTTTTGAGACGGGGCGCTTGCAGCTGTTGTCCCCGCGTGTGGGTGGGCTGCGTCAGCCGCGCGAGGCCGTGATGCTGGTGCCGCTCGCAGGCCCGCTGTTGCAGCCGCTCACAGGTGTGCCGCGGCAGGCGTAGCCTCACCCGCAGGCACAGCTGCAAGAGGATGTGCGGTGCTCCCCGTTGGACTTTATACACACCATGCCGTCCACTGTCTCAGCCACATCAGTCAGCGTGCTCGACTTATGCTAGCGTGCAGAGAGCAAGAAAATACAAGGTTCGTACCGATTATATCACATAGAACAACGTAGGCGCATTTCATGGAGAACGGTATGCTGGTTCGAGCCCGGACCGCGGCCGTTCACCTGAAAAGTTTCCCGAGGTTTCTTTTCGCGGCGAGTGAGCTTTGCTAATGTTTTCGCTATCCTCTTAGGCCATATCTACTGTGGAGTTGGAAGTCACTATGGAAGGCAAGTTTTCACCATGTTGTTCTGACTTAAACTCACGCACAGACTTGCAGGATACACCCATCTCATGGCTAATCTTGCCGCAGAGCGGTACCATCTCTATGTCTCATACGTCTGCCGTAAACAGTGCGTTTCCGTCTTCCTGCATACAAGCAGCTGCTAAACTGTGTGGCAGACAACGTCTATGAGTCCGGCTTCACGACGTCCACCGCTCCGTATAAAACAAACACACAAAGGGCTTTGAGGTGCTCGATCGACTCGAGAAGATTTAGCGAGGCAAGGACTACCTCGTGGGCTGTACGCTCACGAAGGCCGGCATCTGGCCCTGGTTCATCATTGTGCGTCCTCGCTACTCGCACTCAAGCATGTACCTCTGCTCACCACCCAGCGTGCACGCAGATCCACTTCGACTCCTTCTACGTCAACTGCTTCTATAGTAGCATCCGCACATGCGATTGAGCGAGCACTACGCCTTGAAAGTCTGGTAGTATCACAAGTGAGCATTGTCCTGTCTCTGCTTACCCGCCCTCACACCCCGCCCGCCCGCAGGGCCTGCACGCGAACCTCTCGCTGAAGATGGCTACGCAATACAGGCTTATCCAACACGGCGACCCTCCTCTTCGACACTTAGGTTAGGATGTCGGTGAGCTCATTTTCAATGACAGAGTGCAAAAGTGATGATAATATTTACAATCCAGCGTGCTGCCTTCCAACGTCAGCACCCGCGACGTACTCTGCCGTCCCTGACAGCACCTGGCCTCGCGATAAGCATACACATCTGCTCAAGCTGTTCTGGGGACAAAGGCAATCGTCACGATATCCGTCCTTGTGCGTGCTTCACGATGCCATAGATTTTGCTACCGCTAATGGATTGACATGCAGGATTTGGCCGTCGCGTACTACGTCAATTTGCATGCTTGTAGTAGGCTAGCTCTCGCTGGTTACATAGTCCTAATCATTCGGTCGATTTTCCCCATCCGCCATCACCAGATATAACTCGGAGAGAAGGCCATGTTACTCTTTGAATATACTAGTAGATTGATACGAGTGCTAGACATGTTATACGCGAGAGATAATGTACGGTCCGATTGAGACAATAAGCAAGGTAGAAGAAATTACGAGAGCCAATGTCCGAAGTAGAAGACTAGACATTCTGAAGGCAGTCAACTCGTAGATACTTTGATCCGTTGTGATCAACGACGAGGCCATCTGGAGTACCCAACGTGAAGGAAAGCCACTCATACAGCTTGAACAGAATAGTACCGTCTCCGAGTACGACAAGGCGCTGTTCGAGGAGTTTCGTGAAAGCTTTGTACTCCACGGACATGTTATCGGTGTCTTCCTTCTCGAGGACGGTCCTTTCGTACATCGCTTTGATGGCCACAAGGAACTCGATCGGATCGAAATCGGTAACAGAGATGAATATCCCTTGTGGTTGGGGCCAGTCAGGAAGGGTATCGATTTTACTGGAAGATTTGATGCCGTCGGAGCAGTAGCCGCACTTGTGATTCTCGGGAGAGCCTAATGGACCGGGGTACATCAGATTCATAGCCTGGCAGCGTTTGCATTGCGCAACTTTCCGCTATGCTATCATCCACAGGCAAGTTAGCTCTTGTTATAAACTGCGAGACGTTCAAGGTCGGCAACTCACAGTCTTTCCGGCTTTCTCTAATCTATGGTTCGCTTCTGCTACCTTGCCTAGTGGTACGGCATGGCAGTGCTTGCGCCAGAAGTCTTCGTTCCCGCTCTGAATGGCTATAGCAATGTTATCTCAATAAACAGCGCCGGACGGTTCAAAAATCCAGAAGACGTACATTTGTAATCTTGCTTGAGGATCCTTGCGCAGACCTTCCCTTCTATATAGCCCAGCTTGGAAACCAAAGCCTGAGGACTCTTCTCGACTGCCTTGATGTTTTTTGCCCGGCATAATCCTTCGAGGCGTAGGTTGTAAGCTCGTGTAGCAGTCACCCACTTACGAGGGTCCATACTAAACGATGTCCACTGCATTTCGGCCCGCATTTCCATGAATAGGAAGAACTCGTCGCCCGAGTTACTGATAGACAGCGAGAAAGGGTTGAGCGTTGTGTGCCTTGCAAATAGAGCTTCGGAGCGGGTGAGCTTCTGTTCGGTGAGGGGCAGTGGAAGCAGACCCGGAATCATGTATTTCGAGGGTCCGAGTGCAGGGCCAGGCGTTGTGTTAGCTCCCGGTGGAGTGGTACTCGGAGCAGCGGAGACATTTTTCGCTACAGGCGCTTTACCACCTTTGTAATTGAACAAAGAGTTGAACTGCGTAGCATTGAAGACATTCGCGGGAGCCTGAAAACAAGCAGGCACTCATATTAGGCTTTGTCATGATACACGGAGAGCACCGAACTTACTTTTGCAGGTGCAGATACAACAGATGCTGCTGGGACGACTGGGTTTGAGTCAACTGTAATGCGAAGCCGCTTTGAAACACTGGGTTCCCCGTTCTGCTGCGCTGCATCCGAGTCTGTCTTGCGCTTCTTGGACTCTTGGTTCAACTCGTGGGTCTTGCGAGCGCAAATGTCATCACCGACAGTTAGATCCTTAGATAGACAAGATAGTTAGCGAAGGAAAACTGGGGTCTAAATAGATACCAGTACGCACAATGGTGTCAGTTTGCTGACGTGTCGCTCCGCCGCATCCTGGCGCTGTAGAAGGAAGTGATTGCGGGTTTGGCACACCCGCTTGACTTGAAGCGCTTAGTAGGCGCAGGCTATTTATTGACTCACTTCGCCGCACAATTCGAGTGACCACCCGACCTGCAATAATGCAAACTCCTTGCCTGTTCCCGGGAATGGAGAGCAAGGATGCTATATCTACGCTGGGTCTTGCACCTGCTAGCGAGCTACGGTCCCGGCAATTTCAATGAGCTGGCCAATCATGCATGCCCATTCACATCGCTTGGACGTTTGTGGTATACTAGAGAACCACGCTGACGCCACGGGTGTTTCACCGATGTCACATTGAGGGCTATCACCTCGGAGAGTGAGGAAGCAGTCGAACGGAGATATTTGACCGATGAATTCGAAGATTAGGGGTTTGTATAGTTGGCCAAACGACGGGAAAGCTCGACGACATGTCGCAATCTGCGTAGTCGTGAATCGAACGTGAGGTAGTGACTCGGATTCGGGGTATCCGCCCAGCCGGAATATGTCTGCGTTGTCCGCTAAAAGTGATTCAGACATGAGAGGTAACTCTCAGAGAGACGCGGTGCAGCGAGACGTCTCCATTGAGAGCCCCTATAGCTATGCCTACAAGCGGATGAACACTGCTAAAAGTTTTCAGACATGAGGAGCAGTAACGACACAGAATATTGGAGCGAAAGAGACGCATAGTTATTTGCCGCAGCTATAGAAGTTCTGTAGACGAGCCAGCAAGGATCTCGTATAAAATACAGTGATGTATCATCTTGCTAAGTCGCCGATGATTAGCACTGTATCTAACATATGAAGACTAGATGGTCATTACTCACCTTTCCTTCCGGTTCTCAAGGCTCAACGGTACTCAGATAGCAAGCATCGAAAATGTAGCGGTACATACCAGTGCGCACCGGAAAGAGTAGGGAGACCAGACTCGCTTGACCATTGGCATACTAGCCGCTGCACGAATTCACCGTTGAGACTATAATAGATCGTAGGATTAAGCAAGATAATAGGAGTTGTACAAAGAACTACGTACATGGATACGAAGTAAAATAACTGGTTCTGTCTAACCCATAGAAAGCTGAAGTTGGTGTAGACAAGATACTCGGATAGTCAGAATAATGTGCACAGGTTAATCCCGGAGAACATAATGAAAGGATTTAGGAAGGGCATCTAAGCATCTAAGCAACGTTCTCCCATCTGCCAGGAAGCGCAGCTAAACAGAATGGCACTGGGAACATGACGATGTGATATATAATTCCTATAGACAAACACCATCAGTGCGAATTAGCGGAACGCGACGACGTCCACACTCACATGTTACTCTCACATCGGAACATACAATTAGACCGCGCGGAGATGGGGGAAATCTGCGAAGATCCCCGTAGCAAGCTTTGTCAGACCAATTGGGTTCAGTATAAGCAGCTAGGGCTTTGAGCTTACATTTTCCCGCTCTGTTTCTGCCCACGGACGCCGTCCTATTCGCGCCCTCATCTATCATACGATGCTGGTCCTCCTTGCTGTGCCTAGTCTACACCGTCGACGCGCACGCTAGCCATGGCAGTCGGGTAAGCCGCTTAAAACGTCTCGTGTAGCTTGGGCACGGTTGCAGGGTGTCGTCCATATCGAGTGGAACGCACACGGATAGGCTGGGCTTGCGTAGACTGTCGCTCAATTGCGATGAGCGGCGGTGTGCTATGATGGATGCGAGGGGTGGGGTTGATGCGAAATTTGTATGCAGGGGCATTGATCAGCACATAGTCCTTGTCCTCGTATGCTTGAATGAGAAGTGAAGCTCCAAAGATAGGTAACGGCAGCGTTACGCGCCGGGAGCCATGTTCAGCGTCTGTATTCACCTGTCTGTGGATCTTATGAGCCTACGAGCACTGTAATATAGCGCGTACCTGCTACAGCGCTACAAAGAGCGGCACAACCACAACCCAGTGTACGGCCGTCCCAATACACAGCCAATGAATTAGGCCGTGAATCAAGATAGACGTAAAAAAACGTACGTGATAACGTTCGGAACGTTGTACTGCCCGTGTTTACCTACGCAGGGCGGTAAACGCGTAGATGCTGTCCCCAGGTGAAGACGATGTAGACAACAATCGCGATGTCGACGCGATGTCGACCAGACAGCGCTGCAGCACTTGATTTCCCTGGGCAACGTTGACCGTTGCGGGGAAGCCCGTGGGAATACCCTGGGAATTTTTCTTGCCGCCTTCGGCGGGAAAACCCTTGGAATGACCGATTTCTCCTGCTTGCTCGGAACCTAATCCGCTGCGCCTGACCCTTTTTCCTTTCCCCCTATATTATTGCCGTCCATCCTCTCTCTCTCCAGTCGACAACAGTCCTCGTCGTCGTCGCGCACGACGAGCTCGCATCCTTGCACACCGTCGAGCACAACGTACTCGACTCGCTGCAACACTTCCACTAGCGACAGGTACGTTCCTCAACGCCCTTTCGACCGCGGTCTCAGTGCAACAACTGACGTCTTTGTCTTTTTTTATTCTCGTCTTGTCTTTGACGTTGTTCACTGTCTCAGCCTTGACAGTCGCTTTGGCCCCAGCTTCGAGAGTGGCATAAATACCCCACCCCCGCACGCCACATCCAACAACATTCACCATGTCCAACATGGATTTCGACTCGTCATGGTGTCCGGTCTGCGATAGGCAAATACTGCCTAAACGATATCTCGTCGACATTCCTCCCGTTGCTCCTGCAGCTGCCCCAGTACCACCTCCCTCGTCCCCGTCCTCATCATCTTCCCGTGAGTGCTATTGATTTTGTCGTGTTGCTCTCTCTTATCTGTGTGTCAGCCGTCAAACGCACAACATCGACGGGCGCGACCCGTCCACCCGCGGTACGCAGAACGAAAACACGCACGGCTGGTGGCGGTCTTGTAGCAGGGACTGGCCGCGTGAAACCGAATGGCGCGCTCAGGCAGCCCCCACCACCTGCACCAGCACCCCCCGCTGTCACCGCCGCGACCGCGAAGCCCAGGCAACGTACGGTCATCGACCAATCACCCTTACCACTTTACTGCTCCGACGAGTGTCGCTTAGCGGACATGGGCGTCGGTGTCGGCCTCCAAGGGCTGTACGACCCTGCTGCGCATGACTTCACCCAAAGACAGCTCGAGCATGGCTACGGCGCCACGGATCCTGCGCAGCGCAGTCCTACACTGCCGCCGGTACCGAATAACAGCTTCAGTGCGGCGGACTCTAGCGAAAGCGAGGCTTCATTGAAATCATCGTCCCCGGCCTCGTCCTCCCGCTCGCTTTCCCAAATGCCCAAATCGGTCTCGCCGCGTGCTCGTCCTGTCCAGCCCGGGTTCGAGAACGCATCGCCCTCGCTTGCGGCCCTTGCCGCAATGTACAACTTTCCCCCGCTCCCGCCGCCACCACCGCGCGCACCTACGCCCCCGCCGCCACCCAAGGCGGATGATTATTCGTCCGGGATCATGATGGCCGCCGAGCGCATCCGCGCCGCGCTTGCTCCTGCTCCGGCACCAAAGCGTAGCGGAATGTTCGCACCTTTGCACGACAACGGTGCGAAGAAGGAGCGGCAAGTAGTGCCAGGGTGGACCGACGGTAGCAGCGCTTGGCGTGCAGAGGTATTTAGCCTCGCGCCGCCAAGCTCTGGTAGCTCCAGTAAGCGCGACGAGGCCCATCGACAGGTCGCCTACGGTGGCTTCGTTGCAAGCCCACATCGCAGCCACGGCGTGTACTCGAC
>KN832580.1:49908-72869 GCA_000827205.1 Plicaturopsis crispa FD-325 SS-3 | reverse complement strand
TTGTTGAAAGATCCCTTCAGCCAAATCGTGCAGTAAATCCCTGGAGGACCAATGCTCCACACCTTTTCCTGGTAAAAACCATTTAGTGGTTTCAGGTGCATTTTGCCTTGAGGGAAAATGAAGGTTATCCAGCTTGATCTAAAACATCTCATTAATGTCTTAAGCCACATTTATGCAAAAATGCCTTCATAGATTTTGACCTTTACTGAGATTCAGCTAGATATGTATCAATTTCCATGGAGTGATTTTGTGCACAATATTTGTGGACCGGTTTTGGCCCTGAATTGGGTTCAAGACTTACACATATGCCTGGCAGAAATTACAGATTATAATGATCGCGAAACCGGCCACTTCATTCGACACTATGGTCTAGCGGTTTGGCGCCCGGCGGATTGTGTATGGTCCTTGGTATACTGGTAGGCGCTCGTTCGAACCGCGCCCGCTCGTATAATTATCTTTTTACTGTCCCTCGCTATCGACTAATCGACACAAATATCTGTTAAGGCTGAATATCACCCAAAGGTGTCCACGCTTTTTAGCTCAGAAATCACTTCAGGTAATATAACCCTATAAGTACCTCCAGAGCAATCCATCCCGGGGACATTCAAGGACATTTGATATTAATTCTCCTCAAGGGAAAGACCTGAGCATATCCCTCGAAGCATTATCAAGCTAAAACACCTGAAGGAATAACTTACATGGATTGCAGCTACTCACGGTCTGCATAAGGTACAAGAGCCTGGACAGTTATTTATTAAAATATGCCTGGAGGGATTTTTCGAGTTTCGGAAAGTTTCCGAAATATCCCCAGTAGTCTCATCGGTCTCCTTCGTGGAGTGGGTGAGGGGAAATAAGAGATAGGAGTTTGAATTTGCGGCATTCTCCATTTGGTTCAAATGCTATCAGGTAATCGCTAAGTCCTTTATTTGAGGATTATTTAGTTTTCAAAGTTGTAAGTCCGGATTGGGATCTCGGTCCTTGGATGAAGCCCTCACCCACGGAACGTCGCCTGGGGAGGAGGCTGTAAGTAGGCTAGGTGTGGAGAACGTGCAAATGATGGAAAGCAGGTAGATAGGCGAAGCGTAGGGAGGGCAAAGTATCAACAGGAGGGGATAATGTTCCAAGAATATATGAGTGAGACCAGTGCAAGAAAGGTGGAGCCGGAGCGACCGGTGATACCAGCTAGTGTAGGTGACAGTGTAGTTGACAGTGAAGAACAAGACGACGAGGCACCGCCTAACCACTCCCGATGCCCTTGTCAACACTGATGAGGGGATCAGAGGCAACGGCGGTATCAGATAAAGGAGGATCTAGAGAGGCGGTGCCGTCGGCATTGGGTGATAACGGGGCATCGTTTGTAGCATCGTTTGTAGCATCCTTGCTAACGGCATCTTTGGTGCTGTCCTCCTTGTGCTTCCGCATGCCGCGACGGGACTCTTTCGGATACTCGCACGTAAGATTCCGTCGCAGGCACTGACTGTGCACGCAAGCGCACAGATCAGCCAATATTCAAAAGGACAAACAAGATAAACACGGCTTACTTGCAGCTCTTGTCCTTGCTCTCCGGTGCAGGTGGCCGGCAGGCAATCTTCCGTCCCCGGCAAAAGAGGCACGCGAGCATGGGTTTCTTCACGAGAACCCGCAGCCGCGGAAGGGGCGAAAGATGGCGCGGCGAGGCGCTGCAGCTGGGGCGCCGCATGGGCGAAGACTTCGACTTCCTGCCGTTCCGACTGGCATGGTGGTCACGCGGACTTGTCGAGCATTCCGCCATGGGCAGCATATTCTTGTTGTCCGAGATGTGGACGTCGGCGGGATCGCAGTTCTCCGCCTTGATAGGTTGCTGGTGATCGTGGCGCATGTCGGCGAGACTGCTGGTGAACGCTGCCCAGCCAAACTGGCTTAGCAGTGGTCCTCCCGCATTCAGGTAGTGGACCCTCTGCATCCCTTCCGGAAGCTGTAGAGAGCCCATGAGAGGCTCTCCGTGTATGTCAACAGCGTGTTCGGCGCATTGTTCCGCATTGCGCTGCTGGGATGCGACGATCATGTGTGGGGGCATCGGGATTGTCTCCTCGTTGCAGCCTACAGCAGGGGGACATGCGACCGGCGGACAACACGGCTAAGACATAAGACAGGTCTGTCATGAGTGAATATGACCCATATAGTGACCGAGTTGACATTTTACCTCGATGTTCCAAGCAGTCCCTTGTGAGTTCAGTGTCCCATCAGAGGCGTAGGGCGTATGGACTGGGGCATGCTGCAGAATTGGTGGATTTTGGGGAGTGAGGGAGGAGGAGCTATGGTCGATAGTGGCGGGGGGAGGCGGGGATGTATTAAAATCATTATGGGCGCGTCGTTCCGAGAGCAGAAACTCGTATCGCAATTGGTTATGTTGATCGTCGACCAACCCCTCGACATCCGCAGGATCATTGTCTGGGATGTACACGGGTTGACTGTAGAGGCGATAGAATTCTGCGTCCTCTTCACTCATGAGCACTGGCGTGGAAAATAGCGCAAAGGTCTGCGCCGCAAAGCTCTACATCGAGGCAGGCGTTAGTATTGACCGTCGAAACATATTATCCTTGTACTCACTGGATCGGCCATGCTACTGTAGTTTCTAGATTTCCCCCCATTGTGGCACGGCTCCATGAACGCGTCTGCGCGCTTGAGGTGGAGGGGGTACTGATACGGGCTTGACACGAACTGCTCATGCTGTGCAAAGTTGGTGCCCTCTCCGTGGTAATACGGGCTGCTGCCTTGGTATAGATAGAACTCCATAGCGCCCTGATCCCAGAATCAACGCAGAGGCAAATATTCAACTGAAGTGAACGATAATAAAGACGCCGGACGTGAGCGTCGGCTTTGGGCTAAACAGTCCGAACTGAGTGCAGACAGCGGGCCAAACAAAAGGCTCAGATGTTTCGAATCTACCGATCCCGCTCGCAGCTCGCTGACCAGCTCAGACCCCAGCTGCAGGACGCTCGTCGCTGCTGTTTTGCATCCATGGAGGCAAATCGACTGGGCCGCCGCTGCTCTCTCGAACCTTGGCATCGACGGCCGACAGTTTTCGATCACCTGCCCGCCGTCGCTCTGCTGCACCGTCGCCAACGAGCTCGCTGACCTGCGCGTCCTCGCCGCCCTCGCCGCCTTGACCTTGACCTTCGGTGCCCTCCTCGTACTCGATGTCTACGCGCTCGACTTCTTATCCTGGACGGTCGACGTATACGCGCGTGGGTGCGGGGATTTGAGATGGAGACCGACGACATGTACGCGCAAGACCACGACATGGGATCGCCATCCAACCGTCCGCCCACGGCGCTCTTCAGGATTTCTCCGAAACTTGCAGGACCACCGGAGGGGTAGACACTGCCATCCCCAAGAGCCGTGGGAGATGATGGGAAGCACACGGTTGCATACCTCGTTCTGTGAGTTCATACCCGGCCACTCGTTGTTGTTTTGCTGACAGGACGCGTTGGTAGGGATGGTCAGTCGAGAACGACCCTGCGGGAGTACTGCAAGGGGATTCACATCGCGTACTCGGACTACAACAAGGCCGAGCTGACAAGGAGGCTGACGGTGTGCAGTGCCGACCGCGACGCGCATGGGATGAGTGCGCCATCAATCTCTGCTTCCCTCACTTCGGATACAAACTAAATGCTGTAAAAATGTAGTCTCTTAGTTGTAGTTGGCAAGCGCAGGACGCACAAAGGCCCGCAGGTTGATACTCGGAACAAGAAGGGAAAAGCCAAGCAGTCGACACGGCGTCGCGAGGAGCTGTTTAGTGCTCCGACTTGGCGGCGCGACTATGACTGTGCTCCTCACGGAACGCTCTCGGGAAACACGTACAGCGGCTGAAAAGGCCGCGTTCGTGTCATGGGTAAGGCTACATCCCTCGTGATCTCGGATACGACTGACTTTGTGTTTGTTCTCGTAAACAGGCGAGAGTGATGGTGAAGAAGTACCCGCGCCGACCGCCTTCACCGTCTTCGCCCAGTACACCCGCCCTATCGGATGAAGACCCCCTTCCAAGCTTACCTCCGCAGGAGGACGACTCACGTGGGTCACAGCGGGGCCTGAGGAGCCCACCGTAAGTTCAAACCAGAGGATTGGCTCGGACTTTGAGTGTACTAACTAAGCACACAATTTGCAGATTTCCTGTCTATCGTGCGCTACCAGGCAGTCATGGCTTCAAGAGACCGCCAGCCAGCAGGAAAGGGCCTAGTTAACCAATTTACAAGCCCCCGGCGTCGAAGAGCGAACAAACCGGATACATACAAAGCTGTCAATCCAGGCAAGGCGACACGGGTGGCCGCACTGCGTCGTGAGTTAGATCGTCTCCATGCGATTGGTCGTCAGTCGGAGCCTGGGTCAGTAGAAGATGCGGAACGCGACTGGATGGACGTAGACGATGTCGAGGACACATCTGCGCCCTCTGCCGTTGTTGAACCCCAAACTCCCGAAGACGAATTGAACGTCGACGATCCCAGCACAGCTTTTCCAATTAAACAACACCGACGGACAGTTCCGAACGATGAGGGTCGCAGGTTGTACGCACAGTGGCATCTACTCCTTCCTCAACTCGTCAATCCACTGCTCGCCTACAGCAAGGCGGCGGCTGGCCAACCCGTTCCTAGCTTCAAGCCACTACCGAGAGGAGGATGCAACATCCCTGCATGTACACGTCAAAAGCAGCGACTCTTATGCCTGCATTGGGATCGTGAGTAGTTCCTCCCTTAATTCCGGCGCGTGCGCTCATGTTTAACTCCTTTAGATCACGAGACACATGAGATTGAATATTGCATGTGCACTTCCTTGCCCGAGGTCATCATATCTATCGGAATGTTTCCAACATCACCCACTCAGCCACGCGTTGCAGTCTCGATACCCTTGCTTGACTTCTATTATGCACTCTTCGAGTGCTCTGGGGATGCTGTTACTGCGATGGCAGCCGCGTTAAAGACTTTCTACGCACGGAGGGGTTGGCGGATGCTAAACGAAAAGGTACGCATTCCTTGCACTCTTTCTATGACATGCAATCAATCTAACAAGAATCCAGGGTGAACCTGTCAGACATCCGTTCCGACGCGGTCTCGGATATGCCATTCAATGGTACGACGCATTGCGCATCAAGATCGAACGTTCGGTGGAGGCAGCAGTCGACGCCGCTCGAGCCCACGTCGCCTCTTTCCAAGCAGCTCCTTCTGGCAATACAGGAGCACCGGCCTCTGCCGAGGGCGAACCCATGGCTGTTGATCCTCGTACGACCTCCACATCTGACTCAACGGAGCAACCAGCATCAGCTCATACCCTCCCCGATGATTTGATTAACTCAAAGCCACGGACAGAATGTGCTCGCATTCTTCAGAAGCGTTGCCGAGCTTGCTTTGCGGGCTCATCGTGGGGATCCTCCTTTGACAGGTATCCGTCGTATTCCTTATCATAAGCTTCGTTGTTTGCTAACTGGACTATCTCAGCGGCGGTGATGTTCACGTCGCGGTAGATGCAAATTTCAGCCACCGCCACCTCCGGAATGCAGGCGATAGTCCGTGGTTCCTCGATGCTGACTACTTTCTCTCCAAAGAGGAAGTCGATGCTGTCGGCGAGCGCATCGCACGGGTCCGAAAATCTCAGCCCAAGCCAAAGGTCCCCCCAAAGGTCCCCGACGAAGCACTCGATGGCTGCGAGAACGGCCATGAAGCTGCGGATGGCAGTACAAAAACTAACGACACGATGTTCGACGACACTGGTGTTGCGGCGCTTGTCTGTCGCCACGACATTCCCCTTTTCCTCGTTAACATTGACACACCAGGTGAACAGCAAAAATATGCGGTGTCGCTTGTTGAGCACTTCGTGTCCCTTTTGCCTCCGGTAGCAACGGTGGCGGTTTTCTACGACATTGGATGCGTCGTAGATCGGAGCCTCAACCTCGTGAGTCCCAATGCGAATTTACTATGTACACCAGACTGATTTCCTCGTAAGTATGATATCTTGCCCTCCGCTGTGACAGAGCGCCTGGCATGGGCAACTTCTGCAATGCACGCATACGGCCATGAATGGGCCTGCCAGCTAGTGTATAAACCCCGTCTTCGGAAGGGACTGGGCTTGACGGACGGGGAAGGTGTGGAACGGCTGTGGTCAAGGCTGCGAAAACTCATCGCGGTCACGCGGACTTCCGGCGTAAATCAGCTCTTCCATCGATTATAGCCATTTCAGCTCACCGTTTGGAACCACAAGAGGTCGCGTCGGCTATGGCTTCTAGATCGACAGGTTCATGTGATTGGGGAAGACTTACGGGATGATCTCGGGGACTTCATCTCCAGGCGTCTCAGGCGGGGTGTGACCGCACAAGGCGACCAAGCACAAGAAGATTTAGAAGAGTGCGGCGTGCCAGTTCTTGAACTTCAGAAGCAATGGGAGCTACAGCGTAAGACACAGCTTTCGATTCGTGCCCGTAAGGACTCATCCATCACTACGGATCTTCTGCTAATGCATACGTCGTAGATGCTCCTGCATGGCTGAAAAAAGACATCAATGTGGTCTTGACTTTGCAGACCGAAATTGACGGCCTCGATAAGTGCCTCAAGTGTGCACGCCTTCACCTGGAGGAAGGGGATTTATCCGAAGCGTCTATTGCAGTGCTTCATACCCTCGAGTCCGCCCACCGCAAGCTACTTACGCGTGTCGACACCCTGTATGCATCCCTCAACGTCGAAGAGCTCTACCCTGACCTTGTAGGCATTGATTTCGCGTCCGTCCGTACACTATTACTTGCACGGGATCTCAAGATCAATATAAGGAATCGTGCAATAGCAAGCTTTCTCGAATGGGATAGGTTGGATCAGGCCGTTGGTGGCCGAAACAATCCTCTTGGTATGTTGTGGAAGTGATCGTGACATGAATCTCCTGACCATCGTTCTTGTAGGCACCAAGATGCATCAGAAAACGCGCAAATCGATTTCGAAGCGCAAGCCCGCGCTTCTGACCGCCATTCGAAAATTCAACAAGTATTGCAAAATACTTCGCGATATGCAACAGCCCGAGTGGGGCATCCCTATTCCGACAGATCTCTCAACAAATCTTGCCATTATACGCGAGGATCCTCTTCTACTTCAAGACGTATGGGTCACTCCTACGTCACCACAAGATACCCCTCGGTGGTTGGAGGATGCGTCCGAAAAGGGATCCGCGCGCCGTTGCTTGGAGGAACGCCGCCGCCTTGGCCGTGAAGCGGATAATCTGTGCAGGTGGTTTGGGAGTGAGCTTTGCGCCCTCGAGGTTGCGGTGCGACTCCCTCAAAGACGTTTACTTTTTGCACTTTGAGTGTATATGTTGACTTTCGGCCTCCACGATGTATAGATATTCACCTTCTCGAACAGCTTCAGCACCGATTGCGATTGGAGACGGTCCGCCTCCTGGGCGCACGGTGGCTGACACCCCTCACCTCTGCCTTTCGATTTGACTGGCATCGGCGTAACTCTGTCAATGCTGCCCGTCATATTTGCGGCGAAGCAGGCACGTTGCAGTTCAGCTGGATTACTCCGCTGACCTCTATATATTGGAACAACGAGCTGATACAAGACGCTGAAGAGCTACGTGATCACCCAGAGGATGACGCAGTTATGCACGGCCTCCATCCAGACGACATCTCGGACCAACAGCTTCTAATGGACTTGATGGACGATTAGGACTCGGAGTCAGGTAGTCCCAGCCGCCCTACCTCACCGGCACTAGTGCCTTCGCAGGGCCATAGTAATTCTCGTCGTAAACGCGGATTCCAGGGGTAGGGAGCGTTTTCGTAGGCCTCTGCGCCACCTTCAGGCCTGCCCTCTCATCCGATCCGCTTCGCGGATCTAGGGCTTCGCCCACAGGAGCCTCGCTCCAGGCCTTCGGCCGCGTTTTCGGTGAGCCTCGCTCGTCCTCGCAAGATCATTGTGGCGTCCCCGGCTCGGTGCTCTTGTTGAGCCGATGCCGAGTCATGGGAAGTACACGCCGCAATTTTCATATCTGCGTCGTCGTTGCTCGTTCTCTTCAACGACATCGCACACGACGCAGGTACGTCCCGCCTCCTCGCATCCTCCTCTGCCTCACTGCTCGTTCACTCCACTGACATCATCATCTTCGCAGCTCACGCCCCGTACTCGCACGCTCACTTCCCGCACTCGCACGCCGCTTTTTTCGATCACCCACCCTCCTCTCCCTCTTATTTTTATTTCATATTTAAGCCTTGTCTCTGCTACAAATCTACTTTACTTACATTGCTCACTGGATGCGCTTGATTGACCTTACCGTACACTACATGTACTGCCGCTACTTTACCGCCCTTCGCTCTTCGCCATCCCTTCCACAATCCACACGCTTTTTCGGGGGTCGCCCGAGGGCCCCCAGTTACCGCTAAAAACTCAGGATGGAAGCTAGCAGCAGAGGCGATGAGCTGAGTGCAAGCATATCCCTCGACATCATTTGGCACCCGCCGGTCCGCTATCATTGATCTCACTCGCTTCTTGGCTAACTTTCCGTGTACTATCTTAGACAGGGAGTTGCAAACGGTACATTGGCTTGCAAATCCTCGAAATAAATTCATAACTCTCTTCCACCTCGACCTTTCAGCTATATATCCTGTACAAGGGTCCTTTAGGGTCTATCCAACATGCCTGTCAACTTAGAATAGAGAAAAGTGCAAGTGGAAGGTCGTTCTTGAGCAAGATACGTCTGTACCCCGGTTTTGCAAAACCGTGTCTTGGGCTATCTGTCCTGCCAAAGTACACTCTTTCTCCGGGAAAAAAGTGCAGTATCGATGATTCATCACACTATTCTCCTATGGTAGCCGTCAATATATTGAATATGTGTTGTAGCATCTGCAAAACCATGGTGTTGCAAGATTGGTGCCTCGGCGAGCGCGCGGAAACATGGCGCGGCGGCATTTTGCAACTCCGTGTCCGGTGTAGCCGAATTTGCAGGTTCAACACCGTCCTATTTTCTTAGACACAACCAATCGTTCTTTTGCCTCGAAAAAATACAGGCATGTAGTTACAGACATCTTGCACAGGTCTGCGAAGAGACCAAGGAAAATGATGAAGAATTGGGGGTGCAAGAAAATCACGACTGATCTCGTTTGCAACTCCCTGTCTAAGATAGTAGTCATCAATACAGCAAGACACGTTCTCGGACATCGCCAGCATGGCTGCCATTGCTGATCTTCCGAAGCCTTTCCACCAAGAGGACCTTAACCACCCACGCCGCCGGGATCGTCGGCATATATTTGATGGCATATATCTTTCGCCCACGAGCCTGTCCCGTCTCCACAGTCACAATGCTCATCTAGATGATGACTTCTTGAACGGGTGCGCCGCACTTTTATATGACCGATTTGTTACTGTTCCTGGTGTATACACTGTTTTCTCCACCTTCGACATCACACGGTCTAAGGACAGCACCCCGACGATACATTGTGGCGGGGTGTTCGCCGCCGACAGTACTGGGAGACGTCTATATGGTTTATACCAATTCACCGTCCGGGAATCGTAGGCCATTGGACGCTTGCTATTGTAAACGTGCCCCGACGGTCTATCGTCCATTTCGACAGTCTCGTTGACGAGCATTCCTGTTATGAGGACACCGAGGTATGTGCATCGACAAAATTGGCTGCATATCATGTTTTGGGCCTCAGTAAACTAGGATGTCTTACGGTTCAGGATGTCTTACGGTTCGTTGCCCGGACATCACTGCTTGCAGCAATTGAAGGCGTTTTTACCAAGTGGACAGCGCAGCCAGCATCAGTGAGCGGCGGTGAACACTTTGTCAACTTGCTACCCGCAATACTGATAATCTGTATATCCAGCTAGCGACGCTACAGAGCAACGGCCATGACTTCGGTGTCTGGGTTCTTGCCTGTATATCTGCAGTCCTGCGTGGCTACGACATCCAGAGCACCGCATCCCCGCATTTCGTAGGTTTCTTTTGAACGAAGTAGTAGATAAACTAGCTTGTAGCATGTAATGTCAATTGCTGTCATATGTCTGCCACACCAGATGGCCTACACGGTACCGTTCGTTATAGTTCTGCACTCCCCGCTCACGCGCCTTTATCTCGTCATGCAAGCTACAGATATAACGAGCATGGCATTCGATCGTACACCAACCCATCCGCACATTACGGTCTCCACCGCTGTCCTCGACCACTGGCATGAGAGGCAATATCCGTTCGAAAGCCTCATGAAACAAACACAGATCCTCGCGTGCCTCATGCAGTACGGCCTTTGCATCTTTAGCAGTCTGTGCGTGCCGGCCATGAGCCTTCTCCTCGAGCATATGCAGACGCCATCCGTCCATAGCTTGTATGAGCCCATCCGTAGTATCCAGCGGCTCTGGTGGAACGTCGAATATATCGGGTGATGACCGACATTCAGGGGAGGGAGAGCGCGATACGTTGTAGTGATATGGGGGGATGCGACCCCAGCGATCGAGGATAGATTCATCAGGCAATAGGACACCTTGGTATACATCTGTAAAGATGCCAGAGGTACGGAGGGGCGTGCTTGCTAGCAATCGCATGCTGTCAGAGACATGCGGCAATGGCTGAATGTTTATGGGAGGTGGTGCTAGTTTGCGTCGACGTCCTTGGTCATAGCGCTCGCGGTCATAACCTTTGCGCAAGTCTTTGGCCCTAAACATTGACCCATATATGTCAATTTCTGGTAAAAAGAAAGATCTGCGACAAAACATACAAACCTTGCGGTCTTCGCGTACTCTTTTCTCTGCCCACGACGTGCTTCCTCCCTCTGCTGTGCTGCAGTGTTAGATATTTCGCTCGTCTACCCATTCTATATGTATGAAGGCCTTAGAGGATTCTGTTCTGTGGTGGTCGGAGTAAGGCTGGTGAGATTGAACTTGCTCATGCTACGTGTACGTGCTCATCGACTGCATTATCTACATTACAGTGAAATCAATCCCCCTATAGTCACATATGCCCAAGTCCCGCTGCTCCGCTGTGGGGGCATATTGTCGGAGCTTCCACGAGTTTTTTTGGTGAATTGTTGAGGCCTATGTCACCTATAGTATGATGTTTTATATCCACAGTATCGTTTTATCTGATCTGATTGGCTACCACTTTTATTTCAGATACATCTACAGAGCATCCACGGAGGGCTCGACGATGCTCGAAGCTGTCCAGTGAACAATCTAAACTATGCTTCGATTTGGCGTCCAAAGATGCTTCCGCGATGCTCTTAAGGATGTTGGCACCGGTGCGCACTCCAATCCCCCCTTGCAAGTACCCTGCTCATCAGGCCAATTCTAGTGCATACTACTGCTCTTACACTTGGAAGTACAAGTTTGAGAGCACAATCTTTCTGCCAATCAGCCTTGTGGGTGGTTTTATATCAAATTGTTGTCTACCCGCTTGCTCAACAGTGCTCCGTGGCATCTAGATTGTTCCGCAAGCACCTCAAAAGTGAGTCTCGTGGTCTCCTGTAGGCTGTTTATATCTAACCAGCCTTTTATTTTGTATAGATGAATCCGCACAAAGCCCAAAACCCAACCAACGCAACAAATCATAGTCAGCTTGCCGCCCCATCTTCCCCAGAGCATCCAACATTGGCCTCATTTCCTGCGCAACCTGTTGACCATGAAGAAGCGTCGTCACAGCCTAGTGGCGCGCACAGAGATGAAGACTCGACCAACGTGTACGATCAGATCATGCCAAGCCAAGACATGATCGACGCTGCCTCTGACTTTGATAATGCCAGCCAGTCATCGTCAGCGATGATGTGTGGACTAGAGGAAGGCGCTGGCGCGGATTCCGACGCTGGACCCACATTTTTCAGCTTTTCGGAGGCGACTTTCCCTGTGCTTCATCCCCCCGAAGATGGCCCAGGGCCATTCGTAGGCCCATCCCCGTTGGCCGTTGATCATATGTCTCACTCGCCTAAACCTACTCGACCTCTTCCCCACTGTCCGGTGCTATTCTTTTCATCCCAGCCTCCTTCGACAGCCCCATTTTTTTCTGGAGCGCCGCCAAATCCACCCACCACACGACTTTTGAATCCCTTCCCTCTTCAGCATCTCGTCATCCGCCATCGCATGCAGCCGGTGATCTACCTGAGCCCGTCTTCACACAAGGCTCCTCCGCGGCTACAGGCTACGCTGCACGGTCGCTAGCCCAGATTACTGCGAACCACGTCCACAAGAAATCATCCTCGGAGCGACGTGCATATGTGACTTCTGACTCGGATATCTTTGTGAATATGCCAACCATGGACATCCCGACTCCTGCTGCGCTGCCGGCGGCAGTCCCGTGGAGCCTGAACAATGCCCACCTCCACGAAATGCTCACTCTACTGCCACTGCCCTGCCGCTTCCTGTTCCCAATCTCAGCCACGTTACAAGTGATGCCCCCCTGCCGTCATCGCGATCACTTCCTGAAGCCTCTGTCATTCCCCATCCCCGTAATCACACTGCCCTTGGCGATGTTACACCCAAAGCACCCTCTCTGATGGCGAGAATGATGGTGACGCAGATTCCCCGAGCAGTGTGGTGCTGCAGGATGATGATGGCTCTACGGATGGCAGTGATGAGGTGCAGTTTGCGCGGGGACGCATGCCTGAGGCAACGCGCCAGGCCATAATACAGCGGCTGGAAGCCCTCACGCAAGGTCTGGTAGATGTTGCTAATGAGTATGATGTGATGTTCCTGTTGAGCAAGTCGTTACAATCATCTCCAAGTGCGTTTAGTGGGCCAGCTTAATCATCGGGCACTCTACCTCATATACTTCCGGGGTCGTGCGTTCATAGACGGGTCAATGCATACTCTCAGTACCATGGCGCACCGATTGGCATGCTATGCGCAGTTCAAGCTTGCGAATCCCACCACCTGGCGGGACCTTGTTATACGCCATTTTGAGCTTGGAGCTCTCTTAGACGCCGACCAGACAGTCGGCGATCGCAAGTGGGCATTTGGGAAATATGTCGAACGTCTTGAATATATGGTACATTGTCCATTTTTCATTACCCGTAGGCGACGCACTCAGTGACGTTTCCAGATCTATCATAACGAGAAGACTTACGGCTTTCAAACAGCCCTTGTTGCCTGCGGAAACCTCACAAATGCGGATCGAGGCCTTGGTTTATTCCTCGAGACCAAGCTTGCGTCTGGAGTATGTAGTGGCAGCCGCATTTTACGCATCTTTATACGATACTTACGATGAATACCCTACAGACATTCGCAACACGTTTTCGTGCAGACAAGGATGAAGCACAGGGGCATCTATTTGCCCAGGTAGCGTACGTGTGCAACCTATTTTCAGCGCAAGCGTCGAAACTAGACATGCACTCTTAGGCATAACGCATCCATGGAAATTGTCGATGCAAAGTGGGGCGATACCGGTGAAATCGACTCTGAGACAAAGTAAGATGTACCGCAGGAAGCCCGGGACTTGGACGGGACAATGCCTAAGAACATGAACGATGACCAGATGTTAACCTGGATTAAAAAATGTTTCGTGAAAGGCCTCCGTACGTATATCACATCATCACTCATATGTATGGCTCTAAACGTCTTTCTTTGCGGATAGTCAAGCAGCACAAGACGATTTCTATTGCTCAATTCCCTTGGAAGCGACTCCCCGGGCTCCTTGCAGAGAGCGGAATTGTCTGCTTAGGCTGGCCAGAGAATGTGCGGCATCCAGGGGAAGGGTGTGACTCCGGGAATTCGAACAAGGGCATCGCGGTCCTCACCACACAGTCAGAGAGAAGGCTGCTCGCCGCTAGTTTCTCGCCTGAAAGCGAGAACCCTATCACATTTATCTCAGACGACACCGTCAAACGAGGTGGGTTACTTATGTTGGTCATCCGCGCCTTTCGCTTAATGCTTGATTCATAGATCACGCATTGGGCAAACCAGTCATCGTCATTATTGGAGTACCTCCAGCTCCGCACTCGGTGCATAAACACGGAATACAAGTCATCGTAACCAATCACCATGCTGTCCAGAAGAGGCAAGGGCCCCACCGACAGATCGCGAGCAGCAAAGAGAAAACTGACTCGAATTCACAGCGTACGCATGGCCCGATTCCGGATCTCCATCCCCAGGCAGTCCCGAGTCGGAGCTCGAGGCTGATAGCACAGCGAGCGAAGACAAGAAACCCCAGCCCAAAAAACTACGCGTCACACGTTCCAAGGCAGCACCAAAAGCGAAGCCTGGTCAGGCGACAGCCCCGCTAGCAGGTGCAGCCGCGTCACCAGGTACAAAGTGACCTCCAAAGCACCTGTCGTCGCTAACGATAGTGACGATTCCGACTCCAGGACCTCGACACTCCCTACTATGCAAGCTCAACCAGAGCCGCCGCGTCCTCCTCGAAGCGACACGATGACTGGAAAGCCTGTGCCACACAGGACTGTCCAGTTCGACATCGCTGCATCAGTTCCCCGACGTGTCGGAGGCGTGCAGGGTCCTGACGCCGGCGGCGATGGCGGTGGAGATATTCGCATTCGCACCGAAACGATCGGCTTGGGCCAACACCATCATACAGACAATGCGGTCCAGATAGGGCGACCTGCTACAGGAGAAGGTCGCCGCCCTACGTTGCCTGATGTCAACTCGATGTTGGAGGACGTCCGGCCAAACCCTCCGTCGCATCCCAGCAGCAAGCTGTCCAAAGGGAAAGCACGTGCAGGCCTTCCCAATATTAATCTGAGCATCGACGATGTACGCCCAAACCCTCCCATTCAGCATGGTGGCCCATCGGCCATCACAGCGAGATATGTTCGCCCACAACCCATCCCGACTTATAGCAAGACACTTCCTGAGGTCCCTGGCCACAAAATACACACGCCCACTCTAGCTTTGTCCGTTATTCCCGCCACACCCGAGAACTATGGGCCACTACAAGACTGGACGCGATGCCACAGCGGGCGCCCATCCTTCAATCGGAGGCTCTACTTACGATCGTAGGCAGGACTCTCATGTGTCGGAAGATATGGGGCGGCAGAGCCCTTATTTGGCAGCCATTCCCTCGTTTACACCCAAGGACTCAGGCAGCGAGCTTACGGCAGCGTTCCACTCAAACGAAGCATACCAAACCTCGCCGCATCTCGCACCTGAGAGCCACCAGATTGCGGGGAGGCACCAGGCGCCACCACCCAGTGTTCGATACGCCACAAAACCAATCACGGGTCAGTCGTGAGTCATGAGTCGCAAGAGGGGTCCGCTGCATCGCCATACGCCAGTAGGGCTCCTCCTAGCCGAGCAAACTCTGCATCTGCAGAGCTCCCAGCTGCAGGTCCGTCTGCAATGGGCACTATGCATCCCCGGGAGCATCGTCAAGCGCGATCCAACCCAGAGCCATCCGATATATCACCGGAGATATGGGCTATCGCAAATGCATGCCGAACAAAATGCGAGCGGTAACCGTGGCGGTGGCAGCACCTCGGCCACGCCTACGCCAGCCTACGGACACAGTCGCCGTGGTGCTGTGGCATCCGCTGACTCGCTGTTTCAAGGCATGTCCCCTCCAGCACCTAGCAGCGACCCCGCCGCCTTTTTCCAGGATAATTTTCTGTTGCAAGTCCCCACAGAATACGCCGGCTATCCAGACCCGATGGGATCATTCGATCGTTTCATGAATCCCCATGGCACACACGACACTCACTTGAAGGAGTCCTCGCCCTCGTATCCTGTTCCGGGAGGATTTTATCCGGTGTCTCGGGAGCCCACTGGCGGACACGCTGAGCAGTTCTCTGGCGCGTACAGTCCTCAGGAACGGCGCTGAGTGGCCGCCAATATTCTTATTCCGTCAGTCATTCAATTGCCCCGCTCGCAGCGCCTCGTTCTTATGCCTCTTGACATTCTTGATTCTTGTTCCAGCCATGCGTAGATGTTGAGAGTACCTATGTTTGAGCCGTCTCCCGAGATTCGTGTTGTCCTGACTCACCGTTGTAACATCCCTCCCGCTCACAATAAGTACATATGTTTTCCTCGTACATACATATCATCTTGACAAATTGAATTCAACGCTGCGCGTCGATCATCTCACTGGCCTCTGAGCAAGCACGATGTCCGAGCATCTACGGAGGATGGAAAAAGTGGGGAAAATGAAGAATTATATTGCTGAGTAAGAGAACATATTCAGCATGGAACGAGCATCGGGAGATGCTCCGAGAGCAGTCCGAGAGTAAAGAAAGATAGTAGGCAGGTGTCGCGCCAGACATGTGCATGATAGAGGGAAGGCTGGGGCACGCTAGGCAGTATACGGAGCCTCGTCGTGGGCCGCTCCTGCCTGCTCCTGCCAGGTAGTATAGGAGCGGGCAACGCGGCCAGACATTCAGGATACCGCAAACATTCGGAAAGTCTCGATGGCTATAGATAATCTGCAAAGCATCTGTCGAGGCGCGGACGAGCGGCGAGAAAAGAAGCGGGAAATCGAAGAAAGCTGCATTTGGACTGAATAGGAATAGGGAGCATCGCTGGGGAGGGTACTTCATGGCTACCTTCTTCTCTACACAATAAGGGGGCTTATAAGGTTCGTACGTAACGATTCTGGTCCTGCCTAGGTGTAACGGACCTGGCTCTCGAGAACGACGACCAGATAGAAGACTCGCAGCTTTCAAGAGTCGTATCTGCGTTGGAGGACATGGGTGCGTGCGAGAACCTAAAATTGGCGTGGCAAACACCGCGAACTCCACTTTGGGCCGTCTTTTTCTCTTTCCTAAGGCTTTGAGTATGACACTGACGACGAAATCGACGATCCTGTAAGCTTCACGAGTGCTGAAGATGATGATGAATGGGCACCCCACGGATCGAAGGCAGTGAGTCATTGCCCTCTCTGAGGTTTTCCAAGGCTGGCAGAATATTGACTATACTTTTCTGGCTCGTTTCTAGATGTTCATGCTCGATTTTTTGGACAACACCCCTCGCATGCGGCTGTCGGACGAGCAGCTCAAATCAATTATCTGGGTCATGAAAGAGTGAGGAGCAGCAAACGTCCCGTCATTCTCTGCTCTGCGCAAGAAGCAGGCCGAACTCACTCGGGAAATGGACGTGACGACGAAAGCGAATACTTCGTATCTCGGAAATTCATTCTTTGCAAAACATCCCTCGACTCTTTATGCACTGGTAGGCGTCTCGTCTAGAAGTGTTCGCCAGTACGCTTATTGTTGATGTATTAACAGGACTGGGCAAACCCGCTGCTTCGTGAACACATCCATGTCTATCCCGAAGTCTCGGGTCCTATTTCAGAGGCGTGGCAGGCCGGGAAATGGGTCAAGGAAGTTGATCTCGACGAACTCTCGCCCATGTGGGCAGACTGGGACAATCGGTCTCTGTAGGAATACGAGTATCTCAGTCAGTCACCAGGATATGGAAAACGACTGAGATTCATGCAGTGTAAGTACCTGTAGGAATACGAGTATCTACCAGAGACGTAAGTATAGATAAAACAAATAACAAGGACACCGTAGCTCACCTCAGTCAGTCACCAGGATATGGAAAACGACTGAGGTGCTCGAAAACGAATCGTCGAGACTATGTAAGAAAAACGGTAAAACATATCTGCATGCCGGATGTTGAACGTGAAGCGATATCCGGCATGCGGGTAACACAAATGATGACGAGTCACAAAATTGAACACTCGGCCTCAGGATACAGGAGCTAGTGAGCGTCCGATCCAACACTCCCCCTAGCGAACGTTGAGCCCAAGCATCTCGACGAACTTGCGTAAAAGCTCCCTGGGCAGAGCCTTCGTGAAGACGTCCGCCACGTTGTCCGCGCTCGGAATGTGCTCGACGGCAACGTCGCCTTCCTCTATGCGCTCCCTGATGTAATGGTGCTGTACGTCGATGTGTTTGGCGCGTGCGTGGTGCTTTGAGTTTTGGGCAAGCGCCAGTGCACCCATGTTGTCGCCTTTGAGTAGACCGGGACGAGGCGGGGGCATCCCGATTTCCGCGAGGTAGGAATGCATCCACATGGATTGTCGAGTGGCATGGGCAAGGGCTATGTATTCTGCCTCAGTAGTCGACAGCGCGACAGTGGGCTGGCGCTTCGAGCTCCACGAGACGGGGGCGCCGGCGAGCAAGAAGACATACCCGGATGTTGAACGACGAGTGTCGTGAAAACCGGCGTAGTCCGCATCGACGTAGCCGACCGGTTTGAGACTCGAGATGCCTCCGCCGCTTCGACGGTATGTCAGGGCAAAGTCGAGAGTCCCCTTGACATATCGGAGAAGGTGCTGTAGTGCTGACCAGTGAGGAGGGCGAGGGTCGGATAGGAATGAGCTTAGATACTGTACAGCCCAAGCAAGGTCCGGGCGAGTTGCGACGACGAGGTACATGACAGCCCCCACAATCGGTCGATAGGGCTTGTCCGTCATGAATGTACGTTCCTCCGTAGTAATGGGCAGCTGTCCGCTGCGCAACTCGAGGCCAGGAGGAAGGGGTGTGCTCACTGGGTTGCAAGCCGCCATTCCGAACCTCTCTAGGATCCTCTCCGCATACGCGCGCTGCGAGAGGGTGATCGTACCAGCCTCGCGATCGCGATCTACACGCATCCCAAGGATCATGTGCAGATCGCCTAAGTCCTTGATCTTATACCGGCTGCCAAGCTCCCCCTTGGCCTGTACAGCACCTGCTGGGGTCGAGGAGAGTCCGGTAACGTCGTCCGTGTAGGTACTGGTTATGGTGAGCTCGCCATCGACAGTCCGAGATCGCACGGATTGGTCCGCGCGTGAACGTTGGTAACCCAGGTCCTTGTATGTGCCGTCAAGCTCACGCCACCAATTATTTCCTGCTTGCATAGTGCCGTAAAGCGACCAGATGAGCTTGCAGACAAGGTGCTCTTGACCGGCGACGGCGAAACCAGGGGGTTGTTGCATATAGACATCTTCTTCCATGCGGCTGTTCAGGTATGCACTCTCGAAGTCGACCTGCCAGACCTCTAAATCCAGCTCAGCAGCAACAGCAAGATTAATGCGAAACGACTCGAAGCGGACAACCGACGCGTAGGTCTCGAAGAAGTCGACTCCAGGAATCTGAGTGAAGCCTTTCGCGACAAGACGGGCCTTCCGAGAAGCGATTTTTCCATCGCCATCGTATTTGTTCGCAAACGTCCACCTGCATCCCATCGCGTTTCGGCCTGGCGGTAACTCGACAAGCTCCCATACACCGCGCTCCATCATGCGCGACATCTCAACGCGCATCGGTTCTAGCCAGACCTCTGGCTTCGTCATAGCTTCCTCGTAGGAATTTGGTAGCCATGGGTCCGAGTCGTGGGGTGCCGCGGGGGTGCTAGGTGAGTTGTCGTCGTTCTGATTCACAAGAAACGCGCCAGTCCCATCCTCCGTTACAGTCAGGAGCGCACCTCCACGCCTTCCCACCACCCGATCATCTGCCCATGCTTCACCACTTTCGCGGGCCACTGCTTCGCGCTCTGCCGACTCCCTTGAGTCCTTCATTGCTTGCGTCAAGGGTGAGACTCGTGATGATCGACGAGGGACAACCGGCGGCGCCTCGGGTGGGGCCTCCGCAGCTGGCGCATCAGCATGCTCGACAGTTGCGTCTGTCGCCGGCGCTTTCTGGATGCTTGCTGACGGCTCGTCGTCTATCTCCCCCTCGGCAGGAAGCGTCCGGTGAGCCCTTCCCTCTTCGAATACAACGTCGCGCGACTTGATAATTTTGCCAGTCGCAGCGTCGTAGAGTCGGTAGGCCTCGCGCCCAAAATATCCGATCAGGGTGCATTTTATGGAGACGGGGTCGAGCTTGCCATCACGGCGTTCGACGGGGATTTTTGCGTATGCGACGGAACCAAACGCTCGTAAGTGGGAGACGTCAGGTTTCTTGTTCCACCATATCTCGTACGGAGTCTTATTACCGGGATGGCGTGAACTAGGCGTCATATTCTTCAGATATGCTGCCGTTGACGAGGTCTCTGCCCACAGTGATCCTGGGAGGTTGGCATCGTGAAGCATGCATCGGGTGCGCTCAATGATTGTGCGGTTTACCCGCTCGGCCATCCCATTTTGCTGCGACGAGTATGGGGCGCCGGTTTCATGGATAATCCCGTGTGTCTGGAGGTAAGCGGTCCAAACGTCGTTGACAAACTCGGTACCATTGTCAGTCCGGACACGACGTAATTTCTTTCCTGTCTGGCGTTCGGCGGCGGCGTGATATATTTTGAATGCGTCCAAGGTATCGTTCTTGGTCTTGTGCGCCAGGTAGAAAAGCTCAAGGTAGGATGAACCGCCGTCGCTAATGGTCATCATGTACTGTTTTCCGGATTTGGACTGAACTTGCGACGGCCCCCACAGGTCGATATGCACGCGCTCCAGGACCTCTGTTTCGTGCTCGACAACCTCGTCAAATGGGCGTCGCGCCTGCTTCCCAAATATGCAGTCCTCGCACTGCCCATGGACGCTCTTCCCGCTAATGTCCAAGCCTTCAACCATCCCCTTTGAGATCAACATCTTCAGTGCGCTATCTCCAACATGGCCAAATCGGCGGTGCCAGGTCTCGAGGTCGGTTGGCTTGCGGTGCGACGAAGCGGCCATAGCGGCGGCACTAGGACGGGCGAGGTCTAGCTTATAGAGTCCTCCGACTTTCTCGGCGACCATGAATGGCTGGTTTTTCTTGTCCATGAAGGTAGCGTGCCCGCCGTCAAAAACACAGCTAAGGCCGGCGGCGTCCAGTTTGGAGATTGCGACAAGATTCGCGCTCAGGTCAGGGGCATGCATGACATTCTCGAACGTGACCAAGGTGCGTCGACCGTTGCATACGACTTCCTTTTGCACATTTCCGATGCCGTGTAGGTCGAATGTGGATCCCCGGCGCGCTCCGCGTGCTTGAGACGATTTATCGAGTCGCATGTAGGTTACGAAGGCTGAGCGGTCAACAAAGTAATGGTCGGAGGCTCCGGAGTCGACGTACGTCGGGGTGTCATCGGTGTTGAAACTTGCCGCTAACGCTGCCGCCATAGTACGCATGCCCGCGTCAAGCTCGGTGTCGTCGTCACTCTCACCATCAGACTCCGACTCGCTGTCAGAATCCGACTCGCTCTGTAGGCCCGGTACATCGTCGAAGTCCTGTCCGTCGGCGTCGCTCGTTGCAAAGAACGCGTAGTGGTCGGTGACGGCGGTGTTCGCCATGCTGCTCTGGGGTACACTTTCACTTCCGCCAGTCCGCTTTCCTCGCCACCAGGTAGGGTACTGGCCCTCTTTGCCTCCACCCTTCTGCCAGCATCGCTCACGAGTATGGCCGTCCTTCCCGCAGTTCTCGCATTTTCGCGCCGGGCCAGATTGGACTGCTTGCAGTGCCTGGACAGGTGCGACATTTGCGTGAGCAGGTGCGGCATCCGAATCGGCGCCGATACGGATCTGGTGAAGCGTGAGACGGGCTACGATTTCTGCGGACGACTGCGTAGTGTATAGCGTGCCGACGATTGGGTCCCAGGATCGGGGAAGAGATTGCAAGATGATCATACAGAACTCCCCTTCGAGAATGTTGGCTCCCACGGCGTTTGCGGCGGCTCGACGGCGACGTAGCTCAGCAATGTGGGTGCTCAGGTCGCTGCCTTCGGTGAGTTTCAGCTTTCGCAGCTTGGCACTCGCGGTGATGACCGACAGCCAGGATCTATTCTCCTGAACGTCGACAAGGGACTTCCAGGCAACGGCGGCGGTTCCGGAGGTGTCGATACCCATACCGACGACGTCTTTGGTATTGAGCACGATGTGCGCCATCGCTTGCGCGTCCTTCAGCCTCCAGTCCTCCAGCGCTTCTTTCTCCTCTTTCGACGGCTCGACAGGCGTGGGATCGGGAGGTGTAGTGCCTGGAGCTACAGGCGGAGTCACGGTAATTGCAGGAGAGGATGCACCTGGCTTCTTGGCTGTACCGTCGAGGTATCCGGACAATCGGACAGACGTAGCGGTAAGGATTTTTATTTTCCATGCGAACCAATTCGTCTCATCGAGCCTTTCCACTTCAGGGAGCATCATGACACCCAGGGAACTCGAGTTATTGGCCATCGCGGGATTTATTTGAGTCGTTTATATGTCTGGTAGGTTCGCAAATTCTCTTCAGAGCAACGGGGCTGATAACCTGTAGGAATACGAGTATCTCAGTCAGTCACCAGGATATGGAAAACGACTGAGATTCATGCAGTGTAAGTACCTGTAGGAATACGAGTATCTACCAGAGACGTAAGTATAGATAAAACAAATAACAAGGACACCGTAGCTCACCTCAGTCAGTCACCAGGATATGGAAAACGACTGAGGTGCTCGAAAACGAATCGTCGAGACTATGTAAGAAAAACGGTAAAACATATCTGCATGCCGGATGTTGAACGTGAAGCGATATCCGGCATGCGGGTAACACAAATGATGACGAGTCACAAAATTGAACACTCGGCCTCAGGATACAGGAGCTAGTGAGCGTCCGATCCAACAGTCTCATCAACATTTCTACGTCAAGGAACTCGCTCAGCTCACGGACGGTTTGTGATACCTTTGCGATGGGTTACAGTACTCGGGGTGGAGCATGCAGAGGTTTACGAGGTTATACACTATCCACAGGTATTGTCCGATTTTGGGCAAGCGGGCTATGCTCGTACAATTTGCTGATGCGCTTTTCTAGGTAGACCAATTTGTTATACGAACATCAGATATCTTGCGTCTACCTGCGTCAGATCTTAGGTTCAATCTTCTCGATCTGATCGACTCGGGATATAATATACGGTTTTCCGGTGCGTCGAGATGTTTGAGGTTGTGCGTTCACTAATGCTAAAGCGAATAATATTCAAGACGTGTCTCCGTCGTGGGCCTCCAGCACTCCGCATCCTACTCGTACCCAGGCGCGTGGTCGGCCTGTTTTTCGCCTGGATAAACGACGTGGCAACCCGCGATGCTCGACTCAAGAACCATGCCCTTGTCGGTGACGACAGAAAGGCTATGAAAGCGGTTATCGAGCGCGAAATACAACAGGAACTATA
>KN832580.1:0-22712 GCA_000827205.1 Plicaturopsis crispa FD-325 SS-3 | reverse complement strand
GAAGTTTGGGCTCTAGCGCCATGTAGATCAAGTCAAACTTCGGGCCGCGAACTTGGAGAGTTTGCCGCTCGCTGTCGGATTTCTACCTCTTTCCTCCTCACCTACCTGGCCAGCTGTGAGCACACTTATCGAATCCTTTTTTCTGACTCCAAATGCAGATGCAAATTTACCGCTCACTCAAAATTATTCACGAAATAATACAACTTACTTAGATCCACCAGTCGCCAGACCGCCAGACATCGCAAGACGCCGTACTTGTTTGTTTTTCTATCCGCTATCCAGGAGCAGGACGAGTGCCATGCAAGTGCGTATACAATATACAATGTATGCCAGCAGTTTCATCTCCTAACATGCCGAAACCCTAGCTATCCTCGACCGAGCCGATGGCATGATGCGTGCGTTCATCTCTCATCCAGATCCTATAATGCGAGGTATGTTTTACTCTACACACTCCCGGACCAGAGACCAACGGTGTCGAAATCGGTCTGCGGCAGGACTTATATAGTCGCGTCTGCGAGTGCGATCCGCAGGACCTCGGGCCTTTTACCAACCCGCGCTCGCGATGAAGGCCGCGTGGCCGCTTTGTCCTTGCGCTCGGGTAAGTCTCTTGGCCTCCGCTTGTCGCATTCCATTTCCATGAAGCCATGCTGACCAGGGTCGCTATCTCAGTGCTTTGGCTAGGTTAGCGTCCTCGCCGGTGACGAGTGGTACGCAGGGCTGATTTTTTATCACGGCGTCTTCACTGACTCAAAGTTTTGAGCGTCCCGTCTGTTCGTCGTATCTCATGCTGCTGCTGCGCTGTTAATCTCTCGGATATCTCAAGTTCCTGTAGTGCGATGGGCAATAGCCCACGTCATGTTACGTCCCGCTAGTCCCTGGTATCCCCTGACCCGCATCCTATCTATCTGTCACGCCGCAGTAAGCAATCCTGGCCTGTTATACTCATATGTATGTCTTTCTTGTCTAATACCATCGGCACCATGCTAGACTTCCTTGTTTTATGCTAGGTCGTTCCGTCAGTCATGATGCGGCTCGCCAGCGCCCGCTCTGTATCCCAACGGTGTGCGCATTCTGTTCCTCTTTTCGTCTGCATGTTCACATTCTTGTACTCATGTGTCAATGCTCTAACTCAGCACTCAGTCCACACACCTTCACGGTTCACGAGGAAGTAAGCTTTGATAAATATTCTCTTGTGCCGACAGCCAGACATAAGACATAAGAATACAATCATCTCTCGCAGTACGTTCGATCTTGCACTCTTCCCTCACCCGAACTGACGCAATCTGCGCTAAAGATCATGGACTCGCTTGGCGCGGGAACCGCAGCGAGCTCCCTGAATATGCACAGACGCACGGTCCCGTCGCTCCTCCCTTCACCAGGCCTGCATATGTATGGACAGCACGCACGTTGTCATCCGGAATCCAATCGTGGCCTGGCTCTGCCCTGGTCGCCTTTGGTGCAAGCAAGGCGCTTGATTCATTGCCTGCCCCCTTCCTCTTGTTGGACCATCGATGGGATCAGCCTAAAGACACCTTAACTCAAGCGGATCTACGCGCATCGCGATTTGTATCTTTTCGACTTCATTGCAAATATCATAAATAGACTGCAGCTGCCTGCAAATTTTATTCCCTTGCGCATGTAGCTCTTTTCATTCGATACAATCGACCCGCAAGCATTCACAATTAGGCCAGCGCTCAGGTCTGTCCTCAAGACCTACAGAGCAATATACACATTTCAAATACGGCTAGGCTGCTTAAAACTCCTTCCCTCCCTCCTCGAATATATTTCCAATGCCAATCCCGTCGCCTAAGCCGAACTTTTCCCCTTCCCCTTCCCCTTCCCCTTCCCCTTCACAGATATCTTTGCCGAAGGCGATGGTGTAGCTTTCGGTTGCTCTGTCGTCAACCCAATCATCTTGTGCCAGTCTCTGGACACCTGCACATACTGTTCCTTGAGACTCGCCGGTACATATTCATAGCCCTGACGCGCATAGTCGTGCTCTGCTGTCGCAGTGGTATGTCCAGCCATCAAGTCAGCTGCCTCAGCCAACGCCGTGGCTGCAGCATCGGAAGTGCGGCTATAGTATGGCAGTCGTTTCCGCTGTAGAGCAACGGCCATATGTCTGTAGGGACGGATACCTAGGCCCGAAACATTTGCTGTTGCCTTGAACCAGGCTTCAAGGTACCCCGACATATCGTCCGAGGTCCACGCCTTTCCGGAGGTAGCCCATACCCTCTGGCTGTAAGCAGCCAGAGTAGCGATCTTCTGCTTTTCGGTATGATTGCGATATTTCAGGACAAAGGCGAGCTCTATAGGTCGGATGAGACGGAGGAGGATGTAGAGAAGGCGGGCGATGCGATACGGCAGAGCCCGCACGATGTACTTGTGATGACCCCTTTGCTCGGCGTTTTTGTGGTAGCTGGAATGCCATTCCAACGTCCCGAGTTCTTGATTAATGTAGAGGTTTCGGGGGCCACTTGGTGTGTTGATAGTCTGGTACAGGCTTTCCTCTGTTCCACGGCCGGGTAATCCCTGGGAAGTGTGCGACAACACGAAAACCTTGGATGTCAATATGTGAATATCGCTTAGCCAGTTCAAGACCTGCGCTTTGTCTGCAATCAGGTCTCCCGATTGGCCGGAGATCTGGTCAAACGAGGTTTCCATTGAGAAGGCCTTATGCTCAAGAAAAGCATTGAACAGTCTTGCACTGTCAGGGTTGTCGAGTAATGGGTCAGACGATGTGATGGCCCCGAACCCGTGTGTGGTCTGGTCACCCTGATCGCTCATGGTGGTGAAGTCTGGCTCCATGAGATCGCGGTCGAGGGATAGACCTAAAAGGATCCTTTCATGCAAGAATTGTTCCACGTCGCTGAGTGAATCTTGGATGGAACGGAAATGATGTTCGACGTCTATGTCATAATATGTCACCGTCGGAATCGGTATCCCGGATTCGGATTCGACAAGATGAGAGCGGTGACGGGGTTGGAAGACTCGGAGACTGTCGCGGGACAGCCATCGTGCCGTGGGAGGTCTCGGCGTGTTTTTCACCTCCATCGTTGCGACATGAATGTGATCACGGACAATTGAAAAGGGAGAATACCCTCTCTCTTGCAGATATTCCTCGCAGAATCGATCCACTCGCCTGGTCAGTCGGAAGACATACCGTCAGCTACTTGATAAAACAGGTTTGACAGGGCACGCACCTTCTCCATGGCTCTCCTGCAGTTTTGAGGATATCAGCACCATGGTTATTCATACGGTCCTTGGTCCCACTTCTTCCGCTCTTGGCCTTGGCCTTCTGGTCCTGCATCGCGGCTCTGCCTTCGTCGTCCTCGTCGTCCTCGTCGTCCTCGTCGTCCTCGTCTGAGTCAGGGACCTGCTGCCGGAGCTCCTCGAGGACGCGGGGAGATAACTTCTGGGCAAGATGGTGGCACGCACGCAATCGAATGGAGAATTGAACCTTCGCTAGGAAAGGGGGTACATGATCGACCGGCACGTAGTCCTTGCCTTCGTCCGCAAGGTAAGAGATGGCCAGGAAGACTGCCACTGCATGGCTGTTCTTCATAACATAAATCTCGTCGTTTAAGTCAGGGAAGTAGAGTGCATCGAGAGCACCGTACAGTGCCTCGATGCAGTCCTTCTCAGAGAAATCGGTGGCCTTCAGTTGAGTGACCAGATTTGAAAGCGCGGCCTCCTGAGCATCACTGTATCTTATGAGCCTTTGATGATCGTCCTCGATGAGGGCGGTCGAACAAAAGTACTGTAAATTTGCCCAAAGCAGCTTCAGTTCGACGAGGGCATAAACGCTCCAAGTGCGCTTCAACGCAGACGGCTTGAAAGGCTTTGTGGGTTTGTGTCTGCGCTGGCTATTGGCAGACACAAATAATTAGTGAAACAGAGAGCCCTTCAAGGACAAAGAACTCACGGGTCACAATGAGAAATCGTGAACAGAAAACTGTCGTCCAAAACCTTGACAAATTTGCAGTCGTCATAAAAGGTCTTCCGCAGGACGTGAGATAAGCGATTGAGGCGGAAAGGCAGTGAATCCAGTGCTTCAAGGCCTTCTTTCTGTCGGAGATTGGGGATACGAGCCAGGTTGCTGATGAGGTGCAGGTCTTGTAGGGTGTATTTTCGGAAGAATGTGTCGATACCTAACTGGCGCACATACGGCTTCGCGAGTCTGTTATCCAGCTTGCGTGATGGCTGCTCTAGTCCGCTGACCATCTTCTGCTTCAGTGCACGAAGATCGACGGTGGTGCGTGGCAATGGAAGTGGAAGTGGAGGAGGAATAGATGGGGTGGCTGCTGGGATCGACATAGATGGTCTGGATACCGCAGTGCTGTCTTGGACCTGGACCGCACATGGCCTCCACTTCTTCAAAGCGGGGTTACTGCGCAAGAGTGTTTGGATCTGTGTCCGCTTCATAACGTCCCACTTGCCAGGCTTGTATTGGCCGGGATGCTCCTTTGGAAAGTGCTTTCTAAGGGAGGATTTGATCGGCGACGCGGCAGCAAGACGCCAGTCGGGGCACAACAGGCAGGCCCAACCCTCCATGACACCGAGGCCTTTGATTGGGCCTTGCTGATAAATTTTGGTACTGAGCCTGTCAGCTTGAACCTCGAGAACGTTGTAGTCAAGAGGAGTAGGATACCCAAGAGTTGTTATACTCTTGACTATGGAATCTTGGGCCCCTTTTGGAAGTTTTTCTCCCGGATGTGGGATAGAACGAGACACGTTCGCCGTTCCCGTCCATTCCTCGACTGAAAATGCAGCCAATTCGCGGTGGTGTTGAACACCGGTTATGGACAGCCCTGAATGGCATAAGCCACATATGATGATATGATATCTAGTAAGTTGTGAGTGAATCCGCCATAGATAAGATGGATGGAATCAGTGGTTCGTTCAGCAATAGGATGTTAATATCACAGACACACACCTGGTATTATAATATAAGCTATATCTGGCCAAAACATTGGTCTGAAGAAGATATTCTCCGTCCTCTGGCAAAATAGGATGACGATGTCGATGACTGCGAGTGCCGATAGCGGTCAGCATGGAAAGGTGGGAACACATTCAAGAGAAATGGGGAGATCATAAAAGTGGAAGTAAGGACTGGGCTAGGCAATATAACTGCCTCCCCCCAAATAAATATAGAAATCCCAAGAGAGCTCACTTGATTATGTCTTTTTCTGTAATGATGTCCGCCAGCATATCTGTATACACTAGAGAGTTCTTGAGACCTGCTGCTAGCTGCACCGCGGATCAGCGTACCTTGGCCTTGGAAGTCAGTATCCAGGTCCTGCTTGATAGCGGTAGTGCGTGTGGGCCGAGGGTCAAGATCCAGAGCTAAAATCCTTAAATGAACGGCGTATTCCGAGCACTACAAAAGGAGGGCTCACTGAGATCTTTCATCGATTTAACGATCATCCCGACTCCTGAACCGGGGCCATCTACCGAAAGCGTATTGAGGTCCGAGCTTGAAAGCATAGTATTGTCGAAGGTTTGTGTCTCATCGACATTCTCTCCTTCTATCGTCTTTTCTATCTCCTCTTCATACTTTTCTAGGATATGGGAGAAATTGTTTCCGCCGTCATTGTCTTCGTCGTCTTCGTCATCGTCAGACATCCGGCTTGAGTCACCATCTTGATCTTGTCCGCCTTCTGAGCATGATCCCGATCACCAGGGGTTAGCCACCAGCAAAGGACTTACTTGACAGACAGCTCTAACATACCTGCCAAGATGTCAAATATCATCGCTATGTTTTTCTTGGACAAGGAACTCTGCTTATTCGTCCATCTGCAAAGAAAGGGATGTTATATTAGAGTAGCGTTCGCTAGGAAGCCAGAAGTATCATACACCACTGGGTCCTCTTCCTGATCCTTCAGGAACACGGAAATCTCTGTTCCAGGATCTAGCATATTTGACATGCTGCGGATTGTATCCATTATGATCGTAGAGTTACTAGATACAACAAGAAGATTCAGCGGATGTCCAACGTCCGAGTGAGTGAGAGGTTTAACTTCATGTTTGATTGGAGAGTCGACTAGGCAGTGTCGAATAGATATTCGTCCAACAGTATGAGATAGAGGCTGACTGTGAATGTTCAGAAGATTTTGTCAGAACAAGTGCAAAAGGCAACTTTTCCTGAAACGCGCCGACTTGGATAACATAATCGCCTGAAGGCTGACGCCCGCCTAGGGCACAACGCCTCCTCAGGCCTCAGGAATTGCCGAATGCACTCATTTTCTGTACAATATGGTGCCAGTGCCTACTACCTGGCCCCTGCCAGCCGTGGCACCTGCAAGGCTACAGTAGATCCGTAGCCACCATACTAGCTGTACAGAGTATGCCCCACGTTATCATGTGAACCATAGCTTGGATAGTGAAGTATATATGCACAATAGTTGAGGGACGGGTGGATAGTGCTATGGAGAGCATTGCATATATGTCATAAAATTCGTAACAGGTTCATTTCTGTGTAGCAAGGTAAACTGTCCGTCCATTGTATGTGCAGTGCTGTACTTAAGGCAGCAGCAGTGATGCGCTCGACGATAACGCTCGCGCTGTCAGCTAAGTACGACGCGTGAGGGTGACCCAAGCCTAGTATCCCGTACTTTGTAGACCCTACGGAGACATGCTAGATGGGATGTTAGCACACAGGGTAATTGGAAACGAAAGGCATTACGACTTACTGCGGGAACCACTCTAACGTGCGGCAGAATTGAGCTCGAGCCCTTTGATTAGATTTGCCGCCAAGGAACGCGTGGCGGCGGCGTAAACGAGGTCGCGTGGATACACAATGCATTGAACAGTTGCACGGGTCTACGCGACGCGGTGGCTGGCCATCTACCTACGCGTACGAGTACCGTAACGGCGTGTTGTATCGGCTGAGCGAGGAGCGACACGGGACTCCATTTGTGAAGGCATGCCGGAGTGGCAAGTTGGCAGCTGTGGGGAACTGAACGCACATTAGCGGTGGGCCCGAACGGTCATTCAAGCAAGAAGAGAAGGAGGGCTGCAGGCGCCGCAACGATTTCCGACGTCCAGTGGGTCGGACTTCGTACTATCGCCGTTGCCCTCAGGAAGATAGATAGATTGAAAACCAGGAGGTGCGTACCTATAGTGACAATGCATCTGCTCAGTACTAGCCCAAGACGCTCATGACAAATCAGACAGATGTAGGTTTGCTGATGCAATACCGCACTACGCGGCTCGTTTACCGAGCGTACGAAGAGCCCGACATGGACCACATCTTGTCGTGGATGCAGGACCCGCAGTTCACTGCCAGCATCTCGCGGCGGGCGCCCAAGTACGTCCACTGTCCACACAGCTGTTGTGCGCACCGCATCTGACGGGCGGAAACACAAACACGCCTGGCAGACCCCAAGGCAAGCACGACATGTCGGGCCCGTGGAACGCTTGGCTTTCTGCAGCACTCCTCCGGTCAGTCCAGCTCGCACGGTACACGGTACACATAAGTACACCAGGATTGAACATGTGCATCAGTGCGATTGTGTGCCTGCCCGTGCCGTCCGAGGCGGATCCCTCATCCGCAGGGCCGCCGATCGGACTGGTCTATGTACCTCGCGCTCGCGCACAACAGGGGCACCGAGCTGTCCGTATTCTTCGGCCCACGGTTCCAGGAGCGCGGGTACTGGACCGGGACCAGGCCGTGCGGTGGGCGCTGGGGATGGCGTTCATGCGCCTGGGCCTGCACCGCGTGTTCCTGAGCACACACGGCTGCCATGCGGCGGCGTGGCGGGCGCATGAGAAAGCGTACGTGGACTGGCTGGTGATCGTGTCGAATCAGCGGCTCATGACTCGATCGTGACTCGTGACGCGTTTTGATTTGATTTATTGCCTCCATAGCGGGTTCACGCTGGAGGGGACGAGCAGGAAGGCCGTGTTCAGGGAGGGGCGCTTTTGGGATATAATCCATATGTTTGTGTGTTTTCCCGTCGTGTCGTCCGTACGCAGTTGTTTCGCGGTCGCGTCGCTAACCGTCTGTGCAGGGGGGATTCTCGAGGAGGAGTGATTTGCGCTGTAGGGAGAGAAGGGTTCTCGTGAGAAATCAGAGGAGAAGACGGCTGAGTGAGTGGACAGAGACGGTGTCGGTACGGTGGAATCGGAATGTGGCAACCATAATTGGGTGGCTTGCGCCTATTAAGGCGACGTGAAGATTTGGATATGTAGGCTTGCGCGGCGCTGAGGACGATAGTAGAGTGCGGGGCGTCAGCGTGTGCACAAGACGATACAGAACATCGCACCACGGACTCGGACTTGGAAGTCTATTATAGCTAGCTGGATACAACCGCAGAGCGTCACGGTCTGTTACCTGCATGCCATAGCGTGTGCGTCAGCCTCTGCCGCATTTGCAAGATCGTTCGTCGTTCAGATCGATAGTGAAGAGAAAGTCACGGTGGCGTGGCCAGTGCTCTTCCTTCACTACCAGTTCGAGTCACGGAGACGGCGCGTCTAAATACGAGCGACGTTCGACCTGATGTGGGTGTCGGAACGCCAGGATACTAGTACAGTGAGACTGTAGCCATCTTATCCATCAACGCTGCGGCGCCGGAACGATCAATCACTGAAGCCGCTGCTCAAACTGTAATGCAAGTATGCACGAGTAAGTTGCGTAGCTCAAAGGAGAAGATATAAGATTGTCGTTCACCTTTTTCTACGTGACGGCGAGAGGAAACTCGCGTCGTCGACCTAGGCTCTTTTACTTAAATTTAAAATTTAAATGCACCTGCTCGACCAACGTATGTTGTCCTTTGTCGTCCTTTGAAAGCCACTTTCTCGAACCCCGCTGGTTCAGAGGGTCCCGAGCTGCAGGCAGGTATAGTGATTTTGCGAGGGAGGGGGGGGATATATGACAACGAGCAACGACGTACGTACAGCAGCACAAATCCCAAACAGCATTGAGAGACGAAATGTCCGCGCGAGAGGCAAACAAAAGCAAAGGCGACAACTGGAAACTGAAAGCAATGCGACAGCAGGATGATATAAGCAAGGTTGAAACATGTATGTTTGACTGTTTGACGCTCACGCTGTGGTCACGAGCGCTGGTCCTCCCCTGCTTGCCATGCGTGCCTCCATGTGTGCCAGCCGAGCTTGCATCTCCATCTCCTCCATTGCTCTCGCCTGCTGCTCTGAACGCTCCTCAGCTGCCCTGGCCCGCTCCTCAGCAGCTCTAGTAGCCGCAGAAAGTTCCTATTCATGCCTTGCTGCCGATAATGCCCATGCCCGCGCCTCTTCACGTCGCCCCATGCAACGATCCGCTACAATGCAAATATTCAGATACACAAAGAAGGGAGCAAATGGCAGTCTCACTTTCTCCGCGGCAGGCCACATCTTGTCCTCGAACAACACAACAAGGGCCAGAACCACCAAATCGGGCGGCTGCCCGATGACCGAGTTGGTAAACGCAACCCGGCCCATATTCTTCAGCTTCTGCAGCTGATACTGGGGGAACTCCTCGTGCACCAGACTCGCTATCTCCACGAGCTTCATGCACGAGTCCCCCCGCGAAGCGCAGGTTGACCTTGAACCTGCGCAGCCGCTCAGCGTTGCGGCACCGCGCTCGAGCTGGAGACAGAGGAGTTGTGCAAGGCGGTTTGGACGGAGCGCGTGGAGTGGGAGGAGAGGGTGCGCAGGTCGCTGTCGGACATGGACTCGCGCGGCTGCGTGGGCCGGGTGCAGCGCTCGAGGATGAGTGCGCCTTTGGCGGGGCGCCCGTCGTACACGTAGCGGATGCGCGCAAGCACGAACTCGTGCGTGGCGGTCCGGCTCTTTTGTTTGTACTGCTCGAGCTGGGTGACTTGTTATTGGCTGTGTTCTTTACGGAACAGCAGGCGCTCGGTGAGGGCGTCCAGGGGCCATTCCTTGGGCACTTCGTTGAAGAAGCGCATAGTGTGATGGGGTGTAGTTTCCGTTATGGCGAGGCGCAGGCGGTGGAGGAGGAGACGGGCACAGAGCCAGGCTTCAGAGAGGAGGACGAGCATGGTCTACGGTCGCTATAGATGTGGTACAGATTTGAGCCTGCTGGCAGCGTGAAGAGTCGTGAGCCTCATGGTTCGACCGTGACGACTCCGATGGAAGCCGCTGTATCTTTCTTGGTGCTTTTTTGCTTTCTTGAGACACTTGAACACTCGAAGTGTAGACAGCATGGTTTCGAGAGGTATACAGAGTTGAACGTTGATTGATAGTGACAGTAGAGCAGAAACGGCGAACTGGTACTTCGACGCGGGGAAGTCAGACGACAGGTCACGACGCGGGTTTCCTCTCGCCGTCTTGTAGAAAAATGTGTGCACAACAATTGTATGTCTTCTCTCTGGACTATATATTCAACTTACTGGTGCACACTTGTATTACAGCATTTACGCTATGATATATGAGCAGTGGCTTCAGCGGTGGATTCCGCCGCCGCCCAGTCGATGAATATAACGGCCACAGTCTCACTACAGTATCCTAGAGTTCCGACTCGGACTCCCACTTCAGGCCAAACGTCACTCGTATCCATCCGTGAATCGAACTTCCAGTGGTAAAGAAACCGCACAGTCACTGGCCACGCCACCGTGGCTGTGTGCGTGATGTTCCATCCTTCGCAAGTAGCTGTTCTGTGGTCGCATCGCTGACCGTCTGCGCAGGGGAATTCTCGAGGAGGAATGGCTTGCGCGTACGATATAGCGAAAACGGCAACGGTGAAAAAATGTTGCATTCCCTCCACGCGAAATATCCGGTGTACGACTGAGTGAGCGGACAGAGTGTCGGTGCGGTGGGATCGGAGCGTGGCGACCGTAATCGGCTGGCTTGCGCCTATCAAGACGACATGAGGATTTTAATACGCAGGCTTCAGGCTTGCGCGGCGCTGAGGATGAAAAAAATGACACAGCGTAGAGTGCATGCGGGGCATCGGCGCGTGCACAAGACGATACAGAACATCGCACCACGGACTCGGACTCGGAAGTCTACTAGCAGGATGCAATCGCGATCCGCAGCGTCTGTTACCTGCATGCCATAGCGTGTGCGTCAGCGTCTGCCGCATTTGCAGGATCGTCGTTCCAGACAAAACAAGCATACCTCGTTCATGCATGGGTTGTAAGGCATGCACGACGCGTGGAGGGCCTTCAATGACAGGCGGTATCATATCGATAGTGAACTTGAGAAAGTCACGGTGGCATGGCCGGCGGCCAGTACGGTTGCTTTACCCGTTCAATTCACGGACAAGCGTCCGCGGGGTTTGTGGACTCGAAGTAGGCGTACTGTGAGACTGGGACAATCATTGATCATCGCGACGGCAGCGCCGGAATCCATGGCTAAAGCCACTACTCATAGCGCAAATGCTGTATTATTTGATACTGGTTGTACACAAGTAAGTTGCGTAGTCCAGAGAAGAAGATATAAAATAGTCGTTCACCTTTTTCTTGACGGCGAGAAGAAACTCGCGTCATGGCGTCGAAGTGCGAGTTCGCCGTGTCCTCTGGATTATCTGGATTCTGTTCTGGTACGGTCACTATCGAGCATCTCTGTATACCTCTCGAAACCATGCGGTTTACACGTCGAACGCTCAAGTGTCTCAAGAAAGCAAGAAAGCACCAAGAAAGATACCGCGGCTTCCAATTCGGAGCCGTTACGGTCAAACATGAGGCTCGTGCGTGTACGGCAACTGGCAGTTCAGCACCCTGCGCAAAACCATAATGTGCCCACGACAAGCCCACGACTCTTCACGCTGCCAGCAGGCTCATATCTGCACTATATCTATATCGACAGTAAACCATGCTCTTCCTCCTCTCTGAAGTCTGGCTCCGTGCCCGTCTCCTCCTCCACCGCCTGCGCCTCGCCATGACGGAATCTACACCCCAACACGATATCCGCCTCTTCGAAAAAGAGCCCAAGGAATGGCCTCTGGACGTACTCAGCAAATACCTACTCTCCTACAAGAACCACAGCACGTACCAAATCACCCATCTCAAGCAGTACAAACAACGGAGCCGGCCCGCCACACACGAGTTCGTGCTCGCGCTCGTGTGTTACGAGGCGCCCGACGGGCGCTCCGCCAAAGGCGCGCTCATCCTCGAGCGCTGCACCCGGCCCACGCAGCCGCGCTCCATGTCCGACAGCGACCTGCGCACGCTCTCCTCCTACTCCACGCACTCCCTGCAGACCGCCTCGCACAACTCCTCCATCTCCAGCTCGAGCGCCGTGCCCGCGTACGACAAGGTGACGCTCGCGGCGACGCCCGAGGCGCTGCTCCTCGGGCGCAACGCTAAGCGGCTGCGCACGTTCGAGGTCGACATGAGCTTCGCGGAGAGGTCGTGCATGAAGCTCGTGGAGATGGCGAATTTGGTGCACGACGAGTTCCCCCAGTATCACCTGCAGAAGACTCAATGTTACTTTTTCGGGAGTCTGCTGTACGAGCTGTTCACGCGCGTCGTGCGCGATACGTCGAAGGAGTTCGTGCCTAACCCGAAGCCGCGGCGTATGGGCCGCGTTGCGTTTACCAACATTAACATCGGGCAGCCGCCCGATTCGGTGGTTCTGGCCCTTGTTAAGTTGTTTGAGGAGAGGACGTGGCCTGCAGCGGTGCAAGTAAGCCTGCCATTTCCGTTCCCATCTTTGTGTGACTGAATTTCCGCATTGTAGCGGATCAATGCACGTGAACAGGAACTTGCTGCGGAAATCGCTGCGGCTACTAGAGCCGCTGATGAGCGGGCCAGAGCCGCTGATGAACGGGCCGAGGAACAGGCTAGGAGGGCAGACGAGCGAGATAGAGCCGCTGAGGAGCGGACCAGAGCGGCTGAGCAGGAAGCAAGAGAGGTGCGGGAACAGGCGGCGCAGCTGGCGAAAGCGATGGAGGAACAGGCCAGGAGGGCAGACGAGAGGGATAGAGCGGCTCGGGAACAGGCGGCGAGCGCAATGGCGGAAATGCAGGCACAGCAGGCGAGAGCAATGGCGGAAATGCAGGCTCGACTGGAGGCACAGATGGAGGCGCGCATCGCGGCCGAGCTGGCAAGGAGGGAGGCGGCCAGAGTAGCGTGAGCATGCAGTCCGTTTCGACCTTGCTCTATAACATCCTGCTGTCGTATTGCTCTTAGTTGTCGCGTTTGCTTTCGTACGCCTCTCGCGGACATTTCGTCTCACCTCAATGTTTTCCTTGGATTTGTGCTGCTGTACGTACGTCGTTGCTCGTTGTCATATATACATTTCCCCTTGCAAAATCAAGATACCTTGAAGCTTGGACGGGCTGTGTTTAACCACCACTACTCTCGTATCTATTTTGCTATAGAGATAGAGCATAGAGCCAAGCAACGACGGACATATCACTCGCCACGACGTACGCACGTATATCTTCAAGATATGAGTAGATCCGATTGGCCTGGTGTGCGAAAGGGTCCAGGGATATCGATAACAGTGCACGTCGATATAACGCGTGGGTCGCGTGCTAATCATGCCTGCGACGCACTAGCACCAGCTGCCACTTCCTGCGACGCACCAGCCGCAGCCGCAGCCTTCTTCCGCTCCTGCAGCGCAAACCAGTCCTCCTCCAATATTCCCCTGTATGCCGTGTCCGCGAAAGTCAGCTCATGGTTCTCAGCTCCTCTGCCGACATAGGAACGGGAGAGCGAAGACACACATGTTAATCGTATCCCAAAAACTTGCCCTCCCGAAACAGCGCCTTCCTATTCGTACCCTCCAACACGAATCCCCTGTAACACCACACCACACCACCACCACACCACTCTATCAGCCCCACAATACCACATTAACACCAAACGAGACGACTCACGCTTTCTCATAAGCCCTCCGCGCCCCGACATTCAACGGCGACGCGCTCAGGTGCATCCCCAGCCTCATAAGCGCCTGCTCGAGGATCCACCCTACCGCCTCTGTGCCGTACCCAAGCCGCTGGTGGGAGGGGGAGATAAGGACGGACATCGTCGTTGTGCGATTGTGTGCGAGGGGAGGGGAGAAGTCGATGACGCCGATTGGTGTGCCGGCGATTGCTATAGGCGGGCCTGCGATGCCAGTGGGCGAGCCTGTGATTCCCGTGCGCGTACCAGTGGGGAGGGGGTCTGACGCGGAGGGGAGGCAGATGACGGCGCTGACGCGGGGCATTGGACACTCTGGCTAGTACTCGAGGTTGAGGAGACGGATGGACTTACCAGAGTAGCGCCGCGGGCGCGCGTTCTGCCCAGTGTTCTGCCAGTTCCTTCTTGCTCCTTGGACTGTATGTTTCGTTTCCCGTCAGCCCAGCGCCACGCACGAAAGAATGGAGGAAGGAGCAAAGTGGTAGAGTGGTAAAGTGGTAAAAACGCACTAGGGCGCGCGCAAAGACGACTTTGTGAGCGTCACCGGGTCCTACATCCACGCGAATTACATGCTCGACGTCCGCGTCTTCCCATGCGCGGTACACGAGCCGTTCGGAGCGGTGCATGTCCGCTGGGATGTTCGGGGCTGCCATCTCTTCGTTGCGCGCAAGGGGTTCTACGACTTGTTCATGTTGCGGCGGGGTAAGGTGGGTTATACGGCAACGGGGTCACTCCGCAGTGCTGCTCGAGTCAAAGCGACCGGCTCCGTAGTAAGCAGCCTATAGACTCTGTGCATATGGCAGGCAAGCAGAATTCCAAGGTGGGCCTGGAGATACGAGGAAGGAGGACTCGGAGAGTGCCAGAGCGAGCGCCGTGTGGAAGAGACTACGAATGATCTTGTCAGATTGTTCCTTTACCAGTTCAATTCACGGACAAGTGTCCGCGGGATACGTGGACTTGAAGTAGCCTAGCGTACTGTGAAACTGTGGCCATCATTCATCGTCGCGGCGGCAGCGGCGGAATCCATGGCTGAAGCTACTGCTCATAGCGCAGATGCTGTATTATTTGATGCTGAATGTGCACAAGTAAGTTTCGTAGTCCAGGGAAGAAGAGATAAAATAATCGTACACCTTTTTCTACATGACGGCGAGAGGAAACTCGCGTCATGGACCTCGCGTCCATGTGCGAGTTCGCCGTGTCCTCTGGATTCCGTTCTACGGTCAGTATCGATCAACGATCAACTCTGTATACCTCTAGAAACCTTGCTGTTTACACATCGAGTGTTCAAGAAAGCAATAAAGCACCTTGAAGAAAGATACAGCGGCTTCCATCGGCGTCGTCACGGTCGGACACGAGACTTGTACGTGTACGGCAACCGGCAGTTCAGCACCCTGCGCAAAACCATAATGTGCCCCTTCAGGATGAAGTCGAGCGTAACTAGTAGCGTCTGTCGCAGCCCAGGCTAGTCCTGCGAGCTCTGCATCGTATACCTCCGCTTTCGTACCGAGACCGCCTCGTCTCGTAATACGTTCTCTCCTATTATGGTATCCCGCAATTCCAAATCCAACTGGACGGTATGGACCATCTTCCACCATTGTACCGTCCGAGTATACGAACAGGTGGTGAGAGTCATGACGAATTTTACTCACCTGTTCCCGATGCACGATTGCTGCATCCTTCTTTTCCAGCTTCGCCGAGTTTGGGTCAATGCATAGTCGTCCTTCATAATCAAGTACAGTTTTCTCCATGGCGGGAGTTCGAACGGCGTAGCGGATTCACCGCTTATATAACGGAGAGTAAGTGAGCTGAGCAATAACTTCTCTGTCGTTTTCCAAGTCTCCGGTTTTGCTGGCTATCGGGATTTCCCCTGCACGCCATTTCTCCGGTAGCCTCTGTATGACCGAATTAATTGCGTGTCAATGAGCCTAACTTGTGTAAACGGTTTGCGTACCTTGCCGCTTGCGTTGTTACGGTTGGGTGGCACACGCACTGCGCAGCTGCCATATAGCGGACGTAATCTGATAAGATCATTCATCATCTGTTCGTCTCCGCGCGCTGTCACTCTCCTCCTTCCGGATCCCGTATCTGCAACACAATATGGTCCCACATCGTAAATCTGCTTGCCATATGCACAAGGCCCAGGCTGATCACTACGGAGCGGTCTTGGTGACTCAAGCGAGTAGCACTGCGGAGGTACCCCGTGGCCATATAACCCTCCCTCGCTACCCGTCAAACTCGAACGCACGCCGTTTTACTGAACACCCCGCAAGAAGACATGGCAGCTCCAGACATCCCAACAGACATGCACCTCTCCGAGCGTCTCGTGTACCGCGCTTGGGAGGACGGGGACGTCGAGCACGTATTCGCGTGGATGCAGGATCCGGTCAGGCTCACCAAGTCGTCTGTGCGCGCGCCATAGTGCGTTGTTTACCACTCTACCACTCTTTCTTCCTTCTATTATTTCGTTTGTTTTGGGGCGCTGAGCTGACGGGGAAACGGTACATACAGTCCAAGGGGCAAGAAAGAGCTGGCGGAGCACTGGGCCCAACGCGCGCCTGCCGCGCTTCTCTGGTACGTCCCCTCCCCTCCCATCCCCTCCCCTTCCCCATCCCTCACTGCTCCCATCCCCAGCGCTGTCATCTGCCTCCCCACCCCTCCTCCCCCCATCTCCCCGGAACCCCCATCGGCGTCATCGACTTCTCCCCCCTCAACACGTCGGTAGCGCGGAGGGCTTATGAGAAAGCGTGAGTGTCTCGTTTGGTGTGTTAATGTGGTTTGAAGGGGGTGGGGGACTGATGGATGGTGCTACAGGGGATTCGTGTTGGAGGGCACGAATCGGAAGGCGTTGGTTCGGGAGGGCAAGTTCTGGGATACGAATAATATGTGGCCACAGATTCACTGTAAGTAGTATCCTGGGGGTTCCGACGCCATACTTCAAGCTGCAAGTCCACACCAGGTTGAACGTCACTCGTATCCATACAGGCCCCGGCCCTATCTAGACGCTCCGTCGTCCGTGAATCGAACTGGAAAAGGAAGAACACTAGCCATGCCGTCGTGACTTTCTCTTCACTATCGATCTGATACCGCCTGTCATTGAAGGTCATCCATGCGTCTTGCATGCCCTACCACTCGTGAATGAGGTATGCTTGTCATGTCTGGAACGACAATATTGCAAATGCGGCAGAGGCTGACGCACACGCTATTGCATGCAGGTATCACAGACACTGCGATGCCATTCAGCTGAGTGACTTCAAAGTCCGAGTCCGCGGTGCGATGTTCTGTACCGCGTGCACACGCCGATGCCCCGCATGCACTCTACACTGTGTCATACTCAGCTCCGCGCAAGCCTGCATATCTAATTCCTCACTCGTCTGGATAGCGCAAGCCACACAATTATGGCCGCCAAGCTCCGATTTCACCGTACCGACACTCTGTCCACCCACTCAGCCGTACACCAGATATTTCGCGTGGAAGGAGGGACGACATCTTGCACTGTTACCGTTTTCGCCACATTGTACATTGTACGTGTAACATGTCATGTCGTCCTCTCTGATTTCCCGCCAGAACCCTCCTCTCCCTGTAGCGCAAACCAAGACATTCCTCCTCGAGAATCCCCCTGCGTAGACGGTCAGCGAGGCGATCACAAAACAATTGCTTAAGAACGACGTGAAAACACACACACACAGATATGGAGTATATCCTAAAAGCTCCCCTCCTTGAATACGGCCTTTCTGCTCGTCCCCTCGAGCGTGAACCCGCAAGGTAAGCAAGTCGGAACGCGCCACGAGTCACGATCGAGTCGTGAGCCGCTGATTCGACACTGTCACCAGCTAGTCCACATACTCTTTTTCCTACGCGCGCCGCACATGCTAGCCGTGCGTGCTCAGGGACACGCGGTGGGCCCAGGCGCATAAACACCATCTCCAGCACCCACCGCACCGCCTCAGTCCCGCGGCCGTGGAACTGCGGGCCGAAGAAAACGGAGAGCTCGTTGGTTCTGTTATGCGCGAGCGCGGGGTTGGTCCACACGAGGTAGACCAACCCGATCGGCGTCCCTGCGGCTGAGGAATCTGTCTCGGACGGCAGGCACACAATCGCCCTGCATAATGCACAAGTTCAATCCCGGTGTACAATCCCGGTGTATATGGAGCGTGCAAGCTAGACTAACCGGAGAAATCCTCCTTCATTATCGTGCGCACGTCCCTGTCCCTCGCCGTCTCGCTGGCGCTCAAACTGGGCTTCTTTCTCAGTATTTACGACCTCGCCGCAAGGTATCAGTTGTACGAATATACGCCTACAACGAGGGGCTAAGCTGTGCAAGGTCGAGGCCGGAGTATGCACACCCCCAGTATGTCCGGTTTTTTCTGTTTTGGCCATTGCATACGTACGTACACGCTGGGTTCTGACATCGTGCCTCCAGTGCTCGAAGCTGCGTCTCCTCCGCCACTGCAAATGTACTGCCGGCGGTGTGAAGCGCGACCACGAGGAACAGGCAAGTCACACTACTCCCACTCCAGCGTAAGCTGGCACTTTCCGTGCCACCCGGCCATGCCGGCTCGCATGCTAGCTCATTACCCGGCGCGCGCTCTACGCGTCGACATTGCACACACCACACCGCACACCGCTCGCATGGCGCAGGCCACCCGACGGCCAGCAAGTCCCATGCCTGCGTGTCAGCGGATGCTCACAAACGCCCCACGCCAGCGCGCTTCAGCGGCCCCGCCCACGCCTAGTCGTTCACACGCGCATTTCACGCGAGCACATGCCAGTGTTTGTGCGCCCCTTTGCTTTGCCTAGTGGTCGAAGATGCTCGCTAACCACACACCAGCGTACACCACACGCCAGCGCGCCACCATGGCTCCCGCGTCTCGCCGTATAGGGTACACGCACCGCACACGCTCTACGTAGTGCATGCGTAGTGTGGACCTTTGTCGACGGCTACGCGTAGTAGGGCCAACGCTGGTACGCGCTGAAGTGCGGTCCGCGCTTGCCTGCACACACCCGACGCCTTGCCGTCGCCTTGCCGTCGCCTTGCCTTTAGGACTTGCTTCATCCCATCCATGCCAGGCCCTCTTTCGCTTTGGACGCAATTTTCTCACTATGTCATGCCCATGCCGTAGCTCACGTAGTACTCCGTATCGTATATATTATGATTTATATGCCTAATATGATTGATTTTGACCTGCTTTTGTGTGATCAGAGTCTTTGCGTCTATGGGCCGTCTGACATCAGATTGAAGTCTCTGGGACAGTCTGATAATGTTGATTTTAAACAGTCTTATTGCGCTTGGACTAGACAAACACAAGTCTGTCTCGAATCAAAATTTGTAAATGTCCAAATTAGCCATCTATCACAGACTGTATGTCCTGCTTCGATGGCAGAGTAGGGGCCAGTAGTATGGCATCAACAGCCTCTGGTTGGACTATTGTTAGCCATAGTAACAAAATGAATCGGAAAAATGCATACCGGATTTCTGGCGGGGTTTGTTACCATTGGCTCGCCGGATATTTGTCTTGGTCGTGTACTTAAAGAGCTCCTTCTGTGTCAGAGACTGCATGTATGCAGTTGTGTTGGGCAACAGCTAGAGTTAGCAAGCACTGCACACGAGATATGGGATATGCTTGAGAAAAGTCTGACCTCTAACCATTTGCGAAGCTGGCTCGAAGCCAGAGCCTCTTCATCCCTGCCAGGCGTCATAGTCGTAGATCGCTCGGTGTTGCTGCTGCTGCACATCAAAGACATCTGTAGGAAAGAAATTGTCAGCTGCCACTGCAAAAAGGAAGAAGAAGACCCACATACGTTTTCTACAAGCCTTGGGAGATCCTGCTGGGGCTCGTTCTCCGCCACAGAACCATTCTTGGACACATCTTTGTCCTTGACAGACTGTTTGCGTCGGTGTCGGCCTCCCCCCTTTGCACTAGCAATAACCTCATCTTCGTCATCGTCCTGGTATTCACTATCTGAGGAATCGTCTTCTTCCTGGTATTCCTTGTCGTCCTCGTCGTCTTCATCCTTGTCGTCCTCGTCGTCTTCATCCTTGTCGTCCTCGTCGTCTTCATCCTCGTCCGCATCGTCTTCGTCATCGGTGGCCTCACCTTCATCCTCCGACTACATTGAAAGATCAGCCTTCTACGTAGTAGAAGAAATCCAAACCGAGAAATCTTACCGTAGCCGAAGCTGAACGGCGAGGGCTACGTTCCGCCGGACGGATTGCAGCACTAGCTGTCAGTGGAGACTCTCTGGACTGGTGGAGAGAAGATATATGACGTCCAATGAGCTAAAATGGACACTGAGATGTAGGAATAGAGACCTTTTTCCTCCAGGAGGCTAGCAGAACTGGATTACCGGGGATCCAATCAGTATCCTGATCCTGGATAGCTCCATCCCATTGTACTAGGAGCCGTCCATCAGCGCTCTCCTCCACCACACGCCCTAGTCGGATGCTGGTGAGAGGCATGGCGAGTAAGATGCCGCAGAAAGCTGTATGGGACAGGAAAGCAACGTCGTGAGACGCTCGGTGCATGTCACAGACATCCTTTCTATCACATCCGACGTGCTTGCTCCCACGCACCACATCACCACTTTCCAACGATGGAAGTTGCTTGCAAGTCACTTGTCCATGTCACTGCTTGCTTGCTTAGTATCGCTTAGCAGCGCACTCTTGGGAGATGTCTGAGCTGGCGCCCGTCCTGGTTCATCTGGGCGTAGAAACTGGTTAAGTTAGTGGTTGCAGATACAATCTGTGCCCGCAAGGTCCTAGTCGACAAGGGTTGAACGTTGAACGTTGGACGAGAGCTGAGTAAGGTTGTATCCTAGTGCGGACGGATTTGGTCCGAAAAATTCGTCTACGTTCGATCCCAGTGCGGACGAAAAGGCCAAAATTTTGAAAAATGTACGATCTTTTTGCCTTACGGACGCAGATATCCACTGCGTGTCCATGCAAATTTTACGCCGGCGGCGGAATGTCTAGCTTATACGCCAAAGTTTCTGCCGGCGGTTGAGTGGCGCCAGCGAAAATGCGAAGTTCACCTGGCAGCCAACGGTTTGGTGGCGGTTTAGTAGGCCTTATGGAAACCACCCAAAAACGATAGAAAATGATAATATTATTGCTACGGTACATGGCTGGGCGGCGGTAGCGTGGAAGTCTGTGAACCTATCCGGTGATGGTATTCATCAGCCCAGAATGCCCGCAGCGGCGCCGAGAAGAAACCTCGCTGTGACGAGCAACACTCTGAGCCGCGGAGGCGTCGCAGGGCTGTACAATTGAGCCACAAGGCTCACCATGCTCGTCGTCGGTGATACGATCGTCCTCGTGGTCCGCCTCGAGCTGTCTTGGCCGACGAGAATAAGCTCGGTGCAGGGTACGTCCCGGAGGTGTAGATAGATTGAGCAGGCAATGTCTATAAGCAAAGAATCAAGAAGGAGGTGGGCAGTTGGACGCACCCATATTCCAGGCTTTGAACACGACCGCATCACGACCCCAATTGTGATTGTCCTCATCTTCTCGCCGTACGACCACGCACACACGCCTAGGCATTGTGAAGTGCAGAGCCAAAAACCCATCAAGGCAATGGTGCAGCCGGTGCTTGCAAGTGATGACCCCGGACCCAGACTGGAGATGAACAGTCCTTGCTAGCGTGGAGGACACAAACGATATTAAGCATGCTCACATGGATGATAGCGGTAACACTTGCATAGAGGGGACGCCGGGTGATTCGCAGTTAAGATGTTGGAGCCTGCGAAGGAACGAGGGGCTTGAGAGGGTAGACCACAGAGTGCTGCGAAAAAGGAAAGACCGTCGTCGACATACATGTGAATCAAATAGAGCTGACGAGCAGGGAACGACCACGCGTACCGGACGACGACGACGTGCATGCTGCTCTGCTCGTGCAGCTTTTCCAGCGCGAGAGCCTCATCGGGACTTCAAGCGCGTAGGCCCTGGGACGCCGGCTGTCTGCGTGGTGCATCGTGATCTACTGGTTGCGAGTGACGGTCAGACGAATTCATGGCAAACACAGCTTGAATCCGCTCCCTGCGGGAATTTCTTTCAACTTATTAGGCAAATTATTGCAGAATAGTGAATGTAATGATCATACACCACCGTTTTTTTGATACGCGATATGAATGTCCGAAGAAGGAATGTTGTTTGGATATTCGAACCGTTGTGTGCCCGACATGAAGTAGCCGCTGTGAATTCGACAGCTATTGCTATACGTCCGATCGACGTCCATGCAGAGACGTCGTTTCGTCGTCTGTATTTCATTGAAATGAGGTCGACACCTTTGGGTCGAATGGGTATTGCATTGACAGCGATGAGACATACATGCCTTACGGTGCAAATGGCTTGGTAAAAATGGTTTCAATGCTTGCAACTTCATACAGATGGATAATCGCAAGTGACGAGCATTAATTGACCGTAAAGATATACTACAGTAGTAGTACTGAGTAACGCAGCAGTATTATACGAGGCTTTATGATGTAGGGGGCATGAATGAATGAAAGGGACATGAAAAACGAGAGGTCTTGATTACTCTAGCTCCTGGGAATCATCCTGCGGAACATCCTGCGTGTTGTTGGCGTTACTGATCGGTTCGTTCAAGTCTTCATTGTTGTAGGTCGCCATCTCCTCAACGGAGTTTTGCAGTTCAACCTGCCACGGAGGTAGCGACATTGTCTTCGGCTTCTTGACTCGAGGTGGGAACTCCGCGATATGCTTTTTGAGAGCAAGATCAAAGGGTCTGAATCCCGTGGTCAGTCGTGCGAACAATTGAATCACACAGATTGCGCACCGGCTGATGTGGGCTTTACGCTCATCCTCGGGAAGCTTCAAGGCCTCCTTGCGACGATCGTTAAGCTTGTCGTCTACGAACGCCCAGAATGTATTGGGGAGGGCCTTTTTTT
>KN832579.1:170236-213671 GCA_000827205.1 Plicaturopsis crispa FD-325 SS-3 | reverse complement strand
AAAACAGGGAAGAGCATACAAGGAGAGCGAAAAAGGAAGGGACGGGACGAAATAACGGCGAGAAGCAGGGGCAGAGCATGAAAAGACGGACGCAAGAGAGGGGGTCGATGAAACGACGGGCGAAACAGAGTGGATAGGGTCAAAAGACGGGCGAAACAGAGGGGAGAGGGTCAAAAATCAGGCGGAACAGAGGGGACAGGATGAAAAGACGGGCGAAACAGAGGAGAGAGGATCAAAAATCAGGCGAAACAGAGGGGAGAGAATCAAAAGACGGACGAAAAAGAGGGGAGACGATCAAAAGATAGGGCGAAACAGAGGGGAGACGATCAAAAGACGGTCGGAAAAAGAGGAGAAAAATGATGGGGAAGCAAAAAAGACGGGAATTCGTAAAATGATTGCCTAAAAAGGAAAAAAGAGGGCTGTTTTAATCAACTACTGGATTATGGGACTTAGATAGATAGGACTGGGATAACTCCTAGGCGGCCACCTTATTCCATGAAGTGCTTGCCGTATGGCTTCGTCTTCTGTGGGGGAGGGCCACATATGTTTTCGTTTCCATTTTATTCTCATCATTCTATCCATTCATTTCATTTCATTTACTTCTATCCACCCTCGGGATACTATTGTACCCGACCTAGGATCGTGCTGTTGCATGACTCTAGACACCCAGAGCAAATGCTCTGACACATCCCCGATTATCCATGGCGCACATATGTGTGCTGCTTCTGCAGGCTCGTACCAACTGCATTGGTCCTCAAATGTGGACCGTCACCTCTGGTTTGTTGAACGACTTGCCTTTCTAATGAAGGCATGTAATTCAGCTATGCATCAGTCTTGTTGCGGTCACAAATTGTGCACCACAGCCACTGACGAGGAGCGATAACTTATGCGCGTTGTTCTTCACCGAATAACAGCATGAGCTGCGCGACCGCCGCAGTGCGATGACTATGTCCAATAGGATGTATCATGATCAGCTCATCCAGAGCTAGGGATATGGTAGCTCACCCTATCCATTGCTATCCTGCAGACCCTCGACTGAGGCTGACACCAACGTGCTGGTCTGTCCGGATGGCGTTGTGCAAGCACATCCACGCTAGCCATTCCCTTTGCTATGCTGATCGTCATTGTCGACGATTCTATCATCTTGCTCATTCCGAGCACTTATGATGCATGCTATTTCAGTTGTAGCCATGGTGGATGACGCTAATGCATCATGTCATTCCGACGAGCCTTCTGTGCCACTTGACACAGAGCAGAAGATGCTTAGAGTCCAGACGCATTAGCGAGCTGATAGACTTAGCATTGTATTCCTTCATGCATGTGGTCTGTCGACCCCTGCATTCATTCATTCGGGGGGAATGTGTCAGGTCTGGGAAATTGGCAGTGGCTGAAGCCACTGCCTTTGTTGATGAATGTTTATTCAGGCAACTATATAGCCGTTCTCAGGACATTTCCCACGGCATCTTTTACCTTTATACTTATCATCACTACGCTTGTACGCTACATTGTCTCCCTATACATTGGGTCCGGTGTATTGCAGGCGCTTCAGATAAGTCGAAGGTACGCGATCTTACAGCACTGCTGACGTGGGCGTGCACGCTGAAATGCGTGCACGGGCGTGCACTACCGATGCGCAGAGGTGCGCAGACGCCACATTACGCGGGACGGGGTGCGGGGTGCGGGGGATGCCGGAGCACGGGCGGGTGTACGCTGGGCGTGGACGATGTAGGCGCGGGCGCTGGCGCTGGCAACGCGCATATAAGCGCCGACGCGGACGATGTGCGTACGCACGAGGGTGCCAATGCGCAGGTGGGCGCGAGCGCGCACGTTGCTGATGCGGAGGTGGACGTAGGTGGGTGCTAACGGTGTGGGCGCAGGCGCACGTGCTGGCAATGCGCGAGTGGGCGCGGCCACTGAGAATACGCGGGCGTGGGCGTGGGCGTGGACGGCGTAGGCCCTGGCAATCCCCGAGCGGGCGCGCACTGCCGATGCGCATGCGCGATTGCTGCCGGTCAGGCAGCGGCGCTGCTGATACGCGCTTGTGCGTGCGCGCTGCCGAGAGGGTGGGTGGTGGGGATGCGTAGGCGGGCGTGCGCGTGGGCGTTGATCTTGTGCGAGTGCGCGTAAGTGGCGTAAATGCGAGGGTGGCGGCAGAGAAGGTGCGGGTGCGGGTGAGCGTTGCACTCGCGCGTGGGGCTTGCACGTCAAGGACGCAGGGGTGGGCGCACGCGTTCGAGATTAGCGTGGTTAAGCAAAAAAGAAAAGAAAAAAAGAAAGAAAAACGAGGGGCTCGATGTCGTCGAACAGCTTCATCACCTCCGCTTCGGACAGGCTGCGCGGGGGCATTTTCTGGCGGGCCTTCTTGGACGCCAGAGAGAACGATGTCCGCGAGCCACTTATGGTGGATGAGCTCGCTGGCCTTGGCGTACGTGACTTGTCGGGGTGGAGGCATAGCATTGTCGCCAAGAAGGACGCGATGGTGTCCGCGTCTTCCTTGGGGAAGAGGTACCTGTTGTGTAGCACCGCCTACAACGACCAGAAACGCGGCTTGTGGATGCGTAGCAGCTTGCCTGGGAGATCGGAGATACACTGATTAGTATCTCTGCCCAGCGCGAGCAATGCACACCCCTTTGCAGTTGAATTACTCTGAAATGTACTTGCCTGAGAACGCGATGCTTTTCGGGACCTCGCCAACCAGCTCGACTATCTGTGCGATGTGGTCGTCGTCTTTGATCTCGACTCGAATGCAAGATCAAAAAGGTACTGGCTGCCGGCGACGAGTTCGAACATCTACGATGCACCATGAGACGCTGTACAGTTGTGCGCAACATGCTAGACTCACTGTGACGGTCCGAGCATCTACACTCGTACCCCATTTCGCGCCGAGGACGTAACTGGATCACAATGTCAGCGACCGTCAAAAGTCCGCGGCAACACAGAAGACGTACCGGTACGTTCCCCAGATCCGCGATCTTCGCAGTAATGCGCTCCGCGCCCACCGTCATGCTAGCTGTCCACGTGGTGTCGCTCTGCCGCCTGCGTGCAGAGTCGACGAACATAACTGAGCCCGAGAGAGGTGCGTTTGTCGACAGGGACGTCGCCTTGGACAGCGCCTCGGACAGCACGGGCGGCGGGCCCATAAAAAAACTCGTAGACACGGACGAGGTGAACGCGTGCGTGTGCGCGTGCATCTGCTGGGTGAGGAGCGAAGGCCCGGCCGGGTGCGCGAGTGCGGAGTCTTCTCGTTGAAGCCGTTCGCGTCCAGCTCCAGCGAGACATTTGAGATGCGGTCCTTGACATGCTCACGCGACTTCTGGCGCCGGCTATCACCCACGTCCTACAGCAAGGTGTTTGACTGGCTCGCGGCGCTCTCGCTGTCACCATTGGTCATGTCCAAGGCCTGCTCGTCGAGGATTAGGCCAGCGCCAAACGAGGGGGCGTGGGGAAGGGTTGCAAGCCGGTAATAAAGAGAGTTTCGGACCGCGGCGTCTGTTTTCGGCTACGGCCCTTTAACGATGGTACGCCGATGAATCTGGTGGGAGGTCAGGAGTACCAATGACCGGCGAGCTCCAGTTGGATAATGGCATTGATGTCGGACTTGAGACCTAGCGTGCATTTTCAGTGATAAACAAGCGGAAGGGATGTCATGCTCAACGCACCAGTGTGTATGATACCGCAACACCTGGCATGCAGGTGATACCAAGTGCTTCGCGATCTGATTCACCAGATGCGGTCAAGCCTCTCGCTGAGGGCCTCAAATAGTATGCCCAGGTGCGCACCGTTGGGACCTTCATGTCGAAGATGATCGAGTAAAGTTATGACATGGGAGCGTGCGCGGTGGGTCTGACTCGGAGACGACGATGATGGCGGGCGGAGATTTGAAGGTGACGGGCGACGGGGTTGCAACAGCATGCTCTCGTCGTGTGCTCCTCCTGTGTAGCGCAGTGTGTATTTGACTGCGCCCACTAAAGGCATTACGCTGGCTCATCCTGGGGATGCATTAGAATTTAGCATTGTGAATCGCGTTTGTGGTGAGAGAAACACTCACATTGTGTTCTTTGCGAGCCTTTGCACCGAGCAGAATTGGCCTCAGCCAACGTCAATCCTAACCAAATCCTAACGACCGTGTACTATTAGAGCCCATCTGAAAAAACGTCGCCGATGTAGACGGGTTGAAAGCGATTGAAGATGAGAGCCGGAAAGAAAGGTGTTAATGAGATGAGAGATTGTCGGCGACAAGTCGACGTCACAGTGCGCGCAGACAACACGCGGCAAACGCGTGGAGATCCGACGAGTTCCTCTCTTCCTGCCAATGGTTTTGAGACCTGTTGGGTACAACACCCTGCAAGCTGACCCCAAGCCTTAGAACGTCGAGAAACGTCGCAACTTAGACGTTTGAACCTGAAGTGAAGTGGCACTTGGTCCAAAAATACGCTAGCCAAACATCTCAACAATATTTAATCTGCAGGAATATACATACTCATGGCCGTGGTAGACCCCCGTACCAATACCCGACAGCTCTTGGACGATCTCTCGAGACAAGTCGAGGCAGCACCTCTTGGCGCAGTGACTCCCGATACCATCGCTCCCATATTCCCCTTCCTTGACCCAGCTCGCATACCGAGCTCTGTGCGGCCATCCGCAGTTGACCGCCAGACAGTGGCACTAGCCAACGCGGCACTGTTTGTCCTCGTTGCATGCCCCGAGCACATGCGTGCCTCCCCCGCACTTGTAGCCCGCATACTCGCGGATGACGGCTGGCCGCATGTCTGGAAGTGGATCCAGTTCGAGCACGACAAATGCATCGTAGAAAAGGTATACGGTGAGGACGGGAGCGCTCGTGCTGTTTTTGCTATCTCGTTGACGCTGGAGGCCTTGGCCCGGACCACGGCATTACGTCGCGCCATCCTCAGCACACCTGGTGTTTTGGTGCTCCTCACCAGGCAGTGGCTTCAAGCGAGACCATCGGCGCTCATAGACGAGCCTATGGCCTATTCGGTCGCGCTGGATATCGTCCTCGACCCAATGCAGCCCGCACTGCCTGCTTTGCCCCAAGTCCTTGCTGGTGCGGGAGGTGATGCAAAACTCGTCGCTACTACCGTTCTAGCGCGTCTGCGCTCAGCTATGGCAGCGGCAGCGGATGATCAAATCGGTTTACACCTCTCGCTCGTTCATAACCTCTCTTACATCTCCTGTCAGCCTCTCCACCTCGCGTTCATCAATCATAGCGTAATTCCTGAAATGGTAAAGGTCCTGCAATGGTGTAATGCGCACCCTCCAAACGCGAGGCCTATAAATGCGATGCTGCTTTGCTATCGCAACATATTCAAGGGCTTCCATTCCGCCAACGGCTCCGCATGGGCTGTACAGGCTCTAGATTCTGGCCTCCTCACGGCGACTCTACGGGCCTGTAAATGGATCGATGCTGCAGAGCATCCCGAGCTTTTCGGCGTCGTGGAAAAGCTCTTATCGGACATGCTCTCCAAGTATCTAATATTTCGCTCGGTACTGCGCGTCGTGCGCAGGTGCTTGCGTCAAGTCACAAAATTGGGTCTCGGTACTAAGGAGTCCGCCGGGGCTTTGTGGGGTGCGTGGCGAGTGTTTCAGGTGCTTGCCGAGGAGCGGCTCTCCCTTCTCGATGCATGGGATAGGAAGGGCGGACGTAGCGAGCGCCAGCTCTGCAGTCGCTTACAGGTACGCAAAGCCATGTTGTCCAGCACAATTACATGATCGTTTAATTACGGGGCAGTGTACGAGGCAGGACGACGAGGCGCTGAAACGGTGCTCGGGGTGTCTAGGCCCCACGTACTGCTCAAAGGAATGCCAGCGACTCAGCTGGCCTTTACACAAACGCGGCTGCAGGGAATCACGTCAGATGTTATTAGGTACGTCCCAGCATTCCGTCCGTGACCTCTAATTCAAAGCTGCACTCGCAGATGGACTAGAGATGCCGCGCGACAAGCTCGACGTGAGCTTCATCCGGTTCATCACCAAACTGGAGATCAACCGCCGCCTACCGAAGATCCTGAGGGATGCGCTCCAGGCCGGCGTTCCAAGAAGCACCATCGTCCTGGACATCAACCACACCGTCGTGCCAATGACATTCACCGTGAAGCGTGTGTCGGATTTTGGTCCTCCGGTGCGTGATTTTGCAGCTGCATACGACTGGCGAGACATGTTGCGGCGTGCCGAGGACAGCGACGGAGTGGCGATGGCGGTGAGGACCATAGTCCCGCAGGACGAGGTTGGCGAGGAATGGCTGATGCTCTTGATTGACGTCGAGGCTTTCTTGCAAGGATGCGAGGAATACAGATACGAGACTGATCATTCATAATAATACGAGTACATGTCCTGTAAGCGCGTCTACTGGAAGCGCGTGTACAATAGAGAGCCCCGATATCCGCACTATGATACGAGCCACCGCGATCGAGCAGCTGCGTGCGGGCGATTATGCCGCCGCGAGTCGAAATGTGGGTCTGTTCGATGGCTGGAGCTCAGTATTGTACGAAAGGGACCAGCACAGGAAAGCGGCGACTCACCAGTAGCCAACGAAGCCTTGACCGGGGTGACGGCCACAAGCCAAAGTGAGAAACGAACCGTCCGCCATGTTTTTCGAGATGGAAATCATGCATGCGACACTACGTAAGTTTTTCGGACGAAAAGAAACATCGAAACAAACCAAGTTCAGACCGTCAACGGACGCGGGAAGTGGCTTGGGCAAACCGAACATCGGTGCATAATGGACTACCGCGGTAACGCGTTATAGTCGAGACGCTTGGTGCGGTAGCGACAGCGCTCTCTGAGGTCGTTCGAGATGGCGAGCGTGGCGGTTGTGGACAAGGTGGATTGATGCTTCATTGGACCACCGAGAACAGACGGCCGAACAGGCGACAGAGTCGTATACGATCGTTGATGGCCGATGTTTCCAAAGGGGCGGAGGACGAAACTGAAGTCGTAGAATCCGCAGGGTAGAAACATGCGATGTCGCTGACGTCGACGTGTCCACGAACTCGCTATGGCATTTGTTCGGTGTGGTTGACCTCGTCTGTGCGATAACTGCGAGAGAAGGAGTCAGTCTTCGTTCGTGTGACCGCTGTAGGCTGTAAGAAAGTTTAGGACCCACGCAGTTCTAGAGACAATTCGCGCCATCGAAATGCTGATCAAAGAACTGCACAATTAGCATCTTCTTTGCATCCCAGCTCCTTGTAAGTACCGGTCGGAGGACACGGTATGTGCTGTAGCCTGCCCTAAAAAAACTACCGAGTCAGTATGCTTAAAGAAATATCTACAGGACGCAGAACTGGAGCTACCGAGGATGGCACTGAACCCGCTCATTTCGCAAGGCAAAAAGGACGTTGCGGATGTCGATGTGACCGTGAACTTGCTGCTATAGCATTCGTAAATCGTTCGAGGTGAGCAATTTTGTCCGCAGATAATCTGAGAAAGCCATGTACCTGAAGCGACAAGGTATTTCGGGACGATTTGGCATCCAGAAAGGTTCTCAACGATGAGACAAAGCATTCCCGGACCCCATGGCTGACTGCCTGGACTAGGATCAGTGCACACTCGCTTAGACGAGGAATGAGCGTACGCCGCACAACGGTAATGGAGGTCAAAACCGACCTCGTCACTTTCTCGACAATATCATTCCAAAAATTCGGCCTCACTCCTAGCCGCATATGCCAGGACCGCTGTACCTGGCGGCGTGGTAGCATTCTGGACGATGAAGCATGAAGACGCGCGAATTGACGGTTAATTACAAGTAGGTGAATTCGGCCAATGAAATCAAACGTGGTCCGCGATCGATCGAGCCAGCGATTTTACTGTAAATAGTCTCGTCTCTGGGTCTCTACCTGAAAGCACGTCCTGGCTGCCAACAAATCTGCCTTTTCATCGTTCAGAACAGCGATGGCGCTCGACGAACAAATTCCAGCAAAAGAAAAGTCTGGATCCCGACGGACGCGCAACGCCGCCGAGAAAGGAAGTGCGGCGGCGCACTGATTTCAACAGCGGCCGACTTTGCACCGCCGCCTAATCCGCAACGGCCATGTCTGAGTCGTTTCTCCCCCAGCCAAATGGCGTACGACACACACACCGCAGCCCAAATTCCGAGCTTGCAGCACTCCTATCACAAACCTATGCAGAACTCGAGGCCGTCAAGGCCGATCTCGCCGCCACAATTCAGCGCGCAGAAAAGGCTGAGCGCTTCGCCGACCAACTCGTGGCCGCGAACGACAACGACGGTGCAGCGAGGGCCGTTGTAGATGCCGAGGCGCGTGTGCTAGCCGCAGAGCGTGCGAGAGACGAGGCGGACGTCAGGAGAAGGATTGTTACTGAGGCATGGGGCGAGCTCGAGCGGTATCTTCAGGTGAGTCTTCAACGTGTAGTTTTTTTGGTTCGTTTTCCTCATACAGCTGCTTACAGGTTGTTGATATTCGCTCCGCCGACGCGCGCGCTGGGTTCGCGCGAATTGTCCAAGACGGCGGAGGACATCTCGTCCTGTCGCCCATACCTCTTCCCGGTGCCCAGCCAACATCATCGCATCGTTCGCATCGCATGCCGCCGATGCACGCGCTACCGCTCCCGCCACCACCGAATGCAAACCCGCGTCACGACGACATGCAACCGCCCGCGAAGAAGTCCAGACACGACAGTGTACGCATACTCGCCACGATTTTCCTTTTCTGCAGCAGCATACTGACGTTCTCGTACAGTCAAGCTACCACGCGCCCCGTCCTCCTCGTCCCTCAGCCTCAGCTGCCTCACTGCTGCCGCACCACCCCCTCAGACACCCGCAAAGCAGTCTGCAAAACGCGGCTGCCCCACCGTACGCACGCGGTGCTAAGCGCAGCCGCAGCCGATCGGCCTCGTCATCGCACAGCCGGGCTACTACAGACGACCTTGAGGATCTGATTCTCGAGGCCGCAACCGATCGAAGAGGCGACGCGGTTCGCAATAACGACTCGCATCCGCCGCCCGTCTTCACACCGCCCGTCACGAGCGCGCCGTCGAAGAAGCCCCGGTACAACTCTATAATTAGTGCGTTTGCTCGTTTCTTTCCGTATACTGTAGGTCGCTTATGGTTTTGCAGCACCAGCCGCGTCGTCCGTGAACGTCGCGCACGGTTCGACATCCGCTCCGCACGGATCCGTCAATCATGCGCTCGCCGTTCCCGTCGATACGAGCCCGCCACCACCAGCAGTGGTGTATCCGCAGAAGAACGAGGCGGGACAGAGGATATGCCGGCAGTGCGGCGTCCCTGGACGGTACAAGGAGGGGAAATGCGTTGAGAAATGGGGCCCGGGGCCGTTGGGGCCGGGTACCGTGTGCGACCGGTACGTTCCAACAGCAAGAATCCGCGAGGATATACCTAATGCGAACCTTCGTAGCTGCCGCAAGAAATTCAAACGCGTAGAACGGCGCGGGACGATCGACGGGCTCGAAGGACACCCCACCTCGCTCTCCCTGTCCACCAGCACCCGCGTGTCCCCCTCCGCCAACCTCCAGCGCACGGACACCCTGCCCGTGTACAGCAACACCCAAAGACACTCGCCGCCGCCCGCGATCGCCACGCTCCCTGACACGAGCGACGTCGACATGGATATCGTCGCCGCCGCTCGCCCCGCGCCCGCGCCCACCCCGCAACAAGCTGCGCGTTCGTCGCCGTCTCGGTCGCCGCGCCGCGATGTCGACTCTGTGCTGAACATGCTTGTGGACAGTGAGGCTGATGCGGAGGCGGATGGTGATGCAGACGCGGACGCAGAGGCCGAGCCGGACACGCAGGATGCCGAGGGCGGTGCGGCGCACGACCATGACCACGAGCATGATCACGATGCGGAGGCCGAGGCGGAGCTCCTCGAGGCGGTCGACGCAGCTGAGGCTATGAAAAATGAAGATGCTTAGCCCGCACCATAGTTCGAGACCTCTGCCCTCCGATAGTGATATCATGGAACGTCTACACGCTGTTCGGCCCTTCCTCGTTTCGTTTCTTGCCGTGTCCTTGCCTGTCTGCATGTGCCATTTCTTCTGTCTACACGTTCGTCCTCGCTATGCTGTTCATTTCTGCGTCCATCTCCCGAATCTCGTCGTTGGTTATTTATTGTCTCGTGTCTGTAGTATGTATCTTGGCCTCGCGCCTCCCTATCTTGCATTTCACCAGTCGCTGGCGTTCGGATGAGTGCTCCTAGTAATTATAAGTACACTATCTGATAATCGGAGAGCGAAGTATCGCTCGGTGTCTGCCTGAGCCTCCTCGGTTAATCGGAGCCTACCATGTCGCAATCTTACTACCGTCTTACCCTACGCTGAACGTTGAACGCTCATCATCGTTCCTGCCATGATCCGTCCGTCGTCTGCACTGTGCCTTCCTTGGCTGGTGTCAGGAGGCCACCCATCGAGCGTTCTGCGCAAGTTCTGCGTCATAATTTGCTCGACTGACTCGGACAAGATCACGCACGATCACGCATTTTGCGGCGCTGAGGACCGCAAGCGTCATTCCATAAAATTTTAAGCAGCTCCTTCAAGCGAGAACACATATTTCTCTTCCTTACCTTACCATTTCTTTCTCGACAACTATGGCCACAGACTCTAACGCTCACGCCTCCCAGGAGCGTCCTGGCAAAAGCGAACACGACGAGCACAAGAACGCGGCGCACCACCACTCGCTGCAGGGGCAAATACACGCCATCGGGGCGAAAATCGGCCGGGCACTGGGCAACGAGGGGGGAAAGAGCCACAGCTCCCATAACGAGGACGGTACTGAGACGGGTACGTTCCTTTCCAAGTTTCATCTGCTATCTAGCCGGAGGAACGCAGCGCTCAACCTACGGCGATGTTCCCCCTATTTTTCTCTGACTGCGTTCACCGACGGAAATACTGACCGTTGTATCTCAAACAGCTTCGCGTTCGGTATCCCGTGGACGAGAGGCACTGGTGCGCTTCAATATTTTGTAAACCATCCCATCTCGAGTGTTAATCTTCGTCGCAAATCCAGCAATCGAGCGGCCGAGGAGGCGCCGGAAACATTCGCTCCTCTTCTGTCTCGCGCGAGCCCGAAATCATACCGGCCAGAGGACGTGCTGCCGTGAACCCTGCCCAGGTATGCCCGTCCCCGTATCGTGCCTGTCTTACAGCTCACTGACCCCGTGGATTTTGCAGGCTATCTCTACGGGTCGCGGCGGTGCCGGAAACATACGCTCACCATCCCGCGACGCTCACGCGGACTTAATCTCTTCTGACAAGGCTGAATTTGGAACGGACGCAGTGATTAGGCACGATTCGGACGAGGGCGTGGTGCGTTGTATGTTCACTGTCAATTTTTTGCAGTGCTTTAACGATGCGGACAGCACTCGACCGGCCGCGGTGGTCTTGGGAACATATCCAAGTCGAGGTCGCGCTCTCGCGGGCGGCCATTGGACGGGATACCTACGATCCACAAGGAGAAGACGGTCCAGGAGGAAGCAGAGTAATAATAATATGCTAGCAAGCAGTGCATAGTCGTTTTCGGGGAAGGAGATTTTCTATTGTGGATATTCAACGGTCAAAAAACCGATGTTCTCACTTTGTACGATTGACAGTCGTGTACTTCAATGTACAGTTAAGAATATCCGAGCCCGTGAGGTTGAAAGAATTGTTTCGACGGATGCTAAGGGAGACTATGTACAGTAGACTTCAGCAGCGCGGCGCTCACAATTGTATCCAAAAAAATAGTCGTAAATTGAATGTATCTATCCTATGAATGCAGTATAATAACGATACAACATGCGTACAAAAAATGCCCATCAGAGTCCATGAACCAGAACCAAAATCGTACAAACCCTCTACCACCCTCACGAACCGCCCGCCACATCCTCCGAGCTCGCCAGAAACGCCGGGTCGACGTACATCTCCTTCTGGAACCGTTTGTGCGGCGAGCCCTGCGACGACAGCGACCCCCGCGAGCCCTTGTCCTTCAGCGTCCGCGCAGACTTCTTCGAGCTCTTCGTGCGGCCCGACGGCGCAGGTGTCCCTGCGACTGTCGACGGTGGCAAGTGAACGCCTGCGGCCGTATACGGTGTTCCAGCCACCGTTGATGGCGGCATGTGCACACCCGCGGCGGTATACGGCGTCCCAGCCACCGTCGATGGGGGCATGTGCACACCCGCAGCCGTGTACGGCGTCCCAGCCACCGTTGACGGCGGCATGTGCACACCCGCGGCCGTGTACGGTGTCCCAGCCACCGTCGACGGCGGCAGCGTCACACCCGCCGCAGTATACGGCGTGAGGTTCGCGCGGCGCCTGCGCGCGGGCGGCGTCGTGAGCGTGTCCGCCGAGCTAGACAAGCTCGAGGACACCACGCTGTCCGAATCGTCCTCCTCCCTCCTCCTCTCTCTTTCCCTCTCTCTTTCCCTCTCACTCCCACTCCTGTCCTTGCCGCGGTACATATACGAGCGCATCTCGGGTGGCGGGATGACGACGGGCGGGTCGTCTAGAGCTGTGGGGTGGTCAGCTGGTGCGGGGTTGGAGGAGGAGGAGGTAGAGGGGGGGAAGCCGCCGGGCATGGGGGGCGCGGCGGGGGAGGGGGACAGGGACACGTTACTGACGTTGTTGGGCGACGGGGAGGCGACGAAGCCGGGGGGCAGGCCGCCGCTGGGGAGCGCGATGGGCGCGGGGCCGGTTGTGGGTGGGTGTGGTGAGGGCGTGGGTGGGTGCTGCATGGGCGTGGGCGCGGGCGGGTGTTGCGAGGGCGTGGGCGGGAGGGGGGCCTCGTTGCGCGGGGAGGGGAGCGGCACGGGGCGGTCTGCGTCGGCTGCGCTAAGGAAGTTTGGACGTGTGTTTGGGGTGTGCGCGGACTGGCCGCTTGATGGGGAGCGCGACTGCATAAGAAGAGGTAGTCAGTGGATGAGAGCACATAGAAGAAAAAGCGAGGGAGAGGAAACCGAGGAATGGGAACCAGAAACACGAAAACGAGCAAGATACATAAACGAAAAGGAGGAAAGGGCGTACGGGCGGCTGTATCGTAATCTCCGGCACGCTGTTCATAGACGGCGTGCTGTTCTTCCTATCCCCAAGATCATGCGTACGCCCGCGCTGCGGCGGCATCACGTCCTCAGACGACTCCGACTCGCGCTGGCGCCTATAATACTCGTCTCTCAACGACTACACCCACACAACCCAAATTCCGCATCAGTAATCACACCCTCGTACCCACAAAGCGTGTACGCACCTCTCTAGGCCCCCCCTGCATGGGCGTCCCCCTATCAAGCGTCGCCTGCGGACTCACCGCCTCCGGTATAATACTCAGCGTATCCCCCCCTTTCCCTCCCCCTCCCCCTCCTCCCCTTCCCCCATACCCACCTCCCCCATACGAACGCTCACGCTCCTCGGGCGGGCTGACGATATCGAACTGCGAAATTGTAGTCGAGCCCTGGGAGGACTGGGAGGACTGCCGGCGGTGCATGCGCGGGCGGGTGTGTGTGGTGGTGGAAGAAGGGGGGATGACGGGCCTGTGGTGCGGGTGGTGGTGCGGGTAGGGGTCGCGGTAGTGTTTGGAGGCGGTTGCGTAGGGGGTGGGGTCGCGTGGGGGGTGCGGGTCGTACCTGCCGCCTGGGGGGTCGTATCGTCCGCCTTGGGGGTCGTATCGTCCGCCTGGGGGGTCGTACCTTCCGCCTGGGGGCTCGTGTCTGCCGCCTGGGTCGTATCTGCCGCCCGGGGCCTGCTCGTACCTGCCGCCTGGGGGGTCGTACCTGCCCGCCTGCTCCTGCCTATTCGACGCGTCCTGCTTGCTAGTTGGGTTGGGGACCATCAGCGGCTCCTGCTGCTCCACGGGCAGCGGTGGCAGCGGTGGGGACGCCGGGCGGTCTCCACCAGGCGTCAACGGCCGCGAACCTCCAGGCCGCGACATGTCGGGCGTCTGGGGCGGGCGGGACATCTCGTGGGGCGGGGGGAGGCGGACGACGCCGTCGTCGTCGGCTTCGGGGATCCAGCCCTCGGGCGGGATGTCTACGTCTACGTGGCGCACGTGCCCATCGACGTCGGCATGGCGCACGGTGGGCGAGCGGGGAACGGTGATGGGGGGCATGGGCGGTGGCGAGCCCCGGGCGCGCGTGGGCCGCTTGGACGACGAAACCGTATACGAGTCCGAATCCTCCGTGGCCGGTACGAATATAGGCACGGACGCCGCATCGTCGTACTCGTAATCATACTCATACTCCGCCGAGTACCTCCTACGCGCGCGCGCATCGTCGTACCCTCTCTGATACCCCAGCTCCATCCCCCTTCCAACACCCTGCTTATACCCCAACGCCCTCCCCTCCTCCCTCGCCACACTCACCAGCCGCTCCTCCTTCAGCCTCCGTGCAGTCGTGCGCGCCCTTGCCGCCTCCGCCTCCGCATCCAGCCTCTGCCCATCCACCGCCGCAAGCACGTCCTGCGCGCGGTAAATCTCGCGCTGCGCGGCGTCGAGCTGCTGCTTGTGCAGCCTGAGCTCCTCGGAGACGCGCGCGAGGTCCTGCTGCGCGGCGAGGCGCGCGTCGTTCACGGCTTTGAAGCGCGTGACGGCGTCGTGCAGCTCGCGCTCGGCGGAGTCGGCGCGGTGGGATTCGTGCGAGAGTTGGGAGGTGGCGGAGAAGAGGCGGCGTTGGAGCTCTTTTGCTTCGCGCTCTTCGTGCAGGAGGAGCTTGGCGAGCTCGCGTGCGGTGAAGCGGTCTTTGTCTTTGTGGCTGTCCTTGTGATGGTGAGCGTCTTTGGTGGTGGTGCGCCGGCGGTGGGCGGTGGATGGTGGGCGGTGGTGGGCGGCTGGAGGGGGGGAGTCGGCGGGGGAGGAGTCGTCTGTGCTAGTGGAGTCCATGCTGGCCAGAGGATGGCCAGTCAAGAGGGGGGAGAGTATATGAGCCAGTGCAGCGCCGGCTTTGTTACGTGTGATGGAGGCAGTTGGGCGCGAGGCGTGAGGGGGGCGTGTTAAATGTTAAAGCGAGAAAGGGCGTACGGGGGAATGGCGAGTCTATGTTTCGTGGAGATATTATATGTCGTGCTGGAGTGTGCAGCTGAATAAAAGAGGGATTGAGACATGGTGGGCGGGCGGTGGACGAGGCGGCGGAGTTCATAGAACAATGAACATGAGGCGCATTCAAGCCACGTGGCAAGCTTGCCCCGACGCTACAGCCAAACAGCGCGTACAAACAAACGCCACCTTGCATTTCGTGGCAGTGGTTCGCCATACGGCTGCGGCATTCTTTTTCCTCTTCTATCCGTATTTCATCCATCCGACGTGTCCCCCGAACCAGTCCCCAGTCGCGCAACAAAATGGCGGCCGCATGTGTCCGCGATGCCGGCTGCTGGCCCTCATGGCGGCCGCACCGTTGCGGGTACATGTCCCTTCAGCCATGTGGGTTGCGCGTCTGTTTACCTGGTTATGCGGTACATCTCGCATCTGTTTATCTTGTTGGACCGGTTCGGCTCATCTACACCATTGACGTCGGACTGCGGCTCGGGCAACTACGATGCTGGCCCACTCGAGTAGTAAGGCCGTGCAGGCCTACGCGGTATCTCATCCTGCTTCTATTTTTTTCCTCGATCGACTTTCGCATTTACACGCGCCGCGCGGGGACGCCCATCTTGGACCGCCCTTACCCGGTCTGTTTGGTCGGGGCCATCGTTGGCCGCAAAGATCGGGCAAGTAAGCTCAATGGGTATATCTCGCGCGACAGCTGTGCAGGCGTGCGTGCTCGTTTCTGTCCCTTAGTCTCCCCGTCCATCCGTTGTGCTGGAAAGTCCGTGCGGCATTTTCGTTACTCACCCCCGCCCCTCGCTACACATCCCACCCTTGCAGCCGCATGTTCGCGCATACGGACGTCCAGGCATGAGCTCTCCGGCGCGTGCGACCGTTTGGTCGTTATCGGCGTCGTGGGGGCCCATGGCCAAGGAGATATATGCGCGTACGGTAGTCGCAGGGTGGGTGGTGATCGTCTTCGTGATTTTCGAACGCTCTCCGTCTTTGTTCGAATTCCACTTGTTTTCAGACGCTTTCGTATCACTGCGCAGCTCGTTCGCATATGCATGCCGCGCGGGGAGATGGCGAGCGTACTCTTTCTCGGTGGTGTCATGGTCATTGACGACTGCAGATCCACCGAGATTCCCTTCATGTTCACCCTCTGTCCCGCGCGTCCGCTGGACGATTTGTGCTGGTACTTACGCGTTCTCGTCTTTCCCTGTGTTTTTCTTGTGTTTTCCCTCCGTGGATGCGCTATATCCTGTCATCGCAACTATATCATGCTTCGCGCGACTTGGATTTCGGGGACGTGTGTCTGCGATGTCGGCTGCTTGCGCTTGCTGCAACAGTCGACGTCGTGTATACATGTTAAATCGCATTATCCAGGTCGCGCGGCTCCCTGGAAGACAAATGCGCAAACAGCTGCTTTCTCCTCATCTTGATCGTTTGTCAGGCTTTGGTGCCGTCTTCATGCATCGCAAACGCCACGGAATGGACCAATGTGTGAGTCTTGTGTTCCCCCTCCCGCCGCACGTTCCTTCACGGGCATGCACCCCCCTTCTGACTGCACATTCCCGCGGACGGACGGGATGGATGAATGTGCTCCCGAGAATCTACGGTCGATCGACCAGGCAGGCTCCATGAGCTCATACTCCTTCCACCCTCAAGTCCGCGAGTATATCAGTCGTACGGAGCTTGTTGTATGTATGCCATTGTCCTATTCGACGTCCGAGACTGGTCATACAATATGATTGGCCACGCTTACGGGTGTGCTCAGTCTCGTTACATGCACGGGTCTCTCCAGTTTTATACAGCAGTACGTTTCAATCAACGATACCTTGCGCACCGTTACGATTCCTACTCATACTCAGATTATTTTGTCGGCAGCTAAAAATCTCGAGATACTGTGAGGGGATGGGTCTTGCTCGCATGTCTCCGCTAGCGTACCATATATCACCGCCATTGGTCAATGAATAAATGGTTTTTTTTGCGTCTAATCCCTGCTGTCGGACGTTCGATACTTGCATCCTACTTCTTATTCTTCCTCTCTGTTAAGCTACACTTCCTCCATCATATGCGTGCGCATGCAGTAGACTTCGCTGCTCCCAAAGGAGGACTCCAATCCGTGTCCCCATCTCATCTAACTGTTTCACACGCGTTCAGTGCGCTCATGCACTAACAGCCGAATCATGTCGCTGCCCTCAAAATCATCACAATGCTCTCAATCCAAGAGAGATAAGGCCGTGATAGAACAAGTGTAGCACAACTGGTTTCTTCATGAAGCAAAACACCGCGTCGTAAGGTTACAAACACCAGATAATTTCATGTTACAACATTTCCCGTCCACTTTCTTTCTTTCCTTCTTCTTCCATTCATTCTACAAGTACCCGCTTAGAGCTTGGCGCCAGCGAGGCCCTCCGTGAAGCGCTTCTCCGCTTCCTCGAAGTTGATGACGGACCAGATCGCGTTGAGGTACTGCCAGCCATCCACGTCAGCTACAAGCACAATGCCCTCAGATCGGAAACGGGAAACGCACGTCGGCCTTAACGTTGAGGTACTGGAGGTAGAACGCGTGCTCCCAGATGTCGACACCGATGATCGGGACGAGCGTGAGCAGCGGGTCCTGGTTCGCGGTGGTGGCGATCTCGAGACGCTTAGTCGACGGGTTCAGTCCCTATTTCCCCCAATAAATTTTAGCCCGATCGCACCGATCCCGCACAACGCATAGACTACTACTCACGAGCCAGCCCCAGCCGGAGCCCTGGATGCCGAGGGTAGCGACGTTGAACTCCTTCTTGAGGTTATCGAGGCTGCCGAAGGACGCATCGATGGCGTCCTTGAGCGGGCCCGCCTTGAGCGCACCGCCGGGGCCCTTGCCCTCAGACGCAGCGCCCGCAAGGTTCTTCCAGAACAGCGAGTGGTTGATGTGTCCTGATCGCGCGCGATCAGCCGCCGATAACGCATCGACAACACGGTACGGAGAGAGACGGGTACTCACCACCGCCGTTGAACTTGAGTGCGGCCTGGAGGGCGATGCGCTCCTTCGGGGAGGAGGCCTTGGCGTAGGCGGCCTCTGCGGCGTTGAGCGAGTTCACGTACGTCTGGTGGTGCTTCTTGTGGTGCAGCTCCATGATCTGCTTCGAGATGTACGGCTCGAGGGCGTCGTACGCGTATGGCAGCTCGGGGAGGGTGTGGCCAGACATTTTGTGTGTGTGCAAAGTGTACGGGTGGTGAGGGGGAAAGAAAGGGTTAGGGAAAAGAAAATGGACAACGGCGAGAGTCACGAAATATATAAGTCAGCGCGAGTTTTATCAGTGACCAATCGTGGTTGACGTCAGCGCCTGCCGGGTGTCTCTTGATAGATAATTCTCGATTCTCGACGGTCGAATGGGTGGTGCTCATTGCGCCATTTCCCTCCATATCGATGCCCAAGTCCGTGCAATAAAATAATAGAAACAGTGTATTCATACATGGGGTACACGGGTGGTGTGGTCGTACAACAAGATATAATGAGTGCGATAACAATGCAGTGGACAAGAACGAAACAGAACAAACCACACAGCCGAAAGTAATGCGCAAGAGGAGGTGAAAGTGAAAGCCACGAACAGAGAATGTTCCCAAGAAAACGAATACGAAGAGAAGGTCACGCCTTCCCCTTGAACGAATGCATGAACGACTTGATGCCGAACCGCGCCTTGTGTCCGCCCTGCTTGGGCGAGGTGCCTGCGTTCACGTCCGGCCCAGAGAAGCCCATCCGTGTCAGCTTGCTCGCCGTCGCGATATGTCGCGGCAGCGGCTCCTGCGCAGGCGCAGTCGGAACACGGTTCAATGCAGCGCTCATAACAGGCGATTCGGGATCCGGCGTGCGCGAGCGCGGACGGCTCGCGTGCGGGGGTGTTGGGGAAGGGTAGACAGCAGTCTCAGAGAGGCTCGCGCTATGGTGGGGAGTTGTATACGACGGCAGGGGCGTGTGTAGGACGTCTGAAAATTCGGTGTAGGCGAGAGCGTCGATGTTCGACGTCGAGCGGGAGAACCGGTGATGGCTGAACATTGGGTAGTCGCCCGTTTCTACAATTACCGACGGTCAAAAAAGGGAAAATGCGGTGAGAAACGCAAGAGCAACTCACGACGTTCACTGCTACCAGTGCTAGGCCGCGTGAGCGTGCGTGCTCTCACGCGCTCGCCCTTCCTTAAGCCACGATCCTCCACCTCTATCGTCGACGTCGACGTGCGTTCGTCTGCAACCGCGTCATTCACACCCAGCCCCGCGGCTACGGCCGCCTCCTGCTTCAACCGCCGCTCCAGCGCCAAACTCTCACCATACGCCGCAAGCCGCGCACTCAGTGGCGAGCGCGCGCTCTTCGGCACCTCCTCCTGCTCCACCACGGGCGACTCCTCCATCTCCAAAATCGACCGCTGCGCGCGCTGCACGAGCGCCTCCGCCTGTGCGTGCGAGGACACCGAGCGAATCTGGATGTCCAGCGGTATGCGCTGGCGACGCTCCGCGGCATCGCTGCCCTGACGCTGCTTGGGGAGCGGCAGCGTGTGCACGGACGGCGCGGGAGTGGTGAGCATGTCGCTCCCGTTGCTGCTGGCGGTCGTGTTGCTGCTCGAGCTCAGCTGCGGGTTCACGCTCCCGTCCGTGCTCGTGCTGCTGACGGAGTCGCCCCGCGCGCGGTTGTCGCCCTTGGGCACGTCGAGGTGGTCATCTATAGGAGGAGGCTGGTTGATGCTAAAAGGGAACTCGGCGCTGGTGGCCTCGACGATGTTGCCTGGCGAGAGGATGGGGGACAGAGACGAGGTAGACGAGGCTACCGAGTGCCCGCGGGGCCGTCCCTCGGTGCGCAGCTCCGCAAGACGCGACTTGGGCGCGGCCTGCACGATGGGCACGCCGTACTCGTCGTCGTCCTCATCATCCTCATCGTCCGCAACAGCTGTATCAAACTCGAAGCTCGCGCGCGTAGCAGGCGCCGACTCCGTAGTGCCCTTCACAGACACGACGGAGCCCGCGCTGCCCGGCCGGTTATCTGCGCTACCGCTCCCGCTCCGGTACGCCCGGCGGCCCTGGCGCCACAAATTCGTCGAGGATGACGAGTCGAAGCGCAATGTGCGGGGTGTGGACGCGCGGGAGCTGTCCTGCGACCCCGACGACGAGCGTTGGTGCGCGCGGAGGATCCCGGGGCGCACGGGCGGGCTGCTGCTCGGGACGCCGTCAGAGCCGGCCCGCTCGTACGCATAATCCGTCGTGGACACGGATGGCACGTGAATATGGCCTGCATCGCTGGGTAAACGGGGCCGGGGCGAAAGCTGCGTATTGCTATTGGACGAGTCGGGTAGGTCTCCCGGAAGGCCCCTCGGCGAGGGCTCGGCCGAGGCAGAGGATGACGATGCAGGCTCAACGACAACTTGCGGATTGGTAGTATCGGCGGCGGACTTTTTGAACAGGTTGAGCAAGGAGTACTTCGAGGTGATCTTGCGATTTCGTGGGGGAGCTGGTTCGGCGCTGGTTCCGGCCGAGCTGGGCCGCCGTGAGCTATAGCTCGACGTGGAGGCCTTGCGCGGCTGCTTGTCGTATATATGCGGCAGCGACGGACGTCGTGCATGAGCTTCATCGTCGTCAGCGTCCGGCAAGCGCGGATAGAACGTGTATTTGCTGAATGCGTTGAGACCGCTAGATGCGGATTGATCTGGGGAAGAAGATGGATGTGGTGGGAGCGCAGAGGAAGAGCCGCCGTCGGACGACACGTTGAGGTGTGAAGACGAGGACTGCTTAAGCAGGTGAAGCGCCGTGTCGATGGATCGCTTCACACGCAGGCGCTTGCTGTCGATCGAGCAGACGGACATGGCAGCCGCATGCTCGTCGTCGAGCACGGGTTCTTCGCGTGCCGCGAGGTCTCTGTTTTTGTTCTGGTGCCAATCGCGGATGATGTTGGAGGCCTCGATCCAGCCGTTCTGGCGCGCGAGAGCCTCAGGCGTAACGCCGTGCTTGTCCGGGCGATCGGGGTGGGCACCGTGGAGGAGGAGCGTTTGTATGACCGCAATGTGCCCGTTGGCGGCTGCGAAATGTAGTGGGGTAGATCCGGAGGTACCCACGATGGGCGCTGATGCATCGCGGTTCTTGTCGTTAGAATATCGACGAGGAAGTCTAATTTTGAGGCGTTTAGTTGGTTGAACATGAGGCAAGGAGTTTCCTGGGTACGCACCTAGGCGCATTCACGTCCGCACCGTTTTCTATCAGCAACTTGACGACAAATTCGCTTCCACCTGAACAAGCCGCGTGCAAAGGCAGTACACCGTCGAGAACGGAATTGATAGGCTGGCCGTGGCTCAAGGCGTACTTGACGAGGCCGACGTTTCCCGTAGCTGCTGCAGAATGCAGGCCCAGATGAGGGACTGCGTTCGCGGGTCAGCGCCGATATCGATGCCAGACTGAAAAAAATTGGACTTACATTCTGTCGTGACATTGTACTTCACCTCCGCCCTGTGTGTTTTCGATGGTACAGGCATCGTAGCGGTCCACGGAGCTGAGCTCGACGCGAAAAGACCCAGCTACGAGCCTACGAGGTGGGAAAAATTGAGCGATAGGAGGAGCCTCGATGGTAATGTATGACGGTTTTAGTTTGGACTGAACGAGTTGCGGCGGATATTGTTCCTGATCAGAGTTGGCGGATCCAGGGACACGAGCGACACCTGTAATGAGCAGCAGTCCAGACGCTACAGGTACATTTGGTCCCGCAGAAAGACCAGCAAAAGGACTCCAGCGACGGAGGAGAAAAGACGAAAGAAAGGACGGCGATGGAGGCTTAAAGTAAGAGGCGACCCAGCGGTACTCGGCCTGTAAAAGTCGATTATGTAATACATCCGACTCGAGGCTCCGATGCCGAAATCGTTCGCTCATTCTGTTTATCTCAACGCTCGTCCATCCCCAATCTGAAGTTTCCGGCCTTGGTCTTATCCTCGCTAACGCAGTTTGTCGGTCTTACATGTCCTTTTGCAACGGAACAGCGCCTGCGAACACCGCTTCGAACGGTTTAAAGGAATGATATCGCGACTTCCGGCGTCCAACCTTTTGCCGCGCGCAATTTACGGGCGCCTCTATCTCATCTATCGCGGTGAGCCTTTTCTTCTCCCTGTTTACCTCGTCAAAGCATGAGCAACCTGCAGATGAAATCTGTCTGGGCATCGCTGGGGCATCGTTTCCAGCAACAGGATGCACACACGCAGTGACCATAAGTAGGAGACGCATGGACGGCAACGTTGCATCCAGCGCTCGATGCCTGTGAACGCACGTCCTCGAGGTACGTCCCTGTGCGTCCTAGAAACAGGCTGCACCGCTAATCACCTTCGTATATGCAGATCGCCATGATCTCAGCGCTTTCCTCCCAACCATCGGCGTTCCCCAGCGGCCGATGCCATGCCACCTCGCATCTCCTACGCCCACGTTTGAACGGTTTGCGCATTCGAAATTGCTCGGGACACAGCCGCCCGTGCATGGGGAAAGACATTGTCCGTGCCGTGACCATGCGGTTAGGCACTCGAGCCTGTGGATGCTCCTTACGACGGTCAGTGTGATATGTTTCGCCTTGGTTTCACTACTCGCGCGTTCGGTGCCGGCGAGTGCTCATGCATCATAGAATGAACGACCGATGTTTCATCCGGTTTCGCCGCGGATTTTGTTGGGTGTGCTAACAATAATACCATGGTCACGGTCTCAAGATACGGTGATACCTCGTATACTTCGTAACTCATGATGTTGCTCGTACCTTGCATGTACCGTACTTACGCAAAATCGACATTCCTGAAGCTATGACGCCCAGCTTGACAAAATTCCGCGATCCAATGCTCTCCGGTCATATAAATAGGGCATCGTCAACGAAGGAACAAATGTATATGTATCGATGTAGAAATGCACTTGCCTGAACACCCTGAGGGTACACATGAAGGTAGACCGATTTCCCAGCGTGCTGAAATGGCCATACCACGGCTGGTTTTTGGTCGTACGAGACGACAGCTCCCCGAGAACTAGTACCGTCTCCGGAAAATGCACGCTCATCACCGTGCCTAACTGACAACGAAACCTAGTCTTCTGCGTGGTGAATGTCGGCGGCGGGGGCGACCAATAGCTACGATTATGGAGGACTCAGCAGGACCGCGGAATACATCAAAGAGAGACATACTATGGCACGACTGCTGCTAGAAAACAGCCGGCGCCGCATTACAGATGCCCCAGCAGATCCAAACCTCGTCCACCGTGCGCACCCCGCCGGCCAAACGAAATTGAAATACGCACCATGCACCGACGGCATCGTTTTGGTCCTGCATACATATGTCCAGCAAGGTGTCCTGGGCCCTACGGTGGCGAAAGAAGGTGGACCGGCAGCCCACTGTTCGGTAGGCTTGTGTGTCCCTCTGCGTGCACTGGACAACACGTAGCGCAGAACTACATACTGCACTCAGGCCCGAAATTGCTCTGGTGATCGTTGGAATCCACCCTGGCAGGTGGGCCTTTGATATGAGGCGTATCAGCCATAGACACTGACGATGCGGGTAGTAAATACCCAGGCCATTGAGAGATGGCAAAGCACCGTCTTAGTATAGCTACTGTCCGGGCGGTCCGAGAGATCGTCATGCTACGCAAATTGCATTCAGGACACAGACACAAACGCACCGCAGAATTCAGACATTGTGGACAAGGAGTATATGACGAGCAAATCCATCGTGGAGTCCGCAAGCCTACGATCTGCGAAGGCGCGCAGAACCTCCTGGCAAGTCTACATGAACTCCGGTCGACAGTCGCTATAGAAGCACTGCCTTCACGGGGACACATGTTGTGCCAGGATCTCCGTGCGCGGGGAATAGGCGTATCGGCTGCGAAACTCGATGGGTATCGTTGAGAAAGGCAAACGGATTGCGAGAAAACGCGCCAGACGATGATCATTCCGTGAAATAGACCTGAGTCGACGACCTGCGTGCAACGGTAATGACGCGCACAACGGTTTCGCAGAACATCATGAATCCCCATCGGCAGCTGGTGAGAAGTACAGGCGCTGACTTCACGGGGACACATGCGGCTGGCAAATACCGTGCGCGGGTGACCGACATGCGAGCTGAGACCAACATGCGAGCTGAGACCAACATGCGAGCTGAGACCGGCCGGAGCTCCGCATGACCAGAGCCCATTGAATATGCGGAGTTTTACTTGGCCGGGAAAGCCACGGCGTCCGAGTCGACAGCCCGAGCCTGTGAATCCGCGCAGGATCCCTTGCGTTGCACCATGAATCCTAGCGGCAGCTGCTGGTAAGAGCAGGCGCTGCCTTCACGGGGACACAGGAGGCGAGCCAGGACCGTGCGCGGGCTACAGACGTTGGGGTGCAACCGACTGAAGAGTATCGTTTGACAAAGGCAAGGAGATAAAACAATGATCGGCGCCGGATAAGATTGTTTGCGGGGACAAGCAAGGCCTCGAGCCTACGACTGAGAAGCGCGCACAGATCCAGGTCGCACAAAAACACGGGTCACCGGTGCCACCTGCTAGTGAGAGCAGGTGCCGACTGCGAGGGGACACATGCGGCTAGCCAAGACCGTGCGCGGGTAACAGATGTACAGACTGAGAGCATCGTTGACCGCGAGGCATTAGAACAGAATATCGCACGAACCATATGCGCCAGGCAACGATCGTTAGTCAGGGAGAGCTGCGTCCGAGTCGAAAGCCCGAGCCTGTGAATCCGCGCAGGATGTCTTGGAACTCGCAAAGACGCATGAATCCCCGTCGGCAGCTGCTGTCGTGAGGAAGCGCCGACTGCGAGGGGACACATAAGGCTGGCCAAGACCGTGCGCGGGCTACATGCATGCGGCGTGACTCCCGAGATCATTGAACATCAGCCCTAAGTCCGCAAAAGCGCGCACGAAATCATGGCATCACAACAAGAGTCCCCAGGGACAGCGCTCTACGAATCGTGCACGCCGCCCTTCCGGAGACGCATGTGTGACCAGTGATCCAGTGCGCGGGCACGGACAGACGTATGGGCGGAGAGCACGTCGGTGTAGTCAGGTGGAAGAGAAGGGAGGATGAGCCGCGAACGCTAACGCTCGCCAGACTTTCGCGCGCACAGGAAATGAAAAAGAGGACGATGAGTCAGCACGGGCACCCCAGCTCTGATATGAGCGGATGCCCGTGGCGACACATGGTCCCGCCACCTGTGCGCGCGGAAGTGGTTGGACGGGAGTCGGTACGAGCAGGGAGGAGTATCGGTAGCGCACACTACAAAACACTGCGCGAACCGCTGATACGATTCCGAAGCACCATGGCAGCATCTCCTAACCACTGTCGCGCGCACCGTAGTAGATCGGCCATGGATCTGCACATTCACCGCGTAAACGGCTGACCGTGCAGATCCATGACGAGGGACCCGAGCGCGCGAGAGCTTGGGGATGCACGCTATCCACGGGCACGGGAAAGGAAGCAAAGATATCGACATACACCGCCAAGCAAAACCGTTCGCAGCCACGCGCGTGCACGAAAAATTTCAACAAGACGCGTCTGCACCAGCGCAAAACAGAGACGAGAGAGAGGCGGAGGAGAGCACACTGTTGCAACGTCATGACGATTTGGGAATGATGCATGTCGGAGAGTGGCTGCAAGGGTCGAGGTGAGGTCGACCGAGACTACGGGCAGTGCGTACTGGGTGCGTACCTGGAAACTGGCCTGCCAGATTACTGTCGTGCTAAAAACCCATCGAGGAGTCGAAGGCGGCTGGGTACGCCTGTCCATGGCGGAAGCGACGTGTCGGATACAACGAGCTCGTGAAATCGCTGTAAAATCGCTGTAGCGGCGCGAAAGCAGTGGGAGAACTGGGGAAAGGTGGCCACGGCGGTCGAGCCTTGACGGTCTGAGTTGAAGAGGTCGAAAAGATGAAGCTAGAATCTAGATGGCTGCACGAGGGAGAAACACGACTTCAATGAAGGCTCGCATCGGCTACGTCCTTCCTTCGCTCTCGCTTCCTTGTTCAAATCGAGTCGTCGTACTGCTACTTACTGCCACGTCCACGAATATGCGGCAAGTATATGCACTTAAGTCCTCTCTTGACCTCGGAGGCCTCAAACGACGCGACGATCCGTGCAAACGTGGCACAACTCAAAACGAAAAAGGAAATAGGCAAAAACACGAGGCTCACGAGTCGGCTGAGCGGCTTCGAGTTTGACTGCAGATCCAGTCCTTGAACTACCTCGTCCACGTCGATTCCCTATTGCACATATTGGTCTTGTCGATGGACCGTCTAATCAGCATCGAAAAACGCCATGACTAGTCCAAGTACTTACCTGATCCAAGGTCACGATCGTGCCGACCGTCGTTGACGTCGACTCCCGAGTTTCATGGGGCGCGACGGGACCTGGAAGTGGTCATAGCGGTAGTCCTGCAGCGATCTCGGTGGAGCACTATCCTCTAGTGAGTTTAGCCTCCGTCTACGCTTCACTTTGCGTGCTTAGCCCGCTTTGTAGAGTGACAGGAATCGCGACTTTTAGGATGGAGCTGCGACTAGACTTGTTCGGAAAGACTGACATCACTATGACCGTCCTCGCGCGAAAAACAAAACAAAAATAATTTCGCACTTAGGCAGGAAACGTAGTTCACCCTTGACCCTCCACCCTCCACCGTACACGGTATGACGTCGCACCGCGTCATACCGTCCGTCCGACATACTTAAGCAAACCTCCAAGTCCAGGACGCTGCCTGAATTCCAACTTCACTTCGTCTCGAATTTACCTCAACACGATTTACGACTAACGAACGACTAACACGATGTCTCTACCCGCTGCGACAAAGGATATCTCGAACAAACCGGCTGCAGTGAGTTGCCTTCCATCGTGTCGCAGCTGACCGCCATCTCACGCCATCCACAGGGCTCTGTAGTCGACCCAGTTAACTCCAAGCAGAAAGACGCAGACGTCGACAGAAAGGTCCGTCTCCCCCCCTCCCTCGCCATCTACGTATCGCACCTGCTAACACCCCACCCAGATCCGGCTCTACGGCGTCATCGAAGCCTTCCGCCAAGGCCGGCTCCCCGACAACAAACAAATAGACGAAACCCTCGCGTACGTGCTCGCCAACTCCCCCGTCGATGCGGACGCCCTTTCGCCGGGCGGCCGCGCGCTGATCGCCGACGCGCGCGACATCATCGAGACCGCGCGCCTGATCGTGCGCGAGAAGAACGCGGACGAGCTGTTTCAGAACTTCGTGTGGCATACGCGGGGGGTGGATATTGCGGGCACTGGGGCGAAGAAGGACCCGGCGGACCTGAAGCCTGTGGATGGAGAGAAAGCGCGCGATGACGGGCAGATCGGTGCGTCCCCCCCTACCCCTACCCTTATGCCTCATATGTGGACACTGACGATGTGGGACGGATACAGCGGTGCAGCACCTCCGCACGATCCTCTCCCTCGTACTCACCAACTCCGAAGTACGCAAGCTCCTCTCAGACTTCTCGCTCATCGGGCGGGACCTCCTCGCGCGCGGCGCCTCCAAAGCCGCGGGCTCCCTCGCCCCCGACCCCGCGCGCCTCGCCGCCGTCGACGACGCCGCCCCGCAGGACCAATTCGTCACCGCAGACGGGCGCCACACCGGGCCCAACGAGACGCCCGTCCTGCAGGCGCGCGTGCCGGGGACGGATAGGACTGTGGAGAGGCACCCGCGGGAGGGGGAGACGAGGGTGCGGCATGAGAATGGGAGCGTGCAGACGGGCGGGGAGGCGTATAGGGAGGGGGAGGCGAAGGCGAGGGAGCTGAAGGAGCGTGGGGATGTGGGTGGGGAGGATGTTAGTGGGCTTGTGGACCGTGAGTTGAGTGATGAGGATGAGGAGACGAAGAAGGGGTTTATGGATAGGGCAAGGGCGTTCAAGGTGCGTTCACCCTTGTTATTTGGGTGTGGGTGTTGGATGAGGGCTTATGTGGGTGCTGGCGGTAGACGGGCCTTACGGATCGGATCCCGCAGCAGCATAAGGACAAGGCGAATGCGCATTTCGACCGGGGCAAGCAGTTCTTGTCGGAGGAGTACTTCCCCGAGGAGCGCCGTGACCAGTTCATCTACCGCGGCAAGAAGGTTTGTGTATCATCGTTTCTGCCGCTGTCGCACAATCCTAATGAGGTGTTTGTGAAGGTGATCATCGAGTGCCAGAAGCACGACGACTACCAGGAGAGCCTCAAATGGCTCCTCTCTTACCTCGAGGAATATGTCCACCACGCCCAAACCCTCGCCGCGCACGGCAAAGACACACACCAGTCCCTAACCTCGGACCCCGCACTGAAACAATCCACACACGAGCTCCGCACCCTCCTCGAGCGTTTCGCCAACGGGCGCTCCATCTCCACCATCATCGACGCCCTCAACGCCCTCATCGAAGACGCGCGCACCGACGAGTCTTTACGCGCCTGGTTCGCCTCGCTGGACACCTACGCCCGGCGCGTCCTCCTCGACGCCGGCTTCGTCCTCGAGCCCCAATGCAACTCCCAGGGCCGCGACCTGCGCGAGTCCGGGCGCCAATTCTACGAGGGCACCTACAAGGCGCATTTCGACAACCTGTTCGAGAGCGTTGGCGCGTGGTTCGGCGCGATGGGGGAGGATAAATTGAATAGAAGGTTTGGGGAGGATTGGGCGAGGCTGACGCGGGATTTGTTGTTTGATGCGGAGGGGAGTTTGAAGTTTAAGCCGGATTTGTGGAATGATATTAGGAAGGTGATATTGCCGACGCTCATCGACAAGGTACGTTTTTCTCCTCTACCTGCTCCTCATCAGTATACTTACGGCTCGCGCAGGTGGGCTACGTGCCAATCCCGCGCATCGAGTACACGGACGACGCGCTCGACCTCGTCGTGGAGAACCTGACGCTCTCCGGACGGAACCTCTTCCCAAACCACGTCTCCCTTGAAGCGCACAATTTCGTCAAGTTCTCGCCGTACGACGCGATCGCAGACGAGCACCACCACGAAGTGACGCTCACCTTCGCGCAGATCCAAGCGGACATGCGCGACGTCGCGTTCTACTTCAACAAAAAGAGCGGGATGAAGCTCAAAGACTCCGGCCTCGCGGACGTCGTCCTCGGCGGGTCCGGACTCACCGCGACCGTGCACCTCGTCTCCTCCGACCGCGACCCGACGTCGGTGTTCAAGGTGAAGAACGTGTCCGTCAAGGTGGACTCGCTGAAGTTCTCGATCCGCGACTCGAAGCACGACTTTTTGTACCGCGTCGTAAGGCCGCTGGCGACGGGCCTCGTGAAGAAGCAGATACAGAAGGCGTTCGCGGACGCGATCACGACGGGGATGGAGTATGCGGATGGGCAGCTTGTGGGCGTGCGTGATCGGGTGAAGGAGGCGGGTAAGGAGGGGGATGGGAAGGGGAGGATGGAGGCGTTGCAGCAGGTGCGTTTCCGTGCGCGACCTCATTGTGTGCTTGAGATGCTAACGCGTGCGTTTGTGTAGCTGTTCAACCACAAGAAGGAAGAGACGACGTCGACGGTAAAGTCGAGCGAGGGCAAGTCCTCGCAGTTCAAAGTCGTCGGGAACAAGCGCAACTCGATCCTCGCCGGGAACGTCGGGCACCCGTCCGGCTGGGCGAACCGCACGGCCGAAAAGGAGGAGCGCGCGCTCGAGGGGAAGGAGTGGCATTCCGCGTCGTAAGTCCCCCCATACCATCTCCGTGTTGGGTGCATTGGGCTGATCGTTTTGGGGTAGGTTCAACATCGTGAACGCGTGATTGGACTTGGATGTCGAGTTTTGTCGGTGGAAAGGGACTCGCTATGCTATATCCACTTGTATCTGTTGTACTAATCTTCGACGTCGGCGTCTAATCCCGTTGTATTGGTTCTACTTACAGCCCATGTGCCTTGGTATCTCTACGTGTAATGGATCGGTTTCCCTTTCCTTCGTCTGCTGTTAAGTACAGGAAGTTCGCTACTTTACTTCAATGGTACTTGTTTGAATCGAAACCTAGCTCCGATTGCTTGTTTCGTGCGTACCGATGGTGAATCTTTGAAGTCTTATAAGCTTGTAGGCCAGGTTCAAGCCGGGTTGGAACAAATGAAGCTATGGATAACACCGTACACGCGCATACAAAGGGTAAAGTAGATATGTTACACCTAAGGCCTAAGCCATATGACTGCCTTGTGCATGCGCCATACTCCCAGTTTATTGAAATAGACAAGTGTAACACGATTGGCACGGGCGACAGCGGGGACTATCGGGGCTACGCAGCTTACAACAATCCATACAGCGTCGATATCATATCTGCGTCTGTCTGTCAACAGCACCGTGAGCATCGAACAACTTCAGCCCCAGAAACAATGCCACACACCCGTCCTCAACATGGCGCTTGAGCAGGGCATCCTCCACCCCGTACGGCAGGTATCATCTACACCGCACGCGGGGTCATATAGCGGATTTTAGGCTTCCGCCTCGCACGCTGCGTCTCCTCTTCGCTCCGTCTCCTCCTCGCTCCGTCTCCTCTTCAGGTAGCCTACAATATCGAGTTCGATGCGGTCCCATTCTGCCAGCCAGACAGACAGACAAAGCCGTGAGCGATGGTACCAGGAAGGGGCAGGCGTAGTATGGTACGCACCGCGATCTGTGAGCTCCTGCTCCCGCGAGTGATCATCCACCCTGACAAGGCTACGAAACTCCTCCGACTCCATCCTGTCGAGCTCATCTCCGTACCCGAGGTCTACGATCCTCTGTACGATGCTACCCACCCGTGGATTTCACATCAGTACTACGATAATGATGGTGGTGGGAGGGGGAGATTGTGGGGAAGGCTCACCCGTCGAATCTACGCTCCCTAATCCTGGCCAGCTCGGCGTGATGCTTCATATTCTGCTCACGCTCCCATTTCATGCATTTTGCGACATGCTACGAGACACCATCAGTACCCTCCCAGAGCAGAGGAGAGGGAAGCAAGACACACCTCGTGCAACCCACGCATCCTTTCCTCCTCCCGCTCGATGAACGCATCCCTCTCCTCACCGGGGGGAAGCTCGTCGAGCTGGCGATTGAAGCTTTCTACGTCGCCGAGGAGGTATTGGGGTCGTCTGTCTACATATACCAATATTAATCACCTCGTAAATGAGCGTATGCAGGAGGAAGGGGATGTGAAGGGCTTACACGGGGCGGACGCGGCAGGGAAGACGTACTCTATAGGAACGCAGTGGTAGTACGGCGCTTTGCTGTCTATGCGGTTGATGACTCTACACGACGCCAAGAGGCAAAACATGAGTACGCGGACGCCGGAATGAAGAAATGGGAAGGACGAACCGTTTGTCGAGGCAGGGCTGGCAGTACCTAACGCGGAGGTACCAGAACGCCCTCGTCTCCCCCTCCCCCGCTAGCCCCTCACACTCCTACGTCAACGTCAACATCAGCACCCCAAGCCTTACACCCAGTGCACTGAATACACGCAGACGCACCCCATGACACTCCCTCGAGCACATAAACCTAGCGTACCGCGGCTCGTCCATACCAGGCGGACACGCCGGCATATCGGGGTAGTGCCTCGCGAACGCGGATTTCCATGTGGAGAGTGCCGTGCGCCGGTTTCGCAGAATCGAGCGGAGGGGTTTGGATGTGCGGGTGAGGGAGAGGAGGTCCTCTGGTCGTGCCCACCCGAATATCTGGCAATCATCCTGGTTAGGAAGGAGGAGCAAAGCGGAAAGCGACGTGGTGAGGAGGGCGCACCTCGAAGAGGATCTCGACTGGCATGTCCAAGAAACCCCCGGCGGCGTATTCACCTCGCATTCCCATTAGTACTGGTGTTTTCTGCGGAGCTGTGGCCTCCGTGACGTTACTAGCAGCACCAGCCGTCTTGGTACGTTTCGTAGGGCGTGTTGATGTCGAAGCTGCGTTACCGAGAGACTGCTGCTGGTCCGAAACGCAAAAAGACATGTCTACGGCCACAATGGAGTATAGAGATAGAATGAAAGCGCTGTATCGTAGTAGAGAGGAGGAGATTGGTGCAAGGAAACGTAGTTGGAAGAAACAAAAAGAGCTGGGCGTCTCGCGTATATCAAGCACAATGCCCCACATCACGTCGCCGTCCTTAACTCCGAGCGCCTCGGGCCCGATTGCATGCAGCCAAATTTGTTTCTTGAAGCTTCCTACCACCACATTTCCGCGCACCGATCTCTACATACTCTCTACACCTTTATTTCATCTCTATACTCTGTTGTGATCGCAGACATGCCTTCTTGTGTTTTGGGCGAGCAGCAGCCTCTTGATGCTGAGGCAGCTTCGAAATCGACGCGCCCTACGAAACGCATCAAGACGTCTGGTGCTGCCAGTAACGTCACGGAGGCCACAGTGCCGCATACTAAAACACCAGTGGGAATGCTCGGAGGCAAGTAAGTACGCCGGCTTCTCGGATATGCCTGTCGAGATCCTCTTCGAGGTGCGCCATTACCCCTTGCATTCCACACCGTTCCTGACGAGGATGCCAGATATTCGGATGGACACGACCGGAAGACCTACTCTGCCTCATCCGCACATCCAAACCCATCCGCTCTCTGCTCCTGCACAGACGCACCGCGCTCTCCACATGGAAGGCCGCGTTCGAGAGGCACTACCCCGACATCCCGGACTGTCCGCCTGGGCTGAACGAGCCGCAGTATGCCAGGTTGATGTGCTCGAGGGAATGTCATGGGGTGCGTCTGCATATATTCATGCATGCAGGTTCGGATTGGGGTGGCTGACTTTCTGAAAACGTAGGACTGTGAGGGCACGGCGGGGGAGGGGGAGACGAGGGTCTTTTGGTGGTTCTGCGTACGATACTGCCAGCCCTGCCTCGAAAAACGGTTCGTCCTTCCTCCTCCTTCTCCTCCTCCTCTCCTTAATACTGCCGTCCGAGTAGTACTCACGCTACCTTCATCGGCGCTATGTTACTGTAGAGTCGTGTATCACGTAGACAGCAAGGCGCCGTACTACTTCTGCGTTCCTCTGGAGTACGTCCTCCCTACCGCGCCCGATTCCCGTAAGCCCTTCACACACTAGTATCCACTTCCCGTAGAGGCTCCTTTCCTTGACGCGGTGATTGGTGTTGATATGTAGATGGACGACGCCAATACCTCCTTGGCGATGTAGAAGGCTTTAATCGCCAGCTCGACGCACTGCCTCCTGGAGAAGAGAGGGAGGCGTTCGTCAAGCGGGAGGAGGGAAGGATGCGGGATTTGCATGTGGTATGTCTCGCGCCTACTTTACTCTACTCCGCTCTGCTCTACTCTGCTCTGCGAGGAAGCTGGTCGTGTCACTCTGCGAGGAAGCTGGGTCGCGGTGCTCATGGTGTGACGTGTCTGATTCTGATATGTAGCATGTCGCGGAATGCAAACTATGGGAGCGTGTCCAAAGGAAAAAGCGTGCGCACGAGCTGGCGAGGGTTAGGGAGCGTAGATTCGATGGGTGAGTCCGGGCCCGAGCCACAATCGTCCCTCTCCCTCTTCCCTCCTCCTCATCCTCCTCATCATCATCATCTTCCCTCATCATCTCCCTCTTCCCACCACCACCATCCTCATCATCTTCCCTCTTCCCTCTTCCCTCTTCCCACCACCACCACCATCATCATCCTCATCATACATGTGCACTTACTATGCGAAAAACCCACGCGTAGCATCGTACAAAAGATCGTAGACCTCGGGTACGGAGATCAGCTCGACAGGATGGAGGAGGAGGAGTTTCGTAGTATTGTCAAGGTGGGGCACTCGAGCTCAGGCGTCGAGGTGGACCATTCATGGGGGCGGGAGCGGGAGCTCACAGATCGTGGTGCGTACCACGCCTCCCTGGGATTCTCTGCTCCCAATGCTTACGGATCTGTCGGCGGGCAGAATGGGACCGCATCGAGCTCGATCTCGTGGGCTACCTCAAGGACAAGAAGGCCGCATCGCATCCTGAAGTAACGCCCGCACCGCACGTCCAGGGGACCTAGAGATCTAGAGTAGTTAGATAGATAGCATATTGTTGGTGTGCACAAAGAAAGGAGGATTAACGCGCAGTATAAATGAACTAACGCGTAGTATAAATGAACGCGCAGTATATATTAACGCGCAGTATAAATTGCAAAAAAGGAGGATTCGAGTCGCACAACCTCACTACCGCTGCGAAGTCCGAACCAGCTCCAGCACCCTTGAGACTCCATGCGATGCGAAAGCATCCCGTGCGGAAGCGAGCCCCAAGTGGAGCGCGTCTGCAAAGGATGTTGGTTGAGAGCTTGGTGGGCTGGAGGCGGCGGGACGACACGGTAAGAAGAGGGAAATGCGGTGAAGAGGGGGAGCGTGGTAGAAAGAGGAACAACTTTTGAAAATGGAAGCATAGTATAGTAGTCACTCCGCTCACTGTGCATTGCGACGACATTCAGCCAGCTCCAGCACGGGACAAGCTTACATGTACCAGCATCGCACACGAGCACAGAACCAGACGGGTGGGTCACTCGCGGGACGATGCGCGCGCTTTGTCGGTGCTGGAGGTGGTGAGGGATGTACGAGAGGCGACATGTACTCGTAGTGTGAAGGGGACGATGTTGTACGTGGCAGAAATGAAGATGCACGGTAAGTGAGCCGAAGACGCGCAGCGATGAAGAGAGGAGCGCGGTAAAAAGGGGAGCTAGATGCACTATAGCGCGACGATAATTCAACCAGCTCCAGCACGCGACAAGAGTGCAGTTTATCAGCATCGCACACGCGAGCGCAACCAGAGGAATGGGTGGCTCGGGGGGCGATGCGCGCGCTTTGTTGGTGTTGGAGGTGGTAAGGGACGAGGCGTGTAGCGTGTAGCGTAAAGAAAATGAGGGAAAGCAAAGATGCACATAGACCGCCCGAGCCGACCACCAGGCCATCTCCAACACCACAAGCAAAGACCCAGCATCGGACGCCCCAGCCGTGAACACTGAAAACGCGGTGCTCGTCCGATGATGTTGTCCTTCTCTGTGCTAGAGGCGGGGAGGCAAGGGAGGAGGGAACAGTACCGCAAGACGCGCAGGGAAAAACACTGAACGAACATAACACAAAGAGTGTTTGAGTCGCAGAAAGCTTACCACCGCTTCGATGTTCAAGCCATCTCCAGCACCCAAGACTCTATGGGAAAGCATCCCGTACAGGAGCGAGCGCCTAGTGGAGCGCGTCTGGAAAGGATGATATCCGAGAGCTCTGCGTGCTGGAGGCGGAGCGAGGACGACGCAGCCTGAGCGGACAGCGTAGGGAGAAGAGGGAGCGTAGTGAAAAAGGGAGCAAGCAACGAACTGTACCGCGACGACAATTCAGCCAGCTCCAGCACGCGGCCAGCGGGGCCTGTACCAGCATCGCGCACGAGCGAAACCAGACGGGTGGTTTGCTCGCGGGGCGATGCAGACTTGTCGATGCTGGAGGCGGTGGGCTCGTGCGAGAGGCGAGTGATGTGGCAGGAGGGGGTGTGTACATAAAGATTAGAAGAGACGCAGATGAACAAATAAATCGCGCGCTTTGAGTGACAAACACACCCCACCGCGTCGAAAGTTCAAACCAGCTCCAGCACCCTTGAAACTCCGTGGGATTGGAAAGCATCCCGTACATAAGCGAGCACCTAGTGGAGCGCGTGTGCAAGGGATGATATCCGAGAGCTTGGGTGCTGGAGGCGGCGCGGGACGATGAGGTGCAAGCGCGAGGACGATGAAGTGCAAGCGCAAGGACGATGAAGTGCAGGCGCGAGGACGATGAAGTGCAGGCGAGACGACTACAAAGAGGGGATGTTTGCTCACGAGCAACGCGACGACATTCAGCCAGCTCCAGCAGATTACGAGAGCACAGCGTATGATCAGCATCGCACGCGCAAGCACAACCAGATGGGTGGTGTGCTCGCGAGCGCGGATCAATGCGCGTGGTAGTCGGTGCTGGAGGCGGCGAGGGTCGTGCGAGAGGGGACGCAGACGAGGATATAAATCGCGCACGAGCAACCGACGTCGAGCCAGCTCCAACAACAAGAAGAAATGGCACAGCATCGGACGCGGACGCCCAGCCCGACGGGGCTGGGCGTTAGTACTGTTCATCCGATGATGTGTTCCTCCTCGGTGTTGGAGGTGGCGACGTGGCGAGGCGAAGCGGGCGTGCATATCCGTATCGAAGAGCAAGGACGAGGGGTATACCACCGTCGGGAGCTTGTATGATATCCTAGAGCAATCTGTTGAGCACAAATCAGCGCATCGGTGTGCATTCAATCTAAGAGGATGAACAGTACCTTCGTTGGCACTTTCATTGAGCTATCAACGGCCACGTCGACATATAGTCGGTCGAGGACAGACAGGTAGAGCACTCGTAGATAGAGGAGAGGTAGTAGTGGTTACAGTCCAAGGACGATCGATGATCGATTGGCGAGACGAGCGCCTATAAGTATGGAGTGGCGTGTGAACGGTCCGTCCTACTCGCAACGAACACCATGGAACCTGCTCGTGATGAGCGCCATAGAACCTGCTCATGATGAGCACCGTGAAGCTATAGGGAGAACGTACGAGGATATGGTAACCGGCCGTCCTCCGATGGCAGATTGGCATCGCAAAGTCCAAACTGTTTCGCGATGAGAATCGATAGCCGTACGAGTTCAGCGTTGAGAGCGCGTGCCAGAGAGAAAACAAAACTACTGATGCAGGGGCGGACAGCGTCGGCGGCAGCATTACTACGTCGAGCGAACGCCTCGCTGGCTTCGGTCTAACAAAGAGTTTAAGTTACGTTGTTAGCCCTGGAAATAGTGCAAATGGAGACCACTACTCACGGAAAGCCAGTCGGGTGTCGATTTCGGGGAAAGTGCATGCCAGAGAATACCAAGTGGCACACAGATGAGTGAGGACACACGAGTGAGGGTGAGCATGACCCCGAGTTGACTGAGCAAGGCCCAGTCAAGACGCCACCTCAACCCGAGGTATTTATCACAACTACGGACACGAGCAGAACCCAACGGGCTCGTGCGTGCGTAAGATGATGGTGTACCAGCTCTCAGTTTTGGAGGCGGTAGGATGGGATGCAGGCTGATAGCGAAGGCCAGAAGAAACTGGGAAAGGCCTGAGGAACATGAGCAACGTCCGATGACACTGAGCGAAACCCGATGAAATTGAGTAGAGAAAACTGAGCAAGGCTCACCAAGCCCACCTGCCCCATCTAGACGCCCCCAGCACGGAGATTTGCATAACAACAACGAACACGAGCAGAGCCCAACGGGCTCGTGCGTGCGTCGGATGATGGTGTATGAAACCTGAAGCGTTGGAGGCGGTAGGATGGGATGCAGGTGGAGGGACGTGGAAGCAAGGCGCCGATACGCATGGTAAAAGCACGGTGGCAGTACGGAAATGCGTGAAGAAAGTGTAGATGACCAGAGTAAAGTGTACAACACTCACAAGGAATGTGTACAAGACTCAAAAAGCATTAATGCCCCGGGAAAAGCGCACCATGAAACCGACATCACACACAACTCGCCCCAGCCATCTCCAACATGAAGAAAGAACTCCATTCGGATGCAGCAGCACAGCTACCGCTACGTACATGCCGGATACTCAATGGGATCTCGTCTTTCGGTGCTGGAGGCGGCGGGACACGAGGGGAGTACGGGAATGCGAGATGACGGTGTAGAGGACTCGAGCAGCAACGCGCACACAGCTCGCCCCAGCCATCTCCAGCATAGAAGCTCGCATGGCATCAAGCATCGGATGCAACAGCAGCGTACAGCGGCGTACATTCCAGATGCTGGATATGGCCGGTCCCAGTGCTGGAGGCGGCGGGACGGGTGCAGGGTAGATGCGAGACGATGGTGGAGAGGACGCAAGGAAGTATGCAGACAACGTCAAGAACAGAGCAGCCAACACAAGGAAGCGCTCCAGCCAACACATGTGAGCCGCGCGACCGCGACTAAAAAAACAAAAGCCACAGCATTAGGCGTAGACAGCACAGCCAAAGGGGGCCGTGCGTGCGCGAGATGTTGAGCCTTGTGTCATTTCTGGAGGCGGTGGGGCGGCGGCACGGTGATCGGAAGACGAGGGCGCAGTGGTGGGAAGACGAGGGCGCAAGGATGGGAAGACGAAGGCCCAAGTGTCACACGACGACGAAGGCGCAATTAAACATCGAACGACGAAGATAAAGGAAGTGAGCGACGACCGCAGCAGCGTCGAGCCAGCTCCAACATGAACGGCTTTGAAACCAGCATCGGAGGCCCACGCGTAGCCCAGCAGGGCCGCGCAAGCGTCTGATGATGAGCGGGTTGATGTCCAGTGTTGGAGGCGGGGTGACGAGGTGCGTGTATTGCGAGAAGGAAACCCGAAAAGAGACGACGAGAGGGAAACTGAATACAGAAAGTGGAGAGGCGTACTCAGATTGGCAGGGCACATATGCAGAGCTAAGTACGTCGGCGTGCTAAGCCAGCTCCACCACCTCAGACTTTCCCCACAGCAGCGGACACGAAACCACGGGTCGAGAAACCGGCCCTTCATCCTCTGGTGTGTGGACCGCAGATCGATGCTGGAGGCGGGGTGATGAGACGCCGCGCCGCGAGGGCGAAACACAGAGGGAGGAACGAGGATAGACTCTGGGTAGCGGGCACGTACAGAGGCCATCGGACGCAAAACGGAGTGGCATGGACGGTGGATGAGACGAGAGAGCAAAGACGAGAGGCGACGAGAGGCAAAATCGATGATCTGATGTGGCGTGGGAACATCCTTGCGAGCCTCGTGTTCCGTCCCGCTCGGACCATCTTCACCACGTACGGTGACCGCAAAGAGCTGGCTCAAAGGACGTCTGTCGCAAGTCTGTCGTCTGTGCGGCTCCTCCAGGCTCACAGTCATCCTTCACGCCCTTCTCTATGTACCCACTTTCACTAATCTACGTTCATGTTCGTCCTCTCTACTAGTATGCCTTCCCTTACCGTCGCCAAATACACCGATAGAAATGTCGATGCGTACTTGAATCAGTAAGCATTGCAAGAAATGGCAATCGGTCCACTGCAGAGCGGGAAGTGAAGTGTGATAAGTAGAAGAATTTCAAGGACACGCGGGATGTGAAAGTATACGACCAACGTAGATGTGTACCGAACAAGTACACGGCCATCCTGGACAAGTCCAAACCGATAGACGAGTCATATGTGTCGATGTCAGAAACCTGTATGTCGTGGGGAGACCACTTGTAGCTTCGAGGGCGCGCCCCTAGGCCAGCCAACGGTGTGGAATGTGCGGTCGGTGCTGGAGGCGAGAAAGCACTAGGAGGCGGACGGTGAATACGAAAGCACTGTGTCGTCAGAAAGTCAGGCGCGCTACCTGTAAGTAACAGCAGAGGTCCATCGCATTTGAACAAGCGACCCCGAGCTCCAACATCGAATAGCATGTTTGACCGCTACAGCATCCTTCGCAGAACTCCGGCCCGACAAGGCTGTAGACGCGATGGATGGTGTGCAATGCCGGTGCGGTGCTGGAGGCTGGGCCGCGGTGGTGCTGGACGCCGGGCCGCTAGTCGGTAGAGCCTGATGCGCTAGTCGGTAGAGCCTGATGTGTGCCAGGAGGAAGGGGTGCAGGAGGTGGCTCAGTAGGGGGCAGCGGGGTGCAACACAAGAACAGCGCAGTGGGATGGAACGCGAGAACGCCGCAGCGCAGCGCGAAACGGGGCGCTATGTCGGAAAGCGGGGGATAGCGTGCGTACAAACAACGCAGGGAGTAGGCACGTTATCACCAGAGGAAGCGTACATCAACCCCCGCACCTAAACCGGCTCCATCCCAATATGCAATACACACACATGTGCCGCAGCGGCGTGCGGGGGTACAGGCCCGTACGCGCTGGGACTTGTGTTGTGCTGGAGAGAGCGCATGGGCTGGAGGCAGGGCGAGCGGTAGGGAGAGTGCGGCGAGCGACAAAAAGTCAACGGCCGGACGAAGGTGTGACAAACAACGAAGCCGCATCGAACGAATCCGCAACGACTGAGCATCACCCGTGCCCAGCACCTATAACCAATCGTGGTGACTGGAAGCGTGCAAAAGCGCGTCACGACAAAGACAGCGTACAGCGGGCGGTGTGCATGCACTGAACGACGGCGTGCAGGTGTTGGGTGTGGGCGTGATGCGGAGCAGACGGGTGTTGCTAGTGTACATATGCCTAGAGAGAAAAGTCAGCGAGCGCGCGCGGAGAGCAAGGACACCCCGTAAGTAAAATCGCACCCGCAAAGAAACCACCCCGCGCGGACTCCAGCCTGGCAGAGCATGGCCTACAGCATCGCATGCGCAGGTAACGCCCAACGGGGCCGCTGGTGCGCATGGACGCGTGACCGGTCGGGCTGGAGGTGGCGCATTGATGGTCGTTGGATGGTCGATCCTGCAGGCGGAGAGCGGGGTACGGGCTGGAGGAGCGGCGAAGGGAAAAGGTTTGCAGTATGGCACGGACGCGTGCTCCAAAGCGACTGCTTTGCACGGGCTCCAGCTTGAAGGCTCCGCGCGGGCTCCAGTTCAACCATGCAACTGAACAACACCGTCGCGTGCACGAGTTTCCTAGTGCATGTAGACGGTGTAGGATGCATGGGCATTATGTACTGGAGGTAGCGCGGCGCGCCTGCAGGTGGAGGGGCGGTGAGGGAAGGAGCTGGAGTCGAGGTTGAAGTAAAAATTTGAGGTGGCGTGGGAGGCCCGATACGAGCCTCATTCCCCGTCATCCGCGTCATGCTCGTCGTGTTCGTCTGCCTTTCCGGGCGATCACCGAGGCGTCGCAAGTTATCACACGCGAGGAGACGGTGGAATGCGAGTGTGCACGCGCGGCCAGGATGCGATGTGCAAAATGGTCAGTTGGAGGATAGGTTCAGTATGGGCGATTAGCAGTACTAGTACGGAATCGGGAAACAGCCCTTACGCTGGGTATCAGAATCGAGAAGCACCCGCAACCGGTACGAGCTCCAGCGCCTATATCAAAGTGGGCGCAAACATCGGGCGCGAAAACAGAACCCACGGGAACGTCTGCACACCCGATGATATGGACCACGAGGAGGCGCTGGAGGTGGTGGGGCTGAGGGTGATCTCGGCGGCGGGGTTGAGGGTGCAGCGAAGTTGAAAAGGAGAAGGCACCGAACACAAAGGGACGAAAATAAGATAGTGAGCGCCGTGTGGAAGAGCCTACGAGAAGCACTGTCAACCAATGCGAGCTCCAGCGCGTGCCTAAGATGGCGACAAAAGCATCGGGCGCGAAAACAGGACCATACGGGAACGTCTGCGCGCCGGATGATATGGGCCACGAGGGGGCGCTGGAGGTGGCGAGGTTGAGAGCGGTCTTAGATGGTCAGTGCGTACGATGGGCGCGACCATTGAGTCCGAGATAGCGAGTACAGATCCGAGAATGGCGAGTGCGGGCTCGGAGAGTAGCCAATACGACCTCAGGGAATCAAGATCGAGGAACACCCGCAGCCGGTGCGAGCTCCAGCGCTTGCCTGAAGTGGCTCCAAAGCATCGGGCGCGAAAACAGGACCATACGGGGACGTCTGCACGCAGGATGATGGGGGCCACGAGGAGGCGCTGGAGGCGGCGTAGTTGAGAACGGTCTAAAATGGTCAGCGCGTACGATGCGCGCGATCATTGAGTCCGAGATAGAGACTATGCGTCAAGGATGGCGAGTGCGTGCTCGGAGAGTAGCGAAAACGGGATAAGAGAATCGGGATCGAGAAGCGCTCGCAACCAATGCGAGCTCCAGCGCTTGCCTGAAGTGGCTGCAAAGCATCGGGCGCGAAAACAGAACCCGACGGGGACGTCTGCGCGCCGGATGATATGTGTCACAGGTCGGCGCTGGAGGTAGCGAAGTCGAGAGTGCGGCGATCCTAGAGATGGGAATGCGAAACACGAGGCCATGAGCTTCGAATAAGCACCGGGGAGAAGTCACTAGCACCGTCATCTACAGTCTCCGACGCCCTCATCCACAGCGTCCAGCGTCCAGCACCGACGCACAACTCCCGAAGCAGCATCAAACGCGGGCCTACAGCCCGAGGGGGAGCGGTGCCGCGGCCGATGATATGCTGCTGTGCGTAGGTGCTGGAGGTGGGCCCGGAGGTGTTAGACGTTGGTCGTGCAGCTAACGTATGCAAAGATCGTGCAGCGAGCGAATACACAGATCGCGCAGAGAGCAGATGCATAAACCAAGGAAAGAGTCGAGCGTCGCACCCGGGTCGCGTCCACCCCGCTCCAGCAGAAATGGAAACCACAGCGACACCATCAGACCAATACTCCAAAGGCTGTTTATGGACGCAGATCAAATGATGAGATAGCAGGAGTGCATTGCTGGAGGAGGGTGTGGGTCTCGAGACCGAGTGAGAGCAATGCGCGGATGGAAAAAGCGGGGATGCGCAGATGAAAAAGCGGGGAGTGGGCACTGTACCAGCACCCGACGACGGTATACTGCCAGGATGACAGGACGAGGCATGGGACACGGCGCTAGACAAAGAGGGATTGCACGTGTTGTGTTGAAGGAGATGCTGCGGGAGGCAGATCGGGGGCAGGATCGGGACAGCGTGCACGAGCGCCGAGCAGGTTCCAGCACATTACACAACGACAGGAATTATGCGCGATCAAGTGGGCAGAAGAGCCCACTCGCATGCACGCATGATGATGTCGAGGCTTACGAGCGTGCTGGAGGCGGCGTATGTAGCGGACACCAGGCGGAGGGAGTGTAATTGAGAACGCACGCACTGCAACAATCTCCACGAACACCGCGGCCGAATCGCATAGCGGGCGAGTAGAAACTATCAACAATGGAGAGAGAATGCGATGAGACACGATGGCCAGTCTAAGCTCCAGCAGTAACTTCTGCAACAGCATAGTAGACCGCAGGGCATGATTGTGCGCTGGATCTGCTGATGCTGACACTGTGTAGGCGTGAAATGCTGCTGGAGGCGGACAGCGGTGGTCGTTCGCAACAGCGTTGAGACTCGAGAGAGAGAGGGGAAAAGCAAAAGTTGCCAAGACGCGTAATCTGATGTGGCGTGGGAGCCCTCCGAATTCGCGAGCCTCGTTCCCCGTCCTGCTCGGACATCGTTCTGCCAGTACTGCGGCTCTGTGCGGCTTTGGTCTGCTTTGCCGCCGTTACTATCACCGACAGGGAGTTGCAAACATCTGCACTCCCGATTTTCTTGCACCTCGAGCACTACCTCAAATTGTATGGTCTCTTCGCAGGTCTTTGCAATATTGCCCTAGCTACACAGGCATGTTTTTTTCGGGGAGAAAGGATGTGAAATCGTATACTTTACAGCCATTTTAAGAAAGGTTGGCAGTCGCGGCGATTTCTCGATATATATAGAAATTCCGCAAAACAGTGAAATCCAGCTTACAGGACGTCGTCCGGCTCCTCTGCTTAGCTCTGCCTCGTTGACTCTATAATGCCATTCCGAAAGATCAGTCGCGACGTGAAACTGGCGGCTATAAAGCTTTAACGAGAACGACCTGCTTCATCTGCCTGACATCCTGAACTGCTGCGGCTT
>KN832579.1:138097-152424 GCA_000827205.1 Plicaturopsis crispa FD-325 SS-3 | reverse complement strand
AGGTGCTTTGTGCTGTCCCAAGAGCGTCTCCGGACAGTGTCGTAGGGCGCGTCGAACTTTTTGGTCAGCATGTGCATAGTCAATTTTGCAGCCGCCCGCTTCAAGCTCTTTGAGGTATTCAACTGCGGAATTAACAGCAGGTTCTTTGACACGAGCACGCTGCTCTGCTTTTTTGCGAGAAGGAAGTGATTTTGGTCGAGAGTTCGATGCACGGTGTGTGCGAGGCATTCTGGCGAGCTCGGATTGCAAGTTGGTCAAATGACGCAGCTGGAATGCTGTCGTCGCGGTCGGCTTGCAGTTCGGCATGCTCATTCGGAGTCTGAAATCCGCTGTGCTCGACTCTGGCGTGCACAGGGCGAAATCGCTGTCTTGCACCTGTTACAACACATCTACAATAAATTCGTAGCTGCCATAGGCAAATAAGATAGTATACTATGAGGGTCCTCATTTTTTCCGGGAGAAAAAGCATGTAGATCTAGCACAGGACATGAAGGACAGTGTCTTGCAAGCCGCGGGTACACACAGATCGTCCTAAATAACATACATCCACACGCTCTTTTCCCTATTCTAATTTGACAGGCATGCTGGGTGGGTCCCAGGGATGCCCTGTGCAAAATACTGAGGCGAAAGGTTGAAGAGGAAGAGAGGTAGGAATTTATTATGAGGATTTGCAAGCCAATGTACCTTTTGCAACTCCCTGTCGGTGATAGTATTCACCAGCAGTTGCACTTGGGCCCCACGTTTGCAGCCGACTCGGTTGGCAACGCCCTGAATTCATGCTCGATTAGTAGTGCGCCGTCCATCATAAGTACTGGTGTATTGGTGCGTATTACTCGTTCATCGCGCGCGTTCTCAGCGTACTGAGACTTGTTCTCAGATTGTGGGCCCCGTCTAGCCACCCACCTCCGGCACGAACGCGTCAATGAGCCGCTGTACGTCGTGATCGCGTCCGCCCGTCCAACCATGCTACTTTCGTATGCACCCCCGTCTCCCGGACTTTCCCTTCGCATGCGCGCGCAAATTTACAGGCCTAGAACATCAACGCAGCTTGTCCACCTACACAAAGCCCTCGGAGAGAAGAAACGACGATGACGTGCGTCCGTCGAATGAGGCGCACATCGGGGTGGCCCACGCCACCATAAATTGCGCTCCTGCGCTCCTCATAAACTCGGCCCCCGTCCGCCCTTCGTCAATGTCTCCCCTTCATCCATTCCGTCCTTGTTTTTTGCCTCAGTATTCTCCATTCACAGCCGCCTCATCGTCCTGCGCGCAAGGCCGCACTCTCGCTTGTCTTCACTCGCTCCTGACTTGTTCGCACTCCGTCCTTGTTCTAGGTCCGCACAGCGCTGGGGGTTAGTTCTTCGTATCCACCAGCGTGAGCTCGTTCCTCGCACATCGCCCGCCGCTTACCTCCAGCACCACGCTCTCACCTGCTAGCCATCCGATGACGGCGCGGTCCACTCGACCGCCACCCGCCCTCTCATGCTGGACCCAAAGCGTGCGCTGGAGTCGACTTGGCGCAAGGGCGGACCCATTTCCTTGTGGCTGCTTGGCTGTGCTACCGTTGACTTGCGTCCATACACTGCCTGGTCATACTCGTTTTCGCATATCCTTCAACCCCGCCGCAGCCGTTTGTATACGTCCCGCCTCCAGCCCTACAGTGTGGTACTCCACCATCTGACGCGCGTAGACGCGCTCTCCGCTGTGCGATGGTGTGGCACATTGTACTGCATCGCTGGAGGATGTGTGCTGGAATCGGCTTCACTCGGCGGTTCTCTTCGTTACTCGCATGTTCACATTCCGTCATCGCTGGGGGTTAGTGCTTCGTGTCGCCGTGCGCGCAAAGTCAATGCTCGCACACCACACATCGCCCGCCGCCTGTCGAGCTGCACCTCTGCCGTGTGAGGCCACAATCAGATTGCGCTGGAGCTCGCTTGAAGTTGTAGTCGCATGCCAGCTGGAACTAGCTGTATATATCATCTGCGCATCCTATGCACACACACTATCCGTTCCTCGCCCCCGCTTGTTCGTTTCGCCATTCTGGTTCTGTTTCTCGACCGCTGCTTCTCGAGAACCCGCCTCCAGCGGTACAGTGTGGTACTCCACCATCTGACGCGCGGGCGGTGGCGTTGACCGCTCTTCGTCGTCCGATGCTGTGGTCTCCAGCAGATATCGGCTGCTGGAGTTGGGCGTGGAGCGCAACGGTTTTTCGAGGTTATCTTGCCTTGACCTCATTCGTTCAATGTGTGTTTGCTCGTTTTCATCTGTGCATCCCTCGCGCATGCTTGGCCTCACATCTCCGAGCTGTGCGTTCCTTCACCCCTCCCTTCGCTTTTCCGCTGCACTGCACAGTACGTATGCATCCACCTCCTCCGCCTAGTAGTTTACTTGTAGCCTCGAGCATATGACATCTAATCTTGTGTGTTTGTATACATCTACATCTGCGTGTAATACATATCTGCCCTTATCCTTTATCCTTTAATCCTTTAACCCCTCCCGCCTACCCTCCACCCTCCACCTTCAATTACACTCATACCCTTAACGATTCTGCACAGCGTCAACCAAAATCCGACACACGCGGTCGACGGCGCCGGCCATCGTCTCGCGCAGGGGCTCGACGAGGATGAGGCCTGCGACGGGTCGTGCGCCAGTCCCGCTCTCTACTGGCCGCGCGCCAGGAGTGCCGTCGACGGGCTGCGCGCCGCTTTCGCTCGCCGTTGGTTCCTCGGGGTGAGGCGCGGGTTGCCCAGGTTGCGATGCGGGGTGTGCATCGACGGCAATGAGCTTCCCGTTTTCGGTGTCGCCGTTCTCGAATAGTGGCTGTGTGGGGGTTCGTGGTTAGCAAAGCACAGTAAGTGTAGGAAGGGATCTCGGGGAACGGCGGATAGCAGGAACGGCAGGGATCGTGCAAGAACGGTGGGTAGCAGCAAAACAACGGGATGGCAACAGAACGAGGCGGCAAAGATAGAACGAGGCAGCAACGAAACAAAACGCGCACGGAATGGCAAAGAATCAATATCGTCGGCTACGCAAACGCGTGGATTCACCGTCAACGACAGGATTCGGCTGACAAAACGAAACAAAAACACCGTGCCACGACAACACAGCCCTCGCACAAGACCCCGTAAAACGAAAAAAGATTGAAGGAAAAAGGAGAACACACCTCATGCGCCACCAAATACGCCGGATACACGATCTGCGCAAAGTACCCCGGCGGGTCCACCCAGAAGGAGCCCTCTGCGGAGGATAGGGCTCCATGCGGTTACGGCGGTGGACGTGCGGCGTGTGCCATGATGTGAATTACGGGGAGGCGGGACGGGCGAGTACGGGCGGGTGGTGGGCGAGGATACGGAAGGACGGGCGAGGGCGAGGGCGAGGACGGGGGCGAGAGAAAGCGGGTACGACCATCACGGGGAGAGGGTAGGACCATCACGGGGGAGGAGGTAGGACGGACGGAAGGGGGACAGGAATGGGGAGGAGAAGGAGGAGAACCATCAGCCCACGTCCCCCCCCCCCACACACCCAAAACCCAACAAAGAGACTCACCAGCCGTATGGTACCCCCTCCGCTCCTCCCTTCTCCGCTCGAGCTCTGCGCGCGGGACGCGCAGGAGGATGCGGATGTCTAGGTTGGCTACCACGGTCTGTGGAGGGGTGTTAGGACGGGATGGCTAGGAGGATGGACGGGAAGGGGGGTAGCGGAAGGGAACGATAGGAACGTGAAGAAGGACAAGAATCCGACCGTCATGAACGCGAGAAACAGGATGTGAAAAGTAAGAAAAGACCGATAAACCGCCAAAAGGTCAAGCTAAACGCAAAAAGTTCAAGGAAATGACACGGATGTACGCCACCGATCGCGGAGTGGTCTCCAGCACATCGTTTGGGGGATACGGACCGCGCATCACGGGGAAAGCGGCAAACGACGTAGAAGGTACGATGAATGATGGCAAACGCTCGTACGGACCATGACGCGTACAGACAGCGACGCAAACTCCTCAGAAAGAACAAAGTAGAAACACATGGCGGAGGGCAGACGATAGAACGCCGAAAGATATACGAGCACGCACCGGATCCCAATACAACAAAAACCCATCCACCAACCCCCACACCACCTCCTCCCCCTTCCCCTCCCCCTTCAACCCCTCAAAAACACCCCTCCACTCCCGCTCCCTCTCCCCCAACTTATCCCTCTCCTCCAGCGGCGGCACCGGGTTCAGATGGTCATGCGAGTGGTGCGGCGGGACGACGCCGGTGCGCTTGAGGGTGGCGAGGAAGGCGGCGAGGCGGGGGTGGTCGATGGCGGTGGCGGGGGTGTCCCAGTCGGGGATGTTGTGCGTGGGGTGGAGGGGGATTTGTTCTTCGGGGGGTGCGAAGTCCTGGGCGTGCGTGTCAGGTCCGTGTCAGTAAAAACGCGAAGGGGGAGGGGAGGGGACGCACGTCCTGGTGAATAATGACGCTATTTGGGAGGACGCGGTGGAGGAGCTTGGCGAGGGTCGTCTTTCCTGAGCAGGTGGCGCCGCTGTGCACAATGACGATGTTAGCTGTCGTATTCCGATGACGGGGAAGGAGCGCACTAGCCCGATGCCGACGAGGATAACGCGCGGGGCCATCGATCGTGAAAGAGTGGTGGACGCCGAGCGGGACGGGGAATGAGGCTCGCGCAGGAGGGTTCCCACGCCACATCAGATTACGCGTCTGCGATTTTTGCGATCGCTCGTTCTGCTGTACTCCCAAGTCTTGCCCAAGTCCCAACACTACAGCTGCGAACGACCACCGCTATCCGCCTCCAGCCGAATTCCTGCCCACACACTGACGTCATCAGCAGATCCAGCGCGCAAGTGTGCCCTGATAGCTGCGATGCTGCTGTAAATGCGGTTGAACATGCTGGAGCTGGTTATGGTATCTCATCGCGCATAGCTGTCGATTCCCTCCAGCCTCCGCTGACCCACCATGCGACCCCACCTTGATCATGAAGATACTCGTTGTACTGCGTCAGTACGTCCTTCTGTATCTTCCATGCGCTGTCTGTAGAGAGCTATCGCGAGACGCTCTTGCGCCGCCTCCAGCACGTTTAGACGCTCCCACATCATCCTGCGCGCAGGATAGACCTTTGTCTACCTTTTCGCGCACGGCGTTGTTTCTGTGAAAGCGACTTTCGTGCTGGAGCCTGCGCAGTGCTCGCGTAGGTTCTCGGCTGTCCTTTGCCTCCTCGCCCTGCTTTTCTCTGTGCATTCGCTCGTTGCACTATCGGTCTACGATCTGTGCATACGATCAGCCATACGTACCACCTCCGCATCCACCAAGTACAGCAGCACATCACCGGCCGCGGAACGGCTCCCCTTTGGGCTGCAGTCCTGCCCTCGATGCTATACCAGGTCGAGTATTTGCGTGCTGGAGACTCATCCCTGGTGCGCTTTTGACGTGTGTGGGCTTGTGCACGCACTCTCATCTCCACGATCGCTGCACTCTCATCTCCACGAGCTGCACTCCCGACCCCGCACCCTCCAACGCCGACCTGTGCCCCACATCATCCGGCGCGCAGACGTTCCGTTCCCGTGCGGTCCTGTTTTCGCGCCTGATGCTCGGGAGCTGTTAATCGACTCTGGAGCTCGCATTGGTTGACAGTGTTTCTCGTAGGTTCTTCCACACGGCGCTCACTCTCCTCCTCGCCCCCTTTGTTTTCGCTGCCTTCTCCTTTCTGACTCTGCTGAACCTCCACGTTCGCCACCGAGATCACTCTCACCCCCGCCCCCTCCAGCGCCGACCTGTGCCCCACATCATCTGGCGCGCACACGTTCCAGTATGGTCCTGTTTTCGCGCCTGATGCTTGGATTCCACATCAGTTCCGGCGCTGGAGATCGCATTGATTGACAGTGCTTCTCGTAGGTTTATCTATGAGTTGATCGTCTTTGCACACGAGCATTTCACCGTTTACTCGTGGACCCTGTGCCGCCAAGCATGCCCTCTCGGCGATCGCCCAAGTCCTCGGGAAACGTAAACGGGGATGATGCGCATGACGGGAACGAGGCTCGCATCGGACCTCTCACGCCACTTCAAATTGCTACTTAAACCCAACTTAAAGCACGCCTCAGACTCAGACAGCTTTGGGCTCCGGTACCGCGCTCGATGCTGATCCATAAGTATGATGCACGTCGGTGCTGGAGACTCGTCCGCGGTGCGCTTTTGATGTGCGTGGGCTCGTGTCTCGCACTCTCATCTCCACGATCGCTGCACTCTCATACCCTCCGCCGAGATCGCTCTCAACCCCGCCACCTCCAGCGCCGACCTGTATCCCACATCATCCCGCGCGCAGACGTCCCCGTGGAGTTCTGTTTTCGCGCCCGATGCTTGGGCCCATCAACTTTCGCGCTGGAGCTCGCGTTGGTTGTCAGTGCTTCTCGATTCTGATATTTCTCGACGTGATGATTACTCTTTTTTGAACTCGTACTTGCTATCTTCCACGCACTAAACACCTGGCACATCTTGTGCGCGCCCCCTGCTCACGGTTTTCACCTCGCAGTAGCATCTTGCTCGAAGAGCCAGCGCCGCCATCCTCGGCGATCGCCCAAGTCCTCGGAAAAAGGCAATCAACGCAGATCGTCGTGGATGACCAATCTCATCCTGTCTTGCTGCCGGGTGCGCCGTTTTCTCTGCTTTTCCCTGTTCGTTCGGCGTGTTGGCTTTGCGCTGTGTACTTGCCAAGAAACTTCTTCGACACAAGAGGTGTCGAACATTCCTCTAGTTGGCCACTGCATCATCATAAGCCCATGCCCCCTCGCCGTCTTCGAGTCGCTATCCCGTGTACGGGAGCTCCGATTGTGGAGGTTTGCCATCGACGCACAAGCACGCCACGCGCAAGTGGCTCACCTCTGCTGGCGATAACCAGGGGGACATTTGGATCTGGAGCTGGGCTTCCGCACGCGCAACAACTCGGAGGCTCCGCGCCATTAACTACTTTTTCCGCATTCAATATAATCGTTTTTATACCGGTTTGCCCTGTGTACGTGCCTCGCCTCTCCGCCCGTTACTTCGCTGCTGCATTATCTATTTCCCCGCAGGTTTTGTCGCTCGTCGATCTGTCTCTAGCACTCACAGTGATCTATGACTGTGGAGGCCTTCGGACACTGCGCCTTCCTGTAGCCGCCCTGTTCCTGTCTCCTCCATCTACCCCTCCCGCTCCCAATCTACTTCCATTTACTTCCATTTGCAGCCCGGACGCGCTCGCCACTGCCCATCTCCAGCACCGTTCTGCACGCGGTCCATCATCGCATGTGCACAAGAGCTCCGGTCCGCCGCCGTCGCTCTTTCTCGTACGATGGTGGTCACCACTTGTGGTAGAGCGGTGCTGGTGTTGCGGCCGGACTTATGCGCTGTCCGTGCCCGCTTATTTTTCGTGCCGCGCTAGAGCTGGTTTTGCGCTGTAGCCGTGTACATGACGTTCTCTCCTTGCGTCGCTGTGCTGCCTCTCCTGCGCCCTGTCGCTTGCACCTGCATCAGCTACATTTTCACCTCTGCGCGCTATCCCACCAGCCACCCAACCACGCCGCCTCCAGTGCTGATCCTCTCGCCCAAATCATCCGGCGCCCGAGCGACCGCTTGGCTGCACTTCCGCGTCTGATGCTTTGAAAGCTTGAGAGAATAGTGCTGGAGCTGGGTTCACGGGGTTTTGCACTGCTACCGCGTACACACTGCGCTGCTGCCGCTTACACACATGGCAGGTACCGCTACGACGATTGCTGCGTTCGTCTCGCACTTCTCTGTCCACTGGCTCGCCTCGCTATCTTGACACTATCCCTGCTACTCAGCGATCCCGCCTTGCAGCCCATGCCGTCGCCACCACTCAGCTTACATACATGCGTGCTTTCGTCGGCGGAGCGAGGAATCTTGACGCGTAGCCGCAGGATTATCGATTTGTTCCATGCACGATATATGTTATCGGTTAAGCTCAGTAGTTCTTCCGTATTACTTGCTATCTCGTCGAACATTTCATGTTGATACGGAATACATTCACTTTATACTACTTCCCTGCCGACGGAGCTCAGCATGCATCTAAACCAACACGGTCCGAGCTACAGCCCAAGGTTAACGTTAACCAGCATTTACGCGCTACGCGCAGCCAGCTCCTCGTACACCGCCGTCTCCAACTGCTCGAAGAGCCCAAAAGCGTGCGGGTCGCCGAACGGGAGGACCTGCGCTAGGAAGAAGCCGACGACGCCTTTGTCGAGGTCGATCCACCAGTTTGCTAGGGGAGGTAGCCAGAGTCAGCATACAAGTAATACGGAGTTGTACAAGGAAAGAGGTGGACGTACTGTTGAACATTCCGGACCAGGAAAGGCACTGCAGAACGGATGAGATTAACGAGTGCCGAGAAGCAGCGGGAAGGACCTACATGTCCTGAGCGTCCGGTCTTCCACCCCTCACCCACGATCAGGCCTCCCAGCCCGTGGTTCTTCTTGATGGATCTAAAGTTATGCCACTGCCCACGCAAAACGCCTCAGCCTTCCGCATCACAACACCTTCAATAAACCAGAACACCTACCGAGTGACCGGGCACCGTCTCAGGCTCAGCGATGAACCCGCTCTGGTCGAGGCCGGAGAACGCTGCCGGCTGGGTGGCTGGGTCGAACTGCGGGGTCGTCAGGAGCGTCACCGTCTCGGGCTGGAGGATCCGGACGCGTGTCGTCGGGTGGGCGCCGCCGTTGACGAGGGCGAGCAGGAGCTGGATGTACGCGGGCGCGGTGCCGAATATGCCTGCATGCCCACATCGTCGTCAGTAACCGCATAATACCAAATCAGTGGGCACAATGCGGGGGTTACTTACCACCGCCGCCGTGGAACTTGAACGGCCCCTCCTTGCCGAGGAGGATGTGCGAAGGGAACACCGACACCGTCAGCTGCCCGTCGGGCCCACGGTTGTACTGCGTCGCCAGCCGCCCCTCCTTGGAGAAGTGCTCGGGGAGGAAGGAGATGTGCTGTGCGATTTGCAGGGGGGTGGTGATGTTCTCGCGGATGTACTCTTCGAGCGTGAGGCCGGACGCCTTCTGTACGACCTGTGGCGTTATATTGTAGGTAAGACGACGGACTGGGAAATTCGGTCAAGTAGAATTGTGGGGTACGCACGAGTCCAACGACGTCGGTGCTCACGCCGTACACGAAGCCCTCGCCCGGCTCGAATAAGAGAGGCCGGAACAGAGGTCCCTGGAATCGACTCTCAATACCAGTGTCGGCTGGCTGCGCAGTCGCGGTCGTAGAGCTCACCTCAAATGCCTGGTACGCGGGGTCGCCCGCGCCCTTGTTCGCCTCTAACCATTTGGCGACCTCCGGGCTGGAAAATCGTCAGTAAGCGGCCGTTGCATGCATGAGCACCAGCTAATTTACCTGGAAAACCCGTACGCGAGGCCGCTTGAGTGTGTTAGGAGGTGGCGGAGTGTGATCCTAGGATGGCCACTGGTATCAGTGCACAGAAAACACGGGGCGTGGGCGTGAACGGACCTGCGCTTGGGCTTCCGCAGCTTTGCCTCTCCATCCTCCCCGAAGCCCTCCAGACTGGAATCCTCACTTTTATCAATATCGCCGCATCAGACGCCAAGTTCGAACACGTACATTTCTAACTCGTCCACCTGCGGCACGAACTTCCCGACGGGCTCGTCCAGTGCGATCACGCCCTTCTCGACAAGCTGCAGCGCGGAGACGGAGGTGAAAAGCTTCGTGCAGCTCGCCATGAACACGGCGGTATCAGGCGTGACCGGCTTCGGCGGGTCGTCCTCGCGCGACTGAACACCCGCGAACGAGGACACGATGCGGCTGCCATCACGCGTATACGCCTCGAATCCAACCGCGGGTCTGTCTCGAATGTCACTATATCGCCTTCACGCGATAGATGTGTAGGACTCACAGCGGGCCTTTCGCGGCTTCCTGGACCAGGGCGTCGACTTTGAGCTGGAGATCGGAGGACATGTTGGGTAGATGATAATGGCTATGTCGCTGCACATACGGTGCTTTATAACTGGCAGAGCGTCAGGCAGCATGTGACATATGAGTTGATCAGTCATTCGCGTTCCAGGGATTGCGTGCGGAGTACGAAGCGCCTGGAGTCCAAGCTTCGTTTTTGGATTTCACATCAAACATCGGCCGGGCGCGCCGGTCCGGTCCGGCACCCGATCAATCGATTCGGCGTCCTCGACGTCTTTGTTGCTTCCCACTCGTCGCCCTCATCGTCGTCGTCGTCCTCCTCGCTGGTCCCTTGCAATATACTCTCAAGCTTCGATCCCAGACCCATATGTCCTTAGGCAAAAGGCTGCGAGCAGGTCGTCACATATAAGAAGGGCCACGGTGCGTATTTCCCAGCACCTTCATCGCAATTGTGGGAATGTCTGGCATAGCTGCTAACCCATCTCTTAAACAGACGCTTTTACTAGTTCATATGTGACCCAAAACCCCGCTTTCCCCAGTCTCGTTATCCCAAGCGCGCACCCTCGCTTCCCAACACTGGGGTCTGATACCGATCTCTTGCCGAGCGCTCCGATGTTAACATTTCACTCGCAACAAATATACTCTCTCTGAGGTACGTGATTCATGCCCTCCCCCTTGGATACAGACTGACCGCGCCCTCGCAGGGCACCGTTCAGCTACGGTAATGCAGCCGTGACGCTGCCCGCGCCCAGACTCCTGTTGCCACAAACTACGTCTTCGATCTGTAGTACTGCCGTCCCATCAGTGAGTACACTGTGGCTCTGTTCTGCCTTATTGCTGAGAATGCTGACCATATCCTACGCTTTTGAACATCAATATTTATATGCTTGTGTCGAATTCGCATGCCCCGAGCCCCCACGTACACATTCAGCAAAAGGACGTCTCCGAATAGAGTTCGTCCCCTAGACATCCATTGCTTAGTGTTTGTAGTGCACATTATGAACCTTCTGTTTAGCCATTAGCATTCATCCTCGCATTGAGTGAAACCATGCTGAAACATGTGCATTATAGTAATGAGCGCTAAGATGGAACAATAGGCATGAACGCGAAGCAAAAATGATCAGATTCATGGTGAATACTACTAGTAAGCCATTTTCGCAGCCACCGTTGAGGGTAATCACTGGCGTGCCTCCACAATCTTTGCCACGACACCCTGGAATACATCCCAAGCCGTTGCCAACGTGATTTTTGGGCAGCCTAGTGAAACATACGCATCGTCCGCTTCAGCTTGGAACTCATCAGTAACAAACTTAAAAGCCGCATTTCTGGCATCTTCCCCTCCATACGCCTGTCGTAAATCGTGTACGGTTGCAGGATTGACATAGACAGAGCAATCACGAGCATCAAGTCTGACCGACTTTGGTACGGTAAGCATATGGCGAGGTGATTTCCCGGTCGGGAGAATTTTCGTCTTTGAGCGCGATAGGCGGTGATTGTTCCAGTATTCGCGGAACTCGTCGAGCCGCTCTTGTACCAGAGGAGGCCAAAGCCAGTTAAAAACCTGTCTACAATGCATTGCATAGATCCATCAAGACCAATTATGAAGCACAAAGCGAGGAAAAGGCGTACACGTGGATCTCGTCAACTGGACAGAAGATACCAGAGTCTGTTCCGGCGAGGATAACATGCTTGAGGGTATGGCCCTCGCCATTTCGTTTCCACCGCCAGAATGATTCAATCGGTGTATTGTTCGTGCTGGATAACTGAACATATGGGGGCCATTGTACAGCAGCAAACTCGGGTGCCACTTCATTTCTAAATCTCGAATTAGCACTAAAAATTGAACAAGGCTGAGCGACAGGCTTGCCTGAGAAATGCATGTATTCTCAACATCTTGCCGACCTCTGTGCCTTTGTCTGTAGTCAGTTGAAGAGAGATGCGATCTTGTAGTAGACGGCAGTGAAGACCCAAGGTTAGACAAGTTACAAAGATAACTGCACTGCTCAGTGTGAATTCACTTACAGCCTCTGGATTCCACCAAGTCAAGGTAGTAGTGCGCTATGGTGTCGCTGTTGCGCACATTTGGCAGAACGACACAGGCATGGAGATAGCCCGAAAACTGATCTTTTGACGCGTAGATAGGAAGACGGATTCCATGCCCAAGGTTCAAAGCCTGTTCGCCGAGTTTTTCATGGCCATCAGAGTGCTCTTTGTGCCAAGGACCTTGACAATCAAGAGGGGTGCGCCTCAGCAATCGACGGTGATACCCAACAAACCGTCGGTCAAACTCCTCGTCAAAATGATCGTGCAAATATGTACGAAGCTCTCCCCTGCAGAACGGTAAATTGAATGAAGTGATTCAGATGCAAATCATAGGGCCCTTACCTTGTCAATAGATAGCCAGCATTTGCTAATCGCTGTTTCATGGATGTGACCCCCCACCTCCCAGTAACATCATGCTCCTTCATATCGACCACTGCTTGGAGCTTTGCTGTTGCAGAATGTGTATTCTTTCTGACTGATTCGACCGCCAGACGTTTGCGCAAATTGAATAGTGTACTCCTGCTATACGCGCGCAACATGCTTCAACAGCTTATCACTAGCACATAACTATGATAGAGCACACCTGATATCCAAGGAGTATTCTTCCTTTAGCCTTGCCAGCTGTTCCTGAGCACTCAGTCCTGAGCCGCTATTCTCCTTCGCATACTGCTCAAATGAGGCCTTCAGTCTCTCGTCAGACGGATCTAGAGATATATGCCGCAAGTTTAAGTTGATTGACGAGCTTCAAGTTGGCAATATGTGTTACTTACATTCCACGGGTGTATGCTGGTTCTTACCCCGTGGGTTTGGCATAGTGCAATACCAACGGCAGCCTGCGAGCCTGCTAGAGCAAAAGCAAGGGAGACGCTTGGAAACAAAAAGACACGACGCAGGATGTCTTCGGACTCGTGGTGTACAGTGCACCGAGGACCAACGTGGGATCAGAGTGTCGCCAATACCTCATGCAAACTTATGCAGCAATGCAGGTGTTCGGAAAGCCAGACCATCACTTACACTCATTGATTCACTCGGTAGGTAAGGGGCATCTCCACGATGTTTAGCACAGGGACCCAGGGTAATACCGTGTGGACGCCGCGTGTTCATAACGCAATATGATACTTGATTTGTGTAGGGCCTCTGACTACAGAGTAGAGGTGAGAATGATAATGCCTGGCAAGAGACTAGGAGAGACTAGGTAGAGGAGGCGTAGGGGAGTATGACGTGGCGGATCATGAAGCGGTCCACCAAGGGGCACGGGGTGGTCTGCGGCAGGGGCGTGCCCGTGCGCAGGGACGCCGAGATCATGCCTGCGACGCGCAGCGTTAGTAGATGTTGCGGTTCTCTGCAATTGCAGACAAGGCGTACTGATGACTGTGAGCACGTCGCCCTGGAAGTCCGAGTCCATGAAGCGCGTGCGCCGCATGAAGGCTTGCGTCCACGCGGGGTTCAGGTGCTCGACGACAGACATTAGATGCGACAGGGAATACACAATCTGACTATAAAAGCATTCCTATCAGTTTCAGCGTGAAAAGCAAAGCTTAAAAGACTTACAGTTGTATTTCCAGGATCTTGTGGTACCTATCCGCGGGCCATCTTCCCCATAACAAAGACTAATTTCAAAGACTTTGTAGAATCGTAAGCGATCAACGACAGTACGAAGTTAGGTCGATGAAACTGACCTCGTATATAACATTCGCCTTCAACGTTGACGACCGCTTCAATTTACTCCGGATCGCGATCAGACTTTGTACGATTTCGGTGTTGTCTTGCTTCCTCGACGAATTCGCAAAAGACGATATCGAGCAATAGATATTCCCGACTTCCGTGCACACGGTTGACAAGGACGTCCGCTGATACCGGCGGATCGTGGTCGAGGGAGGATGGAACGAGAATATGCTGTGACACGCATACGATAAACGATGACATCAGGAAAACCGCTTTGGCTATATAGAAACGTAAAATGTGTAATAGCACCTATAGCTGGGATGGTGCTCTTATAGCACCCCGAAGCACATATAGTACCTGTAAATTTTTGTGAAAGTAGGCGTCAATATTTGAAATTTAGTTATATCTGTAAGTGTGGTCTAATAGCTCTTATAGCTACATAGTAAATTAATCTTACACACATTCAAGATCAGCAAATTTGCACAAGGAGGAGGAGGAGGAGGAGATGTATTACCGGCGCGGTACCAGCGCGGAACTACCGGTTTTCCGGACTACATACATGCACGCCTGCTGTATGATACCTGGACATCCTCCCACCGATATCAATTGCACAGTGCTATCTAGATCTAATCCGACAAAAATGTACATATGTAGGGTAAATAGGAAGGGGAAATAGGATAGCAAAAATACATGAAGCAAGGAGAAGAC
>KN832579.1:17091-127241 GCA_000827205.1 Plicaturopsis crispa FD-325 SS-3 | reverse complement strand
CCTATTTCCCCTTCCTATTTACCCTACATATGTACATTTTTGTCGGATTAGATCTAGATAGCACTGTGCAATTGATATCGGTGGGAGGATGTCCAGGTATCATACAGCAGGCGTGCATGTATGTAGTCCGGAAAACCGGTAGTTCCGCGCTGGTACCGCGCCGGTAATACATCTCCTCCTCCTCCTCCTCCTTGTGCAAATTTGCTGATCTTGAATGTGTGTAAGATTAATTTACTATGTAGCTATAAGAGCTATTAGACCACACTTACAGATATAACTAAATTTCAAATATTGACGCCTACTTTCACAAAAATTTACAGGTACTATATGTGCTTCGGGGTGCTATAAGAGCACCATCCCAGCTATAGGTGCTATTACACATTTTACGTTTCTATATAGCCAAAGCGGTTTTCCTGATGGATGGCCTGAGCTGTATATCAGCTCACCGATCTTGCCCAGGTTGAGGGTGGTGGCCACGATGACCTTACGCTGCGCTATGCGCGGCGTCACGATGACGTCTCGTGGCCTGTAAGAATTGACGTTAGCACAGGATTGCACGGTGTGAAAAATCGACATATCAGCGTACCTGCGCAACTATGACAATGATAGGCGGTACTGAGCATTGGTAAGGGCGGGAGTTGGGCTATCTCTTCTGCTGTGTTCCAAGACAATGCATTAGCGAGCGGCGAGACACAATCACGCTCCGATTCGCAATGCCGCACTGAGACAGTCCAGGAATGAACCTGCAGCTGTTGTCGTCACGGTACTTGGTGCTTCCGGGGCGTGTTTGCCACTCGCAAGTTGATTGGCAAATGATACTCGTACGCACCTGCTATCCCCCTCTATGCGACCTCCCCGCAGACTTCTGCCCCCAATCCATCTCCTCCAATGCACAATCAAAATCTCCTACGGGGAACACCAGAGTGTATCTGTGTGCGCACAATGGTTAGCGGAGGCATGCATACGATCTACGCAAAACGAACGTATTACCGACTAACCATATAGCGTGCCGTCGGTAGTATGAGGGCAGGCATATTGGCCTGAGGATCGAAACTTCGGAGTATAGTACAAGGGACCGGCGAGGAGGACGACGACGACGATGAGGGCGACGAGCGGGTAGCAACGACGACGTCGAGGGAATCGATGGGTCGGGTGACGGACCGGACCGGGTCGTCCGGCAAATGTTTGATGTGAAATCCAAAAACGAAGCTTGGACTCCAGGCGCTTCGTAGTGCGGAGAAATGCCGAAAAGTGGCGCGGCGACAGGACCCCGGCTTATGCTGATAGAGGTTGTATCCTAAAATCGGCATTTTTGACCCTTTCCGTCCGCACGATTTTCGGCCAGTTTGCGTCCGCATTAGGATCGGACTACCATTTTTTTGCGAAAATCGTCCGCATTCGCGATATATGCTGTCGAAAACGCCCATCCGTCCGCACCCCCGCCAAATTATGGATACAACATCAAAACCGACGCACCTCCGCCTCGTCGGGGGGTCCGATGCCGGGCCGACGTGACCCCCGCACCAGCGTCATGTACCGAGGTCGGCGGCGGCATGCCTCGCTCACCAGCTCCGTCCGCACAGGGATCGAACGTCGCTACCGACGGTCCTCATCCGTAAGGCGAAAAGATCGTACATTTTGCGAAATTTTGGCCTTTCCGTCCGCACTGGGATCGAACGTACGCAGTTTTTTAGGCCCAAATCCGTCCGCATTAGGATACAACCTCACATAGGATAAGCCGGGGTCCTGCTCAGTAAAAACGAAAATTCGTGTAGCAGTCTTCCAGCAGTGCACGGACAGTCGTCTGCAAGTCGTCTGCAAGTAAAAATTGACTTTTTACTGTATATTTTACGATTTTTTGACTGGAAAGTGACTGCGGTCGGTCAGAATATCGTCGCGAGATCTACCAACGATCTCGTAACGATCTGCCGTGTGTTGGGCACTGTACAGTGTCTTCAAAGTCACTTAAAAGTCAGGTAAACTGGAGAATATGGAAGCATTGCCATTGGTGTCTATTTACTATACATGAATAGCTACAGACAGGTGTATAGGGAGGTAAGATACCGATGTATCCAGGAGGGACCAGGACTGATAAGAACAACCACAGTGTATGCGGACGCACGATCACAAGGAAGGCAGATGATATTGAAACTGAGATACTCACCTATTCTGCGAGTCCGGAGAGGGAAGAGCACATGCTCCGAGATGCGGTCAATCCGAGAATCAATTTCTTATAAACGGGGTGGTGATGAGCGTCGAGAATCGCAATGAGATGAACACAGACACACCTGCATTCAGCTAACGCACAAGCCGTCTACGTGATAGAGCACCTGATTAAGTTGCACCTTGACAAGTAGCCGCACAAGACGTGCGGTGACGGCAGATAGCGAATATATCGCCGACTGGACGAAAGCCTGCATGCTTAGTGGCCTTTCCAGAAAGTAGGAGGTGCTGCTGACTCACATATTCGCTCGTATGATGTGGCCCTCCAAGCTCCGATGTCCACATCTCGTGTGTAGGCTTGACTAGAAGGGAGCAGATTGGAAGTACATCGCAATGGCCCAGCGCAGGGCGAGTGCACGAAGACAGTCCGAGTCGGTTGTCTGCATGCAGCCTGCGCAACCGCGCGATTTGCGTGAAGTCCTTTGTATGCCTTTGTTTGTCCCACACATTTACGCATCTGCCATCGCCGCGTCGCCTTCAACTTTGTTTCCGCTCCTCTTGCCTCCACCACAGTACTGCCACAAATGCCTGCCTCCAACCGCTGTGCCCTCGGTGGGCTATCTGGTCGGTTTCATTGCGCTTATCCTAGTCTTCTCCCGAGTCAGTTTGATTAAGCTAGGCCTACACACGAGACCTGCACATCGGAGGGCCACATCGAAGAGGTGAGTCGGCGGCACCTTCTGCTGTTTACAACATGGCCACTGAGCATGCGCGCACGTATCGCTTAGTCTCATAGCGATATATTCGCTCGACCTTCGCCGTCACCGCACGTTTTGTGCCAGCTACTGTTAAGGTGCAACATAATCGTGAGTTCAATCAGTGCAACGGCTGCCGGGCTTGTACGCCGGATGAATGCAGGCCTATCTATGCCCATCTCATTGTTACTTCCCCTCCCTATACACCTGTCTGTAGCTATTCATGTATAGTAAATAGACACCAATGACAATGCTCCAATATTCTCCAGTTTACCTGACTTTGAAGTGACTTTGAAGACACTGTACAGTGCCCAATACACGGCAGATCGTTACGAGATCGTTGGTAGATCTCGCGACGATATTTTGACCGACCGCAGTCACTTTCCAGTCAAAAAATCGTAAAATATACAGTAAAAAGTCAATTTTTACTTGCAGACGACTTGCAGACGACTGTCCGTGCACTGCTGGAAGACTACTACACGAATTTTCGTTTTTACTGAGGGTCCTGCGGCGACGCGGCGCTGGTTGACGCAAGCCTGCCGCTTCTCCCTGGCGTTCTACTGGCGCTGCGCTGACGCTTCTTGACGCTCAACTGGTGCAGGACTGGCGAAACGTCGGCGCTGCATTGACGCTGCATTGAAATTTGACGCTGCATCGGCGTGTACTGCAGATCAAGGGAAGATACTGGTGCGAAAACACTGTTCTTGCACCGCAACCAGACAGATCGTGAGGAGAAACGACACTTTGCAGCGTCAGGTCTGCGTCGAAAGCGTCAACAGCGTCACGCCGCGCCGCTTCTGCGGCAGTTCCTCTTGCCCTCGTGGACGCAATCGACGGCAGCAATTCTGGGTACAGTGTAGCCGAGGGAGGACCAGCCGAGAGAGAACGAGACAGCGTGTAAACTTAGTTAAGAGGCGCTTGGGGAGATGCGCAAAGGGTCACATAGAACACGGCACAGGGTAATAGACTGGGATACGACGAGCAGGAGGCGCCGGGGACGGGAAACGAGGCTCACGGGCAAATGTTTCCACGCCACATCAGAGCCGTGTCGTGGAAATTTGCCCTTGCTGTCCTGAGTCCATCTTGTCCTCCTCATCTTGACATTCGGTGGACACCCCTCGCCATTCCTCACATCACCGCTACCGATCCTGCTCCTCCAAGGCCATTCGTCCACCTCCCCGCTATGCTGTTCGTCGGAATCTGCCCCGTCGCCAACGCAAATGTGCATCGATGATCGCCGAACGCAGTCCATCGTATTCGCTCGCTGAAATGGTACTACTTAGGTGTGTCTCCTAACTCTGCCTTTTCCGTTCTTGCAGATGCTGGTGTATCTAAAAAGCTGGACGCGGCGTGCCTGATACCTCGGTGCGGCGTGCTGGCCTTTTCATTCTCTCTCGTACGCATATTCCCTCGCGCATATGTATCCAGTCGTGAGCTCGTCTCCCCGCCTCCAGCTCAGACGCTGCACTCACGCTGCATCACGCGCTTGCGCTACCCACTTGGGCTGCTCCTCCGCCTATGCTGCTTTGAGTGCATGGCAGCATTGGAGCTGGCACGACAACACTCCGCCGCGGCGCTCGCTGCATCCTATCATCCTTACATCATATTTTATGTATTCACTGCGCACTCCCATTCCTCCCGGCACGCCAGCAGCGCTGTCTCCTGCACCACCAGCGCACATGGGCGTTGCTCCGGTGCTCAGACGTGCCCGCTAGGCATCGTCTGCGCATTCGATGCTGCCGCATAAGTCACTTTGCGTTGGAGCTGGCTTTGCGGCGCTTCTGTCGCTCCCGTTCGCACCCCGACGCTTTCGCGCATCTTCTCCCTGCACGTTCTGTCTCTCGCGCTTTCGCTGTCTCGTCCTTGCACTGACTGCATACCGCCTCCAGCACTGGTCCTCGCACTCGTACCATCTGGCGCCTGAACGTGCACGCTGGGCACCGTTCTCGCGCCCGAAGGTTTTGAGTCTCGCGATCTCGATGCTGGACCTGGTTTGGCGCAGTTTCGCTACCTCTGCGTGCTGTGGCGCCTCTTTCACGCACCGTATGCTCTTTCACGCACCGTGTGCTTAACCCTTCGTTCGTTGCACTCTCACACTTTTTTGCATGCTCTTCTCTGTGTACTATGTAGCATCGCTCCCATCCACGGCACATCCAGCGCCGATCTGCACCTCTATATCATCGGGTGCCCTAACGAGTCCGCTTGGTACCGGTTTCGCGTCCGATGCTTGCTCTTGAGGTTCATGTTGGCGCTGGAGCTCGCTTAGTGCGCTATCGTGCCCGCGCCCGACGCATCTTCGTTCTTGAACCTCCATACACATGTGTAGTTCTCGTCGTGAAGCACTCACGATCGTCTTGAAGTACCGACGGCGAGTCCTCTTTTCTGGCTTACTGATGTTTCCTGCACCTTGCTACGTAGGATATCTGACCGGCATGGCCATACTCCATACGTGGCATGTATTTATGCAAATCCTCTGCCCACTCCGCCGCCCGACCTTGCCAGACGCCTTTCTTCATAGCGCGTACACTGTACAGAACCCAGCCCGCATGACACCACGGCGCGCCTCTCTTCCTCTATATCCTCGGCCTCCGCCCCCCACGTCCTCGGAAAAAGCCAAAACTACAGAGCGCATGACGAGGAATGAGGCTCGCATCGGCGGTTCCCACGCCACACTAAATTGCACCCTTGGGCTCATAAAGCTCGGCCCACCGCGAACGCCTCTTGCTCTTTAACCCCCACTACAATTCCCCGCTGCGCTCTCCCCCGCCCCGCTTTTCCCTATGCGAAGTCGTTTCCTACTCTTACGCGTCGTCACATCGCTCGTCGCGTCGCCTACAGCACTGTCTGCTCCAACGGCCGTTTTGTAGCAGCGTCGTCACCATCCTGCACATGGTGCTGCGACGCGTCGGCGCGTCCTGCACTCAACTTTTTTCATATCGGTGTGTCTCTGTGTACCGCTTGCATCTTTCCCGTCGGGCCCGCTCATAGTGGCTGCTTGTACATGGCTCGTGTTTGTCATCTTTCTCTTTCCAATTGGCCTCTTTACTGCCGTTAATGTTCCTCACTGCCGAGTGTTCGCGTGTCTCTTACATCGGGGTCTCAGAGTCTACCTGCTGCACCGCCTCGTCGCGCCACCTCGTCCACTAATCATCTTGAATATCCGATGTGCGAGTGGCCGTTAGGCTACACTTTTACACGCGATGCTGTGGCGTCATCTCTGTGTGCGAGCCTCGTCAATTTGTCTCAGCGGACGCGTTTCTAGCCCGCGCTTCCTACCTTAACTTCACTTCCGCGTGCACCATCGCGTGTGGTTGTTGCAGCCGGCAGGGTGCAGCGTGTTCGTGCACCCCCGTGTTTGGAGATATACCAACGTTTCTCTTCCAAGGCGCGCCGCGCCGCCTCCAGCCTCGCCGCATACCTACGGCACATCCTGCGTCCAGCTGCGCCCTGTTCGTTTTTTGGGCTCGCGATTCGAAGTAGCGACGGCCTGTTTGGAGCTGGCGCGTGCATGTTGGTTGAGAACGTGTCGCGATTCTTTCTCCGTGCTTTCCCTCTATTAATGCTTCTCCATTCATGCCTTCTCCGTTTCACGTCCAAGTTTCGCTGTGCCGCCTCCAGCCTCGCCGTAAACTACGGCACATCTTGCGTCCAATTGCGCCCTGTGCGCTCTTTGGACACGCGATTCGAAGTAGCGACGGCCTGTTGGAGCTGGCGCGTGCATCCTGGCTAGAGATATGCTGCGACTCTTTACTCTCCACGTTGTGTCTCTGCCAATGTTTTTCAATTCGTGTCTTGTACCCGGGAATCTCGCTGTTTCACGTCCTTATATCGCCGTGCCGCCTCCAGCCTCGCCGTGTACCTACGGCACATCCTGCGTTCAACTGCATTCCACTCGCTTTTTTGGGCGCGCGATTCGAAGTAGCGACGGCCTGTTTGGAGCTGGCGCGTGCGCACCCTGGACAGCAATGTGCTGCGACTCTTTCTCCGCATCGTATCTTGCCAATGTCCTTTTCCATTCGTGCCCTGTACATTCTTTCACGCCCAAGTCCCGCCGTGTCGCCTCCAGCCTCGCCGTATACCTACGTCACATCCTGCGTCCAACTGCGCCATAATCGCAATTTGGGCGCGCGATTCGAAGTAGCGACGGCCTGTCTGGAGCTGACGCGTGCACCCTGGCTAGAGACGTGTCGCGACTCTCTCTCCATGTCGTTCACTCTGTCAATGCTTCTCTGTCCGTACATCTTTCGCTGTTTCACGTACCAGTATCGTTGTTCCGCCTCCAGCCTCGCCGTAAACCTGCGTCACATCCTGCGTCCAACTGCGCCCTGCTCGCTTTTCGGGCGCGCGATTCGAAGTAGCGACGGCCTGTCTGGAGCTGGCGCTTGCATCCTGGGTCGAAACGTGCTTCGGCAACTCTTTATCCTCGTCGTATTCGTGCCTTGCGAATTTTCTGGCCTGCGGCTCTTCCCCCCTTTCCGGTCCACACTCCCTATGAAGCGTGTCCAGCCTCCTCGAGCTGGATTCATTGCTCGATGCAGTCAAATCTCGGACAACGGATTCCGGTGTCATGCGATGAATCTACTCACCTCTGCTTGCTGTTTTGCTGACTCCCGCTTGTGCTCCTCGTGTGCTGGGCTGACCAACCGGACTCGTCCCGCCAATAGCAGCCCTGTTGTTGCATCTCGTCTCGCGGCCGGTATGTACTTTCCTACCTCTCTGCTCATTTCCGTCTCACGCGGTGGCTCCGCTCGTACAGGATTGCTTGCACACAGTAGCCTACCTCCCGCGCGATGCTGCGGCACTTCTCTACTCGGATGTCTCTTTCACATTGGTGCACCTCCTCCATTGTCACATCAGTCGGGTCTCACTTCCTTGCACGATGTTGTAGGCCAAATTTGGACGGTGATAGTTCGACCAGTGCGCGTCCATTCTCTTTATCTTGTTTAATATTCTCTTTGCATTGCTTTACTTGTCGTATCAGCCATCGGCCGTGCCCCCTCCAGCATCCTTCAGCATCCACATTATCTGGCGCCGGAGTAGTCCAATTGGGATAAACTCTCGTGCGCTCAAGTACTGTACCAACTTGTGACTACTAGTACGATATTTGTACTACTTAGTTCGCGTAAAGTAGCAGATTTCCATTGAGTTGATGGTGGAAAAATGAGCTTCAAGCATCTTCAGAGGGGATAAAAATTGTCACAGTCGCTGAGATTCACAGGACACACCTCGCATTCGAATTGACGAGCTCAGAGAACGTCGAGGAAAGTTGGTCGAGGACGAGGAACGAGGCTCACATTCGAGGGCAATTCTCACGCCACATCAACCTTGGTCTTGCTCTCGTCTTCCTTACACTTGATTCACCACTATGATGTTGTCCTCTCTCTGTTCACTCTCGTCGAATTCAACCCTTAGCTGTACTGCACTCGTATCTCTGAGCTCGCGCACGCTTCCGCGTTGTCTCCATCTTCACCTCTTGCCTGCCATTCGTCGCGCCTCCAGCACCAATTCACTCCCCGCACGTCATCCGATGTCCATATGCGCCCGATGGACTTCGATTATGTGTATGCTACGCTATCTCGAAGGAGTATACTGCTGGAGTTGGCCCAATTTGTCTGAAGGCTCTGTCTTTCGTCCAGTCTGAAATGCTAGGCGCCCTAGCATTCACTCCTCGCATTCGCTGCGCCGTTATGACTTGCCGCCCATACCAACGCATCATGCCCAATTGTGCTGCTGTTGGGGCGTAGCCCTCGAGACTTGACATGACAACTCCGCGTCCGGGTATTGCTCGGTTTCAGACTTTGGTATTTGGATCCAGGTCAGTCCCTCAAGTCAGACACTCAAGTTCTCGCTCGCACGATCTTGCGATCCCACCACGTTGCCATTTCTTTGCCAGAGCCTGGCACCACTAGCAGTCGCCCCGTCCCCAGCACCTGTGCGCATGGACACATCATCCGATGCATGGATGGCCCGACGGGGCCATCTCCATTGCAGACGGTGTTGTGGAATGATTGTTCCATGCATCAGTGCTGGACATGGCTCGACGCAGCTCTGCCACGCCCATATATTCTCCACGACCTTCATTCCGTTCTTTTACATATTTCTATGCTCCGATCTGCATCCCGTCGCGCTCGCGCCGCTATTGGTCACGTCGCCTCCCGCATATTCCCTTTATAAGACACCGTTTGGCGCATATGTGGCCCTATTGGGGTTCGCCTCTGCACCCCACGCTGTTATTTGTCCGGGATAAAGTTGGAGTTAGCGTGGCGGCTGAGCGCTCGTCATCCTCAAGTTATCTCTCGCGAGGCGTATACAGATATTCTCTCTCGAGTACTTTGTACGCCGCGAGTCCCTCGTTTTTCACGATTAAATTTGTGCCCCGAGTCTTCGATATGATCCTCTTTGCCCACGTCTTGTGCGCCAAATGCAATTCGATGCAGCAATACAGCACATCACTCGACGGACCACTGTCGTCGTCGTTGGGCTGCACGGTGCTCCGCCTTCACACCATTCCACTCCGACCTCACTCTAGCACTGTGATCTCCGTCTCGTCACCCCGCCTCCAGCAATAGATGCTTGCCCCACATCATCCGACCCACAGGTGACCCCGCCGGGGTGCACTTCCGGGCGCGATGCTGTACCTGGGTGAGTCTCCAGGCTGGAGCTGGCTCATAACGACGGCTCAGTGCTCGGACCGTCTTTTTCGATCCTGTCAGTGTGTCCATGATATCGACTACGCGCCACAATGCTTCTTCGCCTTTTGCGCGCCGCTAGTAATTGTTGTGTTGCCTGATGTGCGGGAGAATTTCGGTGCGGGCACGCTCACTTTGCAGAGGTGCGTACGGTACGTGGGCCCCGCGAGCCATGCTAATTTCGTTGAGTCATTAATTTGATCAATTAACACAGGCTGCTCAACATCACTGTCATCCCCATCGTAAGAGTATCGAGTATTGAAGCACAGCGCGGTAGGGAGTACACAGCGGGCATCTGCGAACGTGTACATGTGATAGAAATCGGTATGTACATTACCTGGTATGCACAAAAAAGGGAAATAAACGATTCAATACTCAGCATAGCGTAGACAGCGATGAACCGCAAGACTACGCCGTCCGCAATGGTGCACGGAACATGCATAACTTATGTGCATGCGAAAGAGATCGGCTACTGAGCGCGGTAGGGGCGGCGTTGCGTGCTCTGTGAGGACTTCGCTGGTGTCTCGTCGGTGCGCTGCGGGAGCATGTCGTGCGCGAGGTCGAGCTCAATACCCCTTCAACAACTCCAACTCCTCCTCATCATCATACTCCCTCCGTGCAATACAGCTGCATCGCGACATTGGAATGTCACGGGCTAAATCTTCGATCTCTCGAGATGGGACCTCCATGGCGTCCATAGCTTTGAACAGTTCCATCACCGTGTCGATGTCGTCCAGCGGGCGTCCGTATAATCTAGGTATGATCATAGGCTAAGGGGCTGCTTCTTTGTCCGCACCTTCTTGCTCCGCCGAAGCTAGCTCGTTACCATCTTCATCCGGCAGAGGAGTCTTAGCTCAGGAAAGAGCGAGGTACCGTTCAGATTGGGCATGGCGTAGTGCGTTGGCTCGAGAGATGGAACCGATGGAGAGGCTTGTGCTATGTTGGCACTGGGTACGCTAGCGGGCGCCGCAAGTGTGGACGAAGGCATTGGGCGCAAACGCATAGCATTGTCTTTTGTCCATAAAATAAGCAATCCACACAGACACAACCAGGTATCTACATGACACGTACAAGATCCATTCTGCGGAAACAAATCCTCCACGCGCTGGCGGCGATCTATCACATCCTGGACAAGAGCAACAGATGAACACGAGGAGCCCCGAACCCCATTAAAACGCGCTACTCACGGTCAGGTCGATGCGTATGCGCTCCGCCTTGCGGCACGTGTGCTCGATAGACCAGGAGAGACCCCGCAGGAACTCGCGGTATTGCTTGACAAACGACACCGCGCGGTACGTGCGCTGCCGGTGCTCGTGCGCATCGGCGCGCACGCTGGTGTTGTGCACGCTCATCAGCGATACCAAAGACCGTGCAATCACGACAGACTACGTACCAACGAAGGCGCCTCTGTATGTCCTCCCGAGCTGCTAGATCAGGGAGGATATCCTCTTCGACGGCCTCGTCGAGGATCTCCTGCGTCTCCTTCATCAGCTCGTCGAGGCGTTTGAGCCTTGCAGTGGGGAGGTGGTCTCTGTAGAAGACGAATCCAAGGAGGGCAAGTATGCCGGTCGCAATACCGGTGATGTTGGCCGTGGAGGAGACCCATTCGCTACTCATGGGGGTCGGCATGGACGATATACACGCGCATGGGCGGGCGTAGGGCTTAAGAACTGAGGTGAGCGCTGATGTTCGCTCATATGCTGTGCGACGTCCACACTGCAACCACACAAACTGTGCGTATCCAAAATTCTGTAAAGCAGTGAAAACACTATTAGAGCAGCTACTCCCGAGATGGGACCCGCAGCACGTTCCCCGAAGGAAAACCTGACAATTACGAGGAGCAGGATTACCGTAAATGAATTTGCCCGAGCCAATGACGACCTGATGACCTTTGGCTCCCGAGAAGACCTCCTCAAAAAGTAATCGACATACCGGGGACCCGACACTCCAGCCAAATTAGTGAAATAATTGCCGTCCTTGACGCATCACAGCATAGCCCTCCCTTTGCATTGCTGCTCATCAGGATCGTCTTGAAGAGGGTAGTTGAAGGACTCACCGAACAGCTCCAAGACTGGGAAGATTGTGGCTGGAGTAGCGTCGCAAGGAGCGCCTTCTAGCGCCCGACGGTGGCTAGAAAGCGACAGCGGACAGCGGTACTGTAGCTCGTCTTCAATGCGTGAAAGGCCACAACATTGAATGACACCACTAACGACGGAGCGGACGAACAGGCGGCGCACGAAGCAATCCCGGACGTGGCTGACCTGAACATACCAGCAGAATCCAACCTAAGGGGCGCGCACAGCAGCCCCGATGGTGCGGCGCCAATCACGAGCGAGGGGGTGCATACATGCACAGCAATGCAACGTTGCATGACATTCTGGAACTGCACGTCCGGAAGGAGCGCCTTCTCGATGGCGATGTCGTAGATGGCCTCCGTCTTGTCCAGGATGCCCTCGAGATGGTTATACATCGCGCTAGGAAGGTGCGTGCGGTAGAGCACGATGAGTTGGGCGGGTCGTGTCGTCGATGATGACGGGATACGATGCCAACCAAAGTCCTATGTATGCACATCCAAGGCGTAGGGCACGAGCACGATTCGCCTGGTTTGAGGATGAGTGTTAGTGAGTGATCGTTTGAGCAATGATTAACAGAGCCCACACTGCGTCACCTGTATAGTACAAGTTGTGTGTATGCAGGGGGGCAGAGGGAGTAGATCTTCGCAAGCTGTCTTTCAAGCATCCCATTCTATCCAGGTAGTTCTTCATACCAGAACGTACAAGTACAATATACTGTTCGATGGAGCCCCTCATAAGTATTTATGACGTAGATGAGAGCGGACAGGACTTCACCTAATAAATCCAGGGCGTATCCGCTCCCTTACATAGTGCATCCATCCTCCATCCCAGCACATTCCATCAAAAGATCTGAAATAGCGCACGGAACGAGTGGATAGGAACGCCTACCGAGCGCGGTAGGGACGGCGCTGCGAGGACTTCGCGGGTGTCTCGTCGGTGGGCCGCTGGAGCATGTCGTGGTCGAGCTCGATCGCTGACGACGACGCTACCGCCTCGCGCTCTTTGGTTTTGCGATGCGGCCGCAGTAGCGGCATCTGCTCGCTGCCGGGAGGCAACCCCGCCTTCCTCCGCATACGCTTCAGCGCGTATTCCTCTTCTTCGTCCGGCACTGTAGGCTTCCTATTCTTCGACCCCTTCGGTCGGCCGCGCTTTCTCTTAGGTACCTCCAATAGGCTGTCGAGAACGGCTTCTTCGCTCCTGGATCCGTGCTCATCCTGGGGTTGTTCGTCGAATGGAGCGAAGAAATACACGCGGGGCACTTCCGAGTCGGGCGATGCTGGCAAGGAGTCGTCTTCGTCTGGAAGCGGGATCCTGGCTTCAGGATATAAGGTCGCGGGGAGGGAGAGACTGTTCAGATTGAGCAGGGCGTGGTCGGCTGTGTGGATCGTGGGCGCCGCGCGCGCTGGGCGCAAACGAATTGTCTCATCTACATCCAAAAAAAAAACAGTCCGTGCATACAGTCGTCGATGTGCTCGACACGTACCTGTCCTGTCCAGCGGTAACAATTCTTCAACGCGCCGGCGGTCTATCGCGTCCTAGACGAAAGCGGTGACTAAATGTTAGGAGCCCCGCAGCCTGTTACAACGTGCTACTCACGGTCAAGTCCATCCGTATGTACTCCGCTTCGCGGCACGTGCGCTCGATAGACCAGGAGAGGCCCCGCAGGAACTCGCGGTACTGGTCGACGAGCGACATCGCGCGGTAGGTGCGGCGCCGATGCTCGTGCGCATCGTCGCGTATGCTGGAGCCGCGCATGCGCATCAGCAACACCGACGACCGAGTGGTTACGAAGCACTGCGCACCTGCGGAGGCGCCTCCGTATGTCCTCCCGAGCCGAGGGATCAGGGAGGGTGTTTTCCTCTACAGCCTGGTCTAGAGACTCCTGCGTCTCCTTGATCAGCTCGTCGAGGCGTTTGAGCCTCGCAGTAGGGAGGTGGTCTCGGTAGAAGACGAATCCAAGGAGGGCAAATATGCCGGTCGCGATACCGATGATGTTGGCCGTAGAGGAGACCCCCTCGCTACTCATTGGGGTCAGTACGGACGATAGACACGCTCATGTGCGCAGTGACGCGTCGTCGTTGGGTTGAGAATTGTTATTGACAGCTGAGCTAGCGTTGATGTTTATCAATATGCTGTGCTGAGGAGTTCCCCGTGGGAGTTGCATACGCATCAGGCAGCCGTGCTCACTGCTAATGCTGCCGGACAATGAACATTAGCGCGTGAACAAACATTGAAGTTGGTAGCTAGACGAACTTGCTAAGCTTGAGCCGACCTGCTGATAGGACATCCTTAGACATGTATGTCGACGTAGTCATGTTATCGTTCGGAGTGCACAAGGAATACAAACATCCCACATTCGCGATTTGTCCAGCAGTCTTGTCCAACATGATACGTCGACGCTGAATTCGGGCTGACTGCCCGCTAACAAGCTGAAGAAGTAGTCCTTCATTCCAAAGCGTACAAGTACGACATAGTAATGCTGTTTGGACGAGCCCTTCATAAGTATTTGAGAAGAGGAGAGCAGACGGGACTTCACCTAACAAATCCAAACCGTAGCCTTTGTCTTACATAGTTTGTCCATTCGCCATCCTTCAACCGACTGTCTACAAGTCGTCCCAGTTCACTGGTAAGTCCGGCCTCTTCTCATACACATCGTACGCGGGCGCGAGCCCGCTCGCTTGCAGCTCCGCCGCGACGCGCTCGGCACCCTCGAACACGCGCAGTAGGTTCGCGCCCGTGAGCCCCGCGAGCTCGTATTTGTTCCACCCGCGCGCGTACAGCGCGGCAATCTAAAACGCGGGGTCAGTACGTGTATACGAGGAGTACAAGCACAAAGACGTACGAGTGCGGGGTATTTGGACACGTCTTCGAGCCCGACGGGCCCCGCTGGAATCCCGTCAAAGTCGCTGCCGAGGCCGACGCTAGCGGAAGGGCATTAGTGAGGGTGGGGATGGAGATGGGGTAACGGGACACTTACTGTTTCTTCCCTGCGATCCTAGCGATGTGCTCGACGTGGTCCGCGACGGCGCTAACGTCGGCCAGCCCGTCCGGCGCGACAAAGCCCGGTGCGAAGTTTACCATAACGACCGCATCCTTCTGTCCCTCGCCCTCGCCCACCAGCCTGAGGACCCAGTCCGGCACGTTCCGCGGCACGTCGTGGACCGCGCGTGCAGAGGAGTGCGACCAGATCACGGGGGCGCGCGAGTGGTTGAGCGCCTGCGCGGCGGTGGCGTCCGAGGTATGAGAGAGGTCGACGAGCACGCCAAGGCGGTTCATCTCCGTGACGAGCGTGCGCCCGAGGTCGCTGCGCAGGTCGTCAGCATGCAATATCGGTCGGGCTTGCATAGCGATAGCGTAGTCATAGCAGTAGTGCACACCTGAGGCCGCCATGGCGCGGCGGGAACCCGGGGGCCATGCCGCAGGAGTCGGCGAAGGCGTTGTGGCAGGTGTGCGTGAGCGTCATGTATCGTGCGCCGAGATTGTAGTACTGCCTTAGCACGCCGATGGAGTTGCCGAGCTGGTGGCCGCTGCGTGCGCGTCAGTTCTCTGCACGGATACAAGTGGACGAGGAGGCGGCGCACCCTTCGACGCCGAGGATGCTCGCGATGCGGCCCTCGCTGATGGCAGACTTGATGTCCGTCGACGTGAGTGCGAATCTGAACGTTTCGGGGTATTTGTCGATGAGCTGCCGCGCGACGTCGATCTGCTCGAGCGTGTCCCTAGCGTATTTGGTTGTCAGTGCGCGTCCGGTCATGATAGGTATATAACGCACCTAACGCGCCATGAGGCATTGACGAAGTCGGGCCCCTCGTCGTCGGGTTTCGCGCAGCCCACGTATACAGACCAGAAGAAGCCACCGACTTTGCCCTGGCGGAGGCGCGGGATATCGACGTGCCCGGGTTGGCGCGCGTTGAGGTCGACTGCGGACACGTTGTTTGCATAGCGCGCCCGCACGGCGAAGGGCAAGTCTGGAATTCGCGAGGTAGATATCCTAGTCAGCGCTCTTTCTACTTGTGCTATGAGATCATTACGCACCAATATGACCGTCCTACACACCAGAATGGCACCCAATGTTCATCCGTGAGCAACGAAAACGACGGCCCGCGCCCTAGATTCCACTCACGATCACCGGCGAATTCTCCAATATCATCCTCGCCGCCAGCGCAGGGTTCTTCGGGAGCACGCCCGACCAGTACGACCAGTCGTCGACGCGGCCCTGAAGTATGAAAACGAATGCGAGTCCAAGGATAAAGACGACGGTGAGGCCGCCCCAGGACGAGCGGCGGATCACCGTGCGCTGGTAGTTTTCCTGTGCTTCCTCAGCCTCGTCGTGGGCACCGTTGGGGGCGATGAGGCGGTCGCGCTCGCTGGGTGGAGGACTCATGGTGGTGGTAGGGAGCAAAGAGCGTGTGTGACGCAACCCAGCGCAGTCGCGAATACGGCAGCGAGCACGCTGCTCAGTGAGTCGAATCAACGTCGAATTGCGTTGTCCATCCTGTTACACATGGTCTGCGATCTTGCTGCACTGTTAGTGGACGTCGGTAGCAGAGCCATAGCATACGGCAAGCTTTAGTGCAGCAGAAAACCTCCTCAAGATTGAGCACCAAGAACATTAGCGGGAGAACGCGCTGGATTATGATACACGAACAACATGCAGTGAACGGCGGGACTATGCAGAGTAACACAAGCGTCAAGAGAGAGAGAAATAGATAAGTGTGTGCGTATGGCAATGTAAATCAAAACTTTTGGCCCCCATCCGTCCCGTAGCAGGGTATACCATGCGCGCTCTACTTCTTGAGGTTACCGATGACCGCGTCGGGCGCGTACCGCGGGATGACCTTGGGGTCGTGCAACATGTTGAACTCGTCCGTCGCGTCCCGGCCCGCGTACAGCAGGATCGCCTTCTCGCCTCCAGGGTGGTCCGGGAGGAACTACAGTACAATATGTCAGTATATACGAAACTCGGGAAGGAAGGAGAGGGACGCACGGAGGTGACGTCGAGGACCTGTCCGTTGACGACGACCCAAACGTCGTCCTTCGTGTTGTGCTTCGCGACGTCCGCGAGCGTGTACGCGCCCTCCGAGCCCGATGCCTCTGCAGGTGCCGCCGCCGGTGCTGCTGCTGCTGCTGCGGGCTTCGACGCCTCCAGGTGCCCACCAATAGCACCCAGCCTACCGCCCGCCTTCGCGACAGCAGCAGTCGTCTGCTGCAGGAGGTACGACGCGGCGGTGTCGCCGGACACGCGGCCAAAGACGACGCACCCGAGGAGGGACGAGCCGCCGAGACGATTAGCGCCGTGGACGCCGCCTGCGATCTCGCCGGCTGCGAAGAGTCCAGGGATGGGCTTGCCGTTGGTGTCGATGATGCGGGCCTCGGGGTCGATCTCGACGCCGCCCATGGTGTAGTGGAGCACGGGGGTGATAATGGCGACGTAGAACGAGTCGTTGAGGGTCCATTCGCCGGGGGAGAAGAACTACAGTAACATCAGTATGAGCGAAGATTAGGGAGAGAACGACGACGCTGACCTTGCGACCGTAGGCATCCTTGCCGGCTTTGACGCCGGCGTTGTAGTCGTCGAAGGTCTTCTTGAGCTGGGAGGCGGGGATGCCGATCTCCTTTGCGAACTCCTCGCCGGTCTCGAACTTCTTCATGAGCCCGCGGCCGACGTAGTGCTTCGCGTGCCACTCCATCTGCTTGGCCGCGGCGCTGTTGAGGACCAACCGGATGGGGGTCTGCACATAGTTTAGTAACGGTGTTTATCATGCAACCGACGCACGCACCTTGCCGTTCTCCCACATCTTGCCGGTGACAAAGTCACGGTGCTGCAGCTCGTCGACGAAACGCTTGCCCTGGTTGTCGAGGATCAAACCGCCGACACCACGGAGGGCCTCAGCAGCCAAGAACTTGACCTTCGAGTCCGGCTCCTTCGGGTCGACGAGACCCGTCGGGTGGACCTGGACCTTCTCGAAGTCGATTCCACTGGCACCCGTCGCAATCGCGAGCTTGTGGCCGTCTCCGGTAGCGTGCTCGCCGTTGGTGGTGGGGAGGTCGTAGTATTCGGGGCGGTACTTCTTGATGAGCGAGGTCTCGGTGAAGTCGGACGCGTAGCCGCCGGTGGCAAGGACGACGGGGCCGTAGGCGGTCTCGTTCTTGCCGTTGCGGGTGTATTCGACACCGATGACGCCGCCGGACTCGTCCTTGAGGAGCTTGACGACGCGCGACTTCTTGTAGATCTTCACGCGCTCGGGGTCGCTGACGGCGAGATCCTCGAGGCGCTCCATTTGCGCGTATGTGATGACCTGTGCACGCGGTTAGAATGTGTGTTGTCAGGAGACGAAGGGCTACTCACCATTCCTGGGAACTGGGCATCACCTCGGTGCGTCCGGGGCTGCGAGTGACCGCCGAGACGTGCAACCTTCGAGAGGTCAAGGCCGAACTTGTTCTGTAACCAGTTCACGGCATCGCCAGAACGGCCAGTCAAGACACGGATAAGGTCGTCGCGAGCGAGGTCGCGGGCAGATTTCTTGGTGTCGTCAAAGAATGTCCGTGCAGAGTCGATGATACCGAGATCTTGTTGGGACTGCGTGCCCGCGCCGTTGATACCCGACGTCGCTTTGGTAGAGTTACCACCGATGAATCTGGCGCATTTCCATGAGTATCGCTCGCAATGAACCAGTTAAAACTGGCGCTCACCCTTGCTTGTCGAGCAGCAGAACGTTCGCGCCGCGCTCAAGGAGGGTGTGTGCCGCAGAAAGACCAGCGAGACCACCACCGACAACGATAACTTGTGCCATTGTTTGTGTTTGAGGAAAAGGAGGAGGAGATGGGGGTATGAGAGAGAAATGTGAACACGCTGATTCGACATCTTATGCGCTGCCGGCTTCGGCATGTGATAATACCGGTCTACCCCGCATCACTTGATACTTCCATAACCGTGCCGCGGTGCCGACTCCGTGAAATTGCTTCTTCGGGACAGTGTCTTCCGGATGTGGAATATCCGCCGTCGATGACGGGCGCAATCGCGTGGCGGACCGGCCCAAGGCAGCCAATGAGCGGCCATGCGTTAGGTTCGGGACGCCTTGTGCAAAATCAGACCTGTCTTGCGTTTTTTGCGGGGGCGCGTTGTCCCCAACCCCAATTTCTCCGTTCGCACTGGCAGCAGTTTCGCACATTGTAGGTTTCCCTTTCACCGTTACGTTCCATAGCAGGTCTGCGCTGTGCACGACATTGTCCGACTGGCTCACCGTAGCGCCCGCCATCTCCCGCTGCACGGTCTCCCGCATTCTCCGGAATTGTTTAGGCAGTGTAATGATTGCGCATTGCATGCTAAAAATTGCGGGGTAAGGACTTTTGGGGAGGTCCAGAGGAGGGCCGAGAGCGGGGAAGGATCAAGGTGTGCTCCTTTACCCCATGTTTAGCTTCCGCGTGTGTCCTAAACTTGGCCACAGGAGCCTGCAATCGAAGTTTCACCATTCTGTACACTTTGTACAGGGTCAGTTTATTGCAGCATACTTAGCGCCACATTTCAGTGCACATTGGAAAACGCGAAAGCCAGGCGAAACCACGCGTTCCGAATCACTCCGCGGCTCTCATGAAAAGTAGTCAGCGTCTTTACCGTCTTGATTGGTCTCCTTTAGGAATCCACCGACACGATACGTTCAGCCCCATGGTTCATCGTTGTTTGATTCGTCAATGCGAGCTAGGCAAATAAAACAGGAATGCCTCAGCTTCACGATACGAACATCGCGTTCTGCGACATGCACCACTTCCAGTGAGTATGCGGTGTTCATGACCGTCTCCGTGCTCATATGCCACCTTGCAGGGATAGAGCCAGCCAAGAAATGTATCGAAAATCAGGCAGCTCTTGCTTTTGATGTCAATTGTGCCCAAGAAATGGTGTACATCGACCACCGCGGGATGTATGTATGTTGTGTTCCAAACCGAGAACAAGACTGCGTCGACCTCGACACGCCCTTAACCCTCTATGAGCGTCCAGCAAGCAGACTTGGGTCTTTCGAGCTCGTAATACATCCCTGCATGCTCACTGTCAAGCGCTAATATCCGGCAAACATAACGCGGCCGCCCGATGTCTATGTAACTTTGTCTCCCACGAAGAACTGCCTTTTCAACACAGGATATCAACGAGCATCAACGCTAGCCTAGTCCTCAGTCCTCAACCCAACGACGACGCGTCCCTGCGCGCGCGCATGAGCGTGTCCATCGTCCATTCCGACCCCCATGAGCAGCGAATGGGTCTCCTCCACGGCCAACATCACCGGCATCGCGACCAGCATACTCGCCCTCCTCGGATTCGCCTTCTACCGCAATCACCTCCCTAACGCGAGGCTCAAACGCCTCGACGAGCTGATCAAAGAGACGCAGGAGTCTCTGGACGAGGCCATTGAGGAAAACACCCTCCCTGATTTAGCGGCTCGGGAGGACATACGGAGGCGCCTTCACAGGTGCGCAGTGTGTTGTAATCGCTCTGTCGTCCGTGTCACTGATGCGCATGCGCAACTCCAGCGTGCGCGACGATGCACACGAGCATCGGCGGCGCACGTACCGCGCGGTGTCGTTCGCCACGCAATACCGCGAGTTCCTGCGGGGCCTCTCCTGGTCCATTGAGCGCACGTGCCGCGAAGCGGAGTGCATACGGATAGACCTGACGGTGAGTAGCGCGTTTCAACGAGCTGCGACGTTCTGAGATTTATCTGCTGTCCAGGAGGCGATAGACCGCCGGCGCGTCGAAGGAATGGTACCGCAGGACCAGACTGGTACGTGGCTAGGGCATCTAGGACTATATATGTACGGATTGTTTAGTTTGTAGATGCAGAAGACTCAATGCGTTTACGCACATTGCGCGGGGCGCCCACGATCAATACGGCCGAAGCTCTGCCGTCTCGGACGCCAGCCGACTACGCCTTGCCAAGTCTGAACAGTCTCCCCTTCCCCGCGACCTTGCATCCTGAAGCCAGGATCCCGCTTCCTGACGACGACTCGCAACCAGCATCGCCCGACTCGGATGTGCCCAGCGTGTTTCTCTCCGTTCCAGCCGACGACGAGTCTCAGGCTGGGCGTAGAGCCACGAGCGATGAGATCGCCTTAGACAGCCTGTTACATATGCCCGTGAGAGGGCTCAGCCGACCGATGGGGTCCGAAAATCGGAAGGTTGCAGTGCCGGACGAGGAAGAAGAGGGGTTGCCACCACGACGGCGGCCGAAAAGTACGCGGAGGAGGGCGGCGCTGCATCCCGCGATCGAATGGGACGACAAAATACCACTGGGACGAAAGCTCGACTTACCCAGAGAACAAGAGGCGGCAGCGTCGTCTTCAGCGGTGGAGCTGGACCCGGAGCACAACATTCTCATCTGGCCCCGCGGAAAGCCTTCGCAGAGCGCCCAACGCCGCCCCTACCGTGCTCGGTAGGCATTCTCCATCACTTGTCTCGTGCGTCATTGCGGGTCTTTTGAAGGAGTGTGCTGGGGTGGAGGATGAATGGACTACGTAAGAGAACAGATACGACCTGGATTTGTTAGGTGAAGTCCTGTCTGCTCTCGTTGCGTTGCAGATACTTATGAGGGGCTCGTTCAAACAGTTCGTCTTACTTGTACGCTCTGGAATGACGAACTACATCTTCAAATGGATGAATTTCTCAAAAGGCAACATGCGAATGTTTACTCGCCCTGACGTCGGCAGGTACTCTACCCTAGTGTAGCAGCAGCATGCTCAGGCTGTGCCTATCATCGGGTCCGGGGATTCGATAAACTGCTCTGCGGACACGTGCCTACGCTCTTGCGCTACACATCCAATCTTAGTCAATGCTGTGCATAGATACTCCTCAGGTGACGCAGTGATTGTGGGCTACAGAGGACAGTGTGGGTCCCTGTCAATCACATAGTGCTCACACAAGCGCCCACTACTCAGCTTATATTCAAACCACACGCAGCCCTGACGCGCAAATCGTGTCCCCCGCCTTGTACGTGTATGCATAAGGCTCAGATCAGCACCGTATCCCGTCATCATGGACGACACGCCTGTCTCATCCTCTGCGAATCTCCTGGGAATCACGACCGGCTGCTTGACTCTACTCGGCATCGCGCTCTACCGCGCACACCTCCCCAGCGAGATGTATAAACACCTCGAGGGCATCCTGGACGAGACGGAGGCCATTTACGACATCGCCATCGAGGAAGCACTCCTTCCGGACGCGCAGTTTCAGAACGATATGCAACGCCGCATTGCTGTGTAGGTATACGTCCCTTGCTCGTGATTAGCGCCTGCTCAATTCCCCGCGTCAGGCTTCGCGCAGAGGCGCTCGCGCACCGGCGCAGGGCATACTGCGCACCGACGTTTGTGAAACAGTACGTCGAATTCTTTCGCGGGCTGTCGTTTGCGATAAGCCGTACGTCACATGAGACGAGATGCATACGCGGTCTGTTAATCGTGAGCTGCGTATTCGGGTGTCATCAACGACTGGAGCTTACTCACGCCGGATATTACAGGAAGCTATCGAAAGACATCGTATCTTGCATATGACAACGACCAGGAATGGCGGGATTTCAGACTACCCGACGGATGCTCAGGACTCGTGTACGTCTCACCCTGGCCGTCAAAGCGCAAGAATATTGATTGGCTCCGCATTCTCCCAGTGTCTGTACACACCTCGGCATCGACTATGGCTACGGAGAGCGTGAAATCCGAGACGATAAGCACCCAATTGACATCGCCTGCAGAGTTTAACGACGCTCTATGGCGTCATATGTCTGTGCAAGGCTCACCGCAGCCAGTACCTGCGACGATAGGTCCACGAGGCCGACCGCCCAGTCCTCAATCAGCAAGCCCGCCGCCCCCGTACGACGGACGTAACCAGTATTGGGCAGTCAGTGACCAGCTGACAACGTCGCGGTCTGAGCTCTTCGACTGGAGCCTTTGATGGACTACACACATTATGGCGTGCATGCGTTGAGAGAGCATCGATCCACTGTATTTAATGTGAGTCTTCTTTGCATTGCAGTCATATATGGCGCTTCATTGATTTCTGACACCGGTAGCTGTAACACGGTTTCTAGAATATGACTTTTTCATGTTATTATCGAGTATCCGCTGATGTGCTCGTCCTCGTTTTTGCGCATGGCTTCACAGCATCGGAATCGTTTCCGGCACAGCCTGTTTGCACAGCGCCGAAGCATTCTTGTGCTCAACGTGCAGATGCAGGCCATAGTATCCCACGGAGAGCACTCTGCTACCCGAGGCGACCGAAGTTGGCCTGCGTTAACTTAACAAGGATCCTCTTCCATACTTCCCGTCAGGTCACCTCCCGGAACGATGTCGCTCGTGGCCAGCGACGGAGTCTCATCTGTCGCCAATCTCGTCGGCATCGGGTCTGGTATAGAGTATTTGCGATCCTTGGATTTGCCTTGTGTCGTTCACATCTGCCCACCGCGAGGCTCAGAAGGCTCGATGAGTTGATCAAGGAGACACAAGATATCTTAAACGACGCTACCGAGGGGGACTGTCTTCCTGATTGGGTGATCGTCGAGGATGTACGCAGGCGCCTCGTCAAGTAAGTGGCTTCAGCGGTAGTTTGTCCTGGTCAGTGGCCGAAGAATGCTCATATGTGCAGTTTTTGTTTAGTGTTCGCGCCGATACACATATCTATCGACGACGTGTCTATCGCGCATCGAACTTCCCCAAACAATACGGAGAATTCTTTCGTGGCCTCTCGTTCTCCATTGGACGCACAATCAATGAAGTCAAGAGCATACGAATGAAGTTGGTCGTGAGTAGTGCTTCGTATCTCATTTCTTTGCGAGCGCGTATTCATCGTTGTCTAGGATGCGATAGAACTACGACGCGTCGAATGCACTGTGTCACTGCCTAGGCAAGGTGAAATACGTACGTGTCGCTTATCCCACCGTTTCCCTCGCATGATCACTCATTCATTTTTCTAGATGAGATCGCGCTGAGACCTGCCTCTGCGCTGCCTGGGACTACACATGTGACGTCGAACACTGCAGAAGGCATCCCCAGCCCTCCTTCTCCTACACCACATGATCAGCACACCCCCAATATGAACGGCATTTCCGCCACCGCACCATCGTCCGAGACCCACACGGCGCGTGTAGATGCAAGAGAGGACGATACGATTTACGTGCCACCGTCGCCCGGAAGAAGCAGCACCATACCGCCTGCAGCCGGCGATTCTGGAGCCATATACGTGGACGAATACTCGTGGTCTTCTCAGGAAAAAGAGCTTGTGCCAGATCCTGGACGGGAGTCCGAGGAAGCTCCGTCCTCCAGAATCGGTATCAACGACGTCCTACGCGGCTTCCACAAGACTCTACTCGCGACTCGCGACAGACGGAGCACACACGGCTTTGCGAAATCTTCGCAAACGTCCAAACGGCGTCCCTATCGCATGCAATAGACGTCGTCGCTACGCGTGCTGTAATGATTAGGATGGAGATTTTTCGCGACCATTGCTTCTATGTGGCCTGTACATATTCGCTGTGAGTCCGCACAGTGTGATGCTTCCTTATACTCGTCGACAACCGCTGCAACTAACTTTCAACAACCCTAGGTAGATGCCCGTATTGGCCTGTGTAACACGACATGCAATGCAATTGAGACTTTAAGCCCCTTGTCATGGAGAGTAGATCGACAGTGAGCGTCACCTAGTCTCTTTCTGACATGCTTCATGCACTGTAGGTGTTTATCAATGGCTTTACGGATCTATAAGTGGGTACGCTCTGCACAGCTCGTAATCACGAAACTCATTGTGCTTCGTAGATTTTCACAGCTTTCTCAGCACTGAATTGCCCGTGTGAGGATAGCACGCGTGTGCAGTGCCATGATATTCTACAAAGAATCTCTTGCTCCCCGATGTGTCCGAACATGTCTTAGGTCGACTTAAGGATCCTGTCAACACACATTATTATTCTACCACTGAAAGCAATCACCGTGATCATGGCCAGTGAGTGGATATCATCTGTTGCCAATGTCGCTGGGGTCGTGACCGGTACATTCACCGTCATCGGACTCGCTTCGTATCGCGCTCATCTGCCACGCGCGAGGCTTCGTCGGCTGGATGAGCTTATACAGGAGGTCCAAGATATGCTACACGACGCTATCGAAGAAGACTGCCTTCCTGATCAAGTAATTGCGGCAGATGTACGGAGGCGCCTCGTAAAGTGAGTGCCTCGACTTGTGTCCTGAATGGTGGTTCACTGGCGCCTTGAATCTTGCTGACATATGTATCCTACTTAGCGTGCGCGCCGACGCACATATGTATCGGCGGCGTACTTATCGCGCAGCGTCCCTTCTCGCACAATACAAAGAGTTCCTCCGCGGCCTTTCATCCTCTATCGGGCACACGTCTCGTGAGGTCGAACGTATACGGATAGGACTAGTCGTGAGTGAGCTCTGGCATCGTGGAATTTGAACATCCTTGACATTCATCTGTCGGCGTCTAGGATGCGATAGAACGACATCCCATCTTGTATGAAGCACCCTTGGGCAGCCATGATGGAATTTGTGCGTGTCACGTCTAGAGTGACTATCGTCGCCGTCAAGATGGCTCATCCCACTTTTTGTAGATGCGACGCCATTGGCAGTTACCGCTGCCATGTCGAGCAGCGACATACCGAGAGATACCGCAGCACCTTCCGAGCTACTGGACGTGCACGACACGCCTCGCATGTCCTCCGCCGTACAGCCCACATCGGAGGGTCTTGATGCATCTTCCCTCCCGCCACCACCTGGGGAGGATAGCGCGTTGCATGGTCCTTCTGTCGACGAACGCGAAACGGATCGAAGCGTAGAGGTTGAAGACGACAGCGAAGACCCGGACACGCACCTTCCTGACAAGCATCTCCGCCGCAGAGGAGCCCGTAAAGGGAAGGGACCCAATGATCCCATGCCAGCAAGAGTCTAGTGGTCTTTGAGCGAAATCGTTCACGAAGATGCCCCTGGGAAAGAACCAGCTGTGTACAGCCAGGGAGGCATTCGCACTTGCCAATGCAATTCGCGTTGGCGTCGATTCTGGTGGTTACAAAAATACACCTCTGCATCGGCACTAGCTTAGCCATCACGCCCACTGGGAGGCACGTAAACATGTCGTTGATAGAGATCGAATTATAACAGCTATATACTCCTACATTGAGCAGCAACCGCACCAGACACTGTGCTAGCACCCTCCTCACAACTTCGCGCCCAAATGCCCATGAATCGACTCAAGGCGCGCGCCCGCCTGCCCCACAGCCGCACCCGTCTGCTGCAGCAGGTACGACGCCGCCGTATCCCCCGACACGCGCCCAAACACCACACACCCAAGTAGCGACGATCCGCCCAAGCGGTTCGCGCCGTGCACACCACCCGCGATCTCACCGGCGGCGAACAGCCCGGGGATGGGCTTGCCGTGCGTGTCGATGATGCGCGCTTCGGCGTCGATCTCGACGCCGCCCATGGTGTAGTGCAGGACGGGCGTGATGGTGGCGACGTGGAAGGAGTCGGTGAGGGTCCATTCGCCCGGGGAGAAGAACTAAATAAATACGACAAAATGACTATAGTCGGGAAAAGTACGAAGAAGATAGAGACTAACCTTGCGTCCGTACGCGTCTTTGCCGGCTTTGACGCCCGCGTTGTAGTCGTCGAAGGTCTTTTTCAGCTGGGAGGCGGGGATGCCGATCTCTTTTGCGAGCTCTTCACCGGTCTCGAACTTCTTCATCAGGCCGCGGCCAACGTAGTGCTTCGCGTGCCACTCCATCTGCTTGGCCGCAGCGCTGTTGAGCACCAACCGGATCGGTGTCTGCGTGTATTTCAGGATACTATTTTCGCCAAACAACTAACGGACACACCTTGCCATTCTCCCACATCTTACCAGTAACAAAGTCACGGTGCTGCAGCTCGTCGACAAACCGCTGACCCTGGTTGTCAAGGATCAAACCACCGACACCGCGGAGGGCCTCCGCAGCCAAGAATTTGACCTTCGAGTCCGGCTCCTTCGGGTCGACCAAACCCGTAGGGTGAACCTGGACCTTCTCGAAGTCAATCCCACTCGCGCCTGTCTCGATGGCAAGTTTGTGGCCATCACCGGTGGCGTGCTCGCCGTTGGTGGTGGGGAGGTCGTAATATTCTGGGCGGTATTTCTTGATGAGCGAGGTCTCGGTGAAGTCGGACGCGTAGCCGCCAGTGGCGAGGACGACGGGGCCGTAGGCGGTCTCGTTTTTGCCGTTGCGGGTGTACTCAACACCGATGACGCCACCCGTGCTGTCCTTGAGGAGCTTCACGACACGCGACTTTTTGTAGATCTTGACGCGGTCGGGGTTGCTCACGGCGAGATCCTCAAGTTTCTCCATCTGCGCGTATGTGATAACCTAAATTCTACACGTCAGACGCTGCATACTGTCGCCATAATTGATCCCACGCACCATGCCAGGGAACTGGGCGTCACCCCGGTGCGTCCGGGGCTGCGAGTGGCCACCGAGGCGAGCAACTTTGGACAGATCGAGGCCGAATTTGTCCTGTAGCCAGTTGACTGCATCACCCGAGCGACCAGTAAGGACCTTGATGAGGTCGTCCCGAGCAAGGTCGCGGGCGGATTTTTTGGTGTCGTCGAAGAACGTCCGGGCAGAGTCGATGATGCCGGCGTCCTGTTGCGACTGAGTACCAGCGCCGTTTATTCCAGACGTGGCCTTCGTCGAGTTGCCGCCAATGAACCTACTCAGCTGTCAGTACCGGCACAAACAATGTAATAACGCCCGTGCGCACCCTTGCTTGTCAAGGAGGAGAACGTTTGCACCACGCTCCAGGAGAGTATGCGCCGTCGAAAGACCGGCAAGACCGCCACCGACTACAATAACTTGAGCCATTTCGAATACGTAGGATGAAAGGTGGTGGAAAATATGAAGGAGGCTGGATGGAAGATACGTTGCAGGTTTTGAGGAGGTCTTAAGAACGGTGGCAAAACCGGCATGTGATAAGGCCGGTTGTTATCTGATAATCCCCGCATCAGATTGATCTCTCGCTATTGCCACCTGTGATAAAAATGGCGGGGTACGAGTCGTACGATTGCCGACAACCTGAGAGTTGAGAGTACCTCCCCGGTAACGCACAAAACTGGTTGGGGAAATCGAGGAGAGTCTCCAAGGTCTGGAATGTCTTGCGTCGCACCGTGGGTTGCACAACAGTTTTTGGGGGTAATTGTGAACTTCAATTGTGTGCGGGCTGCAAGTCAGATGTTTCGAGGCATGTACAGAGCTCAAGCCTGGCGTACTCACGTTTTAGCATACGCTTTCCGCAGCTTTGGTAGCGAGTCCACTTCGTATTTACTTTGGGGCGCGGGGGAGTGGCGCGTGAAGTGCCCCGGTAAACACTACACCGGATTGTCACTGAAGCAGCATGCTGAATGCCGCTCGTACCGAGTCGTACTTACAGGCGATGACGCGAGGATGACTGACGAAACGACTTGTGGTAAGCCTTAAGGTCAACAGTTGCCGTACGTGTCAGAAATAGGTACGTACCGGCCGCCGAGGTCTCCAAAAACTCGTCGCGTCGCGTTCCAGGACACGGTTGAAACGTTGACCTCAGACCTGCATGCAAGGGCGAAAAGCCTATGGCGAGCGGCAGTGACCTTGTGGACCTTTGTGATGCCTCACGGAGTTCGTGACATATAGCGAATCGTCTTCAGGCCGCCGGACGATGTTCTCGCAAGATCGGAGAACCTGCTTGACGAAATGACAATAGGACTTAATATCAGCACAATATAGATGCGAACTCACCACAGACCTGTTCAATTTACCGAAGACACGTCCATCGTCGTCAATTGACCTTTGCCAATGCAAACCCGCCCTTAGCGCTACGAGACGACGCGTCTTGTGTTCTATACTTCTTCTGTAGATAGCCAAGAGGGCCTAACGCGACCAACTGGAGGAAATGATGCGAGTCATGCGACGAGTACGGGTAAAAATCTCGAGGACGGCGTGGAACGAGGCAGAGAACCGTGTCGCGCGCCAATGCGGCTGGTGGCTGGTGGCTGAAGCCGCAAGCGCCGAAGAACTTTGCACCCAAACCATCATCTTCGTCACCCGGATATCCCTGCTTTCCTCTCTTTCCTAGGTCTACAGCACCCTTTTGCCTATGAATGGAGGCAAGCGGTGAGGCCTAAGGCGAGCTCAGACGACAATTATCGAAGTCGCAATCGAGAGAATGGACAAGGTGCGTGAAATCCATACTCCGCTTTTCATCCACTTACTGACCCAAGGTGTCCCATTGTACAGGAAAGAATCTTGTGCAATATCTTACACGTAGAGATACGTGTCGTCGGACATGGCATCTAGGGTGAAGGACTTGCAACACGAAAGACTGGCAGTCCTTCGTGTTGCAAGTGTGCGCGCCGGGACACCGTCTCTGTCACGCTGGCCCGAGAGTGCTCACCACGCCACGTACGACCGATATCTCTCTGGAATGGCATATACCGGGTTAAGTGTGTGTCCCCCGGTCTGTGAATGCCCCAAATTGCTGACATGCGACGATTCCAGGCCCTGCGTACCAAACGCAAATGCCCAATCTCATGAAGCTCATGAGGTATCAATTCGGCGAGCTCACCGAAGATGTAAGCGACGAAATTGCGCGACGCACGACAAGGGAAAGTACGCGCCACCGCTATGTCGTCTGTCATATACTCCCCTGACGCTTATCCTCCAACTTAGCTGCCCCGCTATCGAGCCCGTCCCATTATTAACCCAAGTGCGTGGCAGCACGGGTGAAATTGAGCACGCTGCCAGATTCCAGTTTCGGTGATCTTGTGGGCCATGTCCTGCATCCTGCGCACACAACATCCAGGAACTGCGGTACGGTGCTCTACTTATTTTAGCTTCACTGTATTGACGTTTCACCTGATTCATCTTACTTGATAGGTGTAGCCATTGACCGCGACGTTGTGGCACTCTGGCGCCGTGTCGGATTCGTGAACGCCACAGCGACGGATTGAATTTTGCATGCGAGCAGTCGTTCTATACAGTGTATAAAGGAGATGCAAGTAGAAAGAAGTATTGATGAAATGCATTCGTTCACAGTTTACAGTTCGATCTGCTGCGGCAGCCTTTGTCTCCCGTCGCGGATGGCCTAGCAGACGCACACGTTCCGCTTTGCGACATTCATACGAAGTCTTCGAACGCACATGCGGCGTACCGCTCCGTGCTTTATGTCTCTCAACGTTCTCAACGCCCATAGGGCAACAAACTAGGGTAGAACATTCTCTGTATTGAATGAGGGTATGGATGCACATGAGGGTATCCGGCAATACATGGAAAGTAAACACGAGGACGACAACATGATGCTAGCAAAGGCACGGTAATAATCGATAACAGATAATCGTACGCAACAGACGGCGACCAGCGCGTAACAAAGGAGAGGACAGGATACAGCGAGAAAGGGAGCTAGGGGATACAAACGAGTGACAAGGGAAACAACCACAGAACCCTTTGTGATAAGATCAGACGAGACAACACGGCGGCGAGCGCAAAGGGGGCGCGCCACGCATACAGAATACCATAAAATGGCGAGGAGGGTATGCAGACATTACCCCCTCACCCCCTCACATCCACCATTCGTCGTCGAGGTCAACCGCGTACGGCGAGACGCGCGGGAAGAGCGAGTCGAGCCCCTCCGCGGCCTCCGTGGACGACGCGTCGTTGGGCGCGTTCCAAGTCGCGCTCGCCCGATCCCACTCGGCGAGCGTGGGATAGATCGGAGGCGACGTGAACGCCGGGGAGGGGGGCCGCGCGGAGGTGGAGGCAGTGGGAGTGGGTGAGACGGTGTCGGGGGAGCGTGGAGTAGATGAACCAGGCGCCGCGCTGTACTCTGCAGGCCCCGGTGCGGGCGTCGGGTGGGGCGCTACGTTCGGGTACTGGTAAGGCGGGTGCGGCTGCGGCGGGTCCTGGTGCGGGTGGTAAATTGCTGCGCGCTGCGTCGGCGCGTAGGAGTACCCGCTGTGCGGCGGGTAAGGTACGTTGGAAGGCGGCGCCATCGGTTGTGGCATCTGCCACGGCTGGAAGGAGGGCTGGCATATTCGGTTCGTCAGTCTCGAGATCACATATCATGCAGGAGGCTAACGAGACATACCGGGCTATAATAGATGAAGCGGAGCGGTTGAGGCACCGCGTGCTGAGGCGCCTGTGCCACGGAAGTGGCAGCTTCCGCAGGCATGGGCACCCCGCGCGACGGCGGCGACTCGACCGACGCCGCGTACGCGCCCATCGACGCGCCCTGCGGCACCGACTTCGTACCTTTCTTTGGCTGCTTCTTCTTCTTACCACCAGCCCCCTGCTTCTTCTTCTCCATCTTCGCGAGCTCGTTCAGCCGCTTCCTCTCCACCCTCGACATAGGCCGGAACTGGTAGCCCGGGTACATCTCCTGGTGGGCGAGCTTCTCGCGCTGGGCGTCGCGGTCGTACTGAAGCCTCTCATCAGGGGGGAGCGCCTTCCACATGACGGAGATGACCTTGGAGAGGTCGCTCTCCCTCATGCGCCTGTACTGGGGGAGCTTGCGGAGTTCAGGGGATTGCTTGGATCGGTAGATCACCCAGGAGTTACGCGGGCGAGGGGGTTGGGTGGTCATTGCGGTCGTGTGTGGGGTCGTAGCGTTTGGTGTCGCGGGAGTGACGTCGCCGGCGACGTCCTGCGATGGGATCGTGTGGGTGCTGCCGGAGCGGGGGATGGCGGTAGTGGGGTGTGCCATTGGTAGGACGGGGAGCGGAGCGGAAAAGTCGTTACTGGATCGAAATACCGAGAGTTGGTAGCCCCGGGTATATCAGATCACGTAGCGTAATGAAACCAGTTCGAGCCCAAGTTCCTGCAAGTGCGGCGAGTGAGAGAAAAATAAAAATCGGCGACGAGGGGACAGCACCTTATAAACCACGGTGCGCGGCCACCCTTGCGACCCTGGTGGCCCCGCGAAACATGGCCAATATAACATGTCAAATATTCGGACCCACAAACGCGAAACATGCCTTTCAAACGGGCGAGTATTCTGGACGCCGCATGCTCCTTTCTTTGTGCAGAATTGATTCCGTGAAGTGAAAGATAAGATTGATTGATCGCGGAGGGGCCGAGGAAGCAAAAACGCATCTCGAATGTCGTAAAGTCGCCATTGTCCAAGATTACTCCCGCGCCTCCTCGACCACGTTTCCGCCTAGCATGCTGTCCGTTACCACTGGGAAAGGCAGCGCCTTCGACGGAGCATCTTGAACGACCGAGCGAGTAGAGCGATCAATCGTCGGGGGGCCATTTGAAGTGAGCGAGATCCGTCCTGCATTTTGCAGCGGAGATGGGGAATCGCATTTTATCCAATCGGTGCTATGGCCATTTGGTGGCCAGTAGTTGGCCCGAGTCTTCGGCTGCGTACGCCCCATGTGTCCCCGTGCTCGACAATGGGAGGTGCGAGCACCACGCCCCGCATTACGGATGCAACGCGCCCTGACATGTAATTTCCGAATGATTTGGATACAGAGAAGCGCACTCCTCGGCGAGACCGTGAGAGCGCCATCCTGGACAGAAAGGACGAGAGACAGGAAGGGCAGCAGACCAGCGTTAGGGCGTCAGTGCCGAGTGATATATACGGGCGCTTTGGCCTCCTTTGGAGATTGCGGCCATAGTGAAGCGAGGACAGAGGGAAGGGCACGGCCAAAGCACAGGGCAAAGGGGCGACAGAAAAAAACGGGACGGTCAAAGCGTTCGATACCAACATGAATGCTCAGCACACAAATTATGATTATAACATATCGCACAATCCTACACAGCAGCCAGATGGTGGGTGAACAGTTGCGCCACAAAAGGAATAAATTAAACGGTCAATTACGAGACGGACATTCTGCGAGCTACGTTGCATGTCTTGAATTATATCCGCCCGAAGAGATGAAGCACGACGACGTTGAAGAGTCACTGGCAGCATCCTAGCCGACGATAGACCTCGCCGGAGACTTGGCACGCGACGGGAAGCATGGGAGCGGTCTGGACGGGCCAGTAGATCTAACGGTGAAGCGAGGTACAGACACGAGACGGGCCACCATGAAATCAGGCGGAGGCGTGGCCAAAGGGATAGGACCAAAAAGGGGACGCGACGCAGGTTCAGAGCTTGATGTTCGGCCGATCCGATTGGCATAGCATACGTCGTCCACGTCTGCGCAAATTCTTGAACCACTTGGCCTGAGATGAGATAAAAAGAAACGGCGGATGCCAAGCTCCAAAACTCGCAGTTTCCGCAATTTCTTGCCGGACGGAAGTGTAGTACCTGGGGCTCCCAGAGAGAATCGACACACGACGCAGTCGCATTCAGACCCCTGCGGGTGGCATCCTCAGTTAATAAACATATTGTGGAAGAGAGAAAGTGGTAGCGCACATGAAAAGATTCTCGTTATGCGCGTTCCAGAACGGAGGTGTATAAATCTTAAAGTTGTGGCGCACATGGCTCGGCCAATCTTCTAAGTCGCGTCTTTCACGCGCAAGGTGGTTGACCGCAGGAGGAAAGGAGCGGTCCGCGCCAATTTTTGGACTTGGGTGACCTCTTGGACGAGTGGCAGACCTTTGGCTTTTGAGAGTGAAAGAGCTCCAGAACCCAGGTCCAATACCGCTCGACAGGCTTCGCGCACGCTCCGAGTCTAGATCGAGGCAGATAGCACCTTTATGCCTTGCGGAGGGTACCCTGTAGGACCAGGCAGATTGAGGGTATGCGAGCGATGAATTGAGAGAAAGTTGGCGAAAACAAGAGGAGAACGAGGACAAGGACTCGGACTCGGAGCCGAAGAGGGAAAGAACAAGAATGACATTCCGATTGCCGATTGCCGGTCAGATTGCCGGCGCGTTGCCTCGAGGCTCGCGACCTTGTGCCACCGCGTCGGTAAAAATACTTTGTCAAAAACCCCAATGGACGATTTTCTCGAAGAGCCCTCCGCCATACCAGCTCCTAGCTTGCCTTCGGAGAACGCGCACGATGAAGAGGAACAGTCCTCAGGCGACGAGGACGGTGGCCCGGATTGGACAAAACTGCCGTACGCCGCGATTTCCGCTGTTGCTTGGTTCGCTGACTCAAGTGAGGAAAAAGATCGGCATTGAATCGTCCTGTGATACCTAAGCGCGGGGAAAAGGAGTTTGAGCCCTCGAGTGCTGGAGGATCGGGTCTTCAGCAACATGTCCTGGATCGGGCAAGGTCCGCGATGTTCGACGCGCTGAGAGCGACGCGAACGACGTCCAGGTAGCATTCCTGTCGGATTTGAAAGTTTCATATCTGATAAACCTTTCAATTCTCCTACACATAGCAAGTCAATCAGCTATGGAATCTGGTACCCTGACCTTGCGAGAGTGAGTGTTACGGTGGCTCGAGGCATCCATTTCACTGCTATGGGCCATTCCGTTCCTCGTCCCATACACACCAACGAGGGCATCGAGAAAACACAAAAGCGACTGGAAATACTCCCGGAGGAGGCCATATATCTCGTGGAAAGAGGCGCGATGTTCTGTTGGAAAGAAAGCAGTGTCGCCACGTCCGGGACGCCAATTGACGGAATCGGCGGCTCCCCGATGAGTGTCGAGCAAGCCTTTGCAGAGATGATCGGTACCGAGGACCTGACTCTGGAGAAGTATCAGGTGCGTATGCGAATTGAGATCACCTTCATGTAACTAACAATGGGCATAGGTTTTCTCGTACCTCAAACGCTTAGGTTACGCGGTCACTCGCGCGAATCCTCCGACACCTTCATATCCAATACCACCCCCTCTTCTGACTCGCAAATCATCGTCCTATTTCGCCAAATTTCTCTCGTTCTTTCCGAGATGGTTCTCTCGCATATCCATGCTGTTTAAACGCAAAATGGACTGGTGGCAGCCTGTGCGATTTGGGAATTGGCTCTATCATGATAAATCTTATGGTACAGTCTCTGAATAGACTCGAGTCTCTTCCCGTAAATGGCGGTAACTAACACCATTCGATTACACAGGGTCTCTTTTCACCTCGCTTAGATTTCTTCCCTCCGGGCATCGAATACCTCTCAAAGCTTCCGATGCAAATTTACCGTCATCACCGTACAAGATCTTCTACAACCTTTACAAGCCTTCGACGCCGTTTCGGAAGACTGCGCCCCCTCCGCCTGATTTCTCGGTAGTTGTCGTAAAGTGCGCTCTCCAGTTCAATTCCTTTGCCAAATGCCAAATGTGTTGACCGAATTGTGCAGCGCTCGCACGACGCCAATGCCTTCCCTCCAAGAATTGGCCTCATTGTTCGACGTTCTCCCCGAAATACCTCCCCCTTTGCCACGCCAGCGCCGACCCATCCAGGATCCTGGCGCCTCCGGTAAATCTCTCCCGACACCGACCCCCAAAGTCGAGTTGCCATGGCACAGGAAACTATTTTCCTGGGCCTGGCCGGCGGCGGCAGCCCCCGCTCAACCGCCACCGCGCAAGCCACATCCGTTCATGGCGCTGAAAGCCGGCAAAAAGACTATCGTCGTCGCCGTCGTCGATTCTGGCAGTGTCGGGTTCTTCCGGTTCGGAGAGGGTGCTTTCGCCGAGTGGCCCATGGCATAGATGTATGTAGTGAGTTTGACCTTGTGTACTGCTACGACGCCACCTGTACTCAAAAATTGTAGTCTATCATGTGACCGTGCAGCCGTCTTAAGCATAGACTTAAACTTAAAGCAATGTCATTGTTCATTGTCATGCCATCGATTCGGATCAGGCTGACCACTTCATCTCGAGCTCTCGGAAACGCAGGCTTGTCCGAGTCATACAAGGTCATACTGCACCCTGCACCTCCTCTTGAAACAGAGCTGATCCACGGAACGTCGCAGTCTACCGTATCTGCATTGGCTAAACATTGCACTGGCAGTGACTGATCAACGCAAACCGTGACACAATCGACCTGACGCGCTGCCCGCTGCTAGGTAGGCATACAGAACGAGCATCGCACACACAATGCACATCATTACTATCAACAGCACACATTCCCAACATGGTCTCCGATCTACAAGTCAAAGTCGATGCCCTGATCCAAGAAGCGGCGAGAGGCCCACTGTAAGCGCCACATTTTCGCACCACGAAGTTGCTGCCGTGGCACTTCACGCTACTTGTAGACCTGCAGTTGGATTCCAGGCGTACGCGCGTGACGGCACCCCCATCGTATCGTCGTTCGCGGGCGTCCAGTCGAGGGAAGAGGATCCCCCGAAGCCTATCAAACCCGACACTGCCGTCTTTCTGGCAAGCTGCACGAAGCTCATCACCTCCATCTCGGCCCTCCAGCTTGTCGAGAGAGGCTTGATCGCGCTAGATGACCCTGTCGGGAAGTTCGTGAAGCAGGTGGATGATTTCGAGATGTGAGTGTTCCTGGGTACGTCCCATCACGAAGGATCGATACGAATGAGGACCGCAGACTGGAGGGTTATGGAGAGGATGGAAAACCAAAGCTGCGGAAGCCAAAGCGCAGGTCTGTTTGTATTCCGCATCTCATGTTCGTTGCGCTCAATGATACTACGACCATCCTAGGATCACTCTCCGCCACCTCCTTACACACTCGAGTGGCCTTGCGTACAGCTTCTTCAGGTAAAATCAATTATCCTTTATTGTCTGCTTGAAGGCTGCGTGACACTTTCCCAGCCCGAATATTGCTAGGTGGGTGGACGAGAACAAGGGAGTCAGCGACCCTGCATATCAGGCATTTGAGGTTTGCTCGTCACATCATCTGTGCGTGTGCAGCTGATACTGATACTCAATTCCAGGGTCCTCTCTTTCGTCCTCTTCTTTTCGAGCCAGGTGAGGGTTACGTGTACGGAGTGAGCCTCGATATCGCTGGTTTGGTGAGTAGATATTGAACAGGATCTACAATGCCTCACTGACGCTTGTAACAGGTTGTGGAGGCGGTGTCTGGCCTCAATCTTGAAGATTACATTCGGGAGAATATCACGAAGCCGTTGCACATCGAGCAGGATATGTCGTTCTTCCGCGAGCGCTTTGCGAAGGAGGGGAGGCTTGCAACACAATACAGCCGCGGTCCCGACGGGACGTTGACTGTATTCCCCGTGCATCACCTCCTCGACAAGGAGGGTCCCTCCGCATTCCCTGGTGGACTTGGTAATATCACATGTTTAATGACTTGGTACAATGTGACTGATGCAGTTTACGCATGTATACAGGCCTATTCGGCACTGCACCTGCGTACATCCAGGTCTTATTAGCCCTTGCCAATGGAGGTGCACATCTAGCCACACACGCTCGCATCCTGAAGCCTGAGACCGTCGCCCTTCTGACGACTCCTCAGTTCGATCCTGTTACCCAGCCGAACACTTTCCTCGGCCTCGATGACTTCGGATTCATCGAAGAACCGAAAATTGTCCCCGGTCACTCTGTATGTTTCCTGGTGTCCTTTTCAGCCCACCAACGTCTCACATATTCCCGCCCTGAAGTGGCACAACTTCAAAACCGTGAAAAAGAACCACGGGCTCGGAGGCCTGATCATCGGGGACGGCTGGAAGACCGGACGGTCAGGACATGTAAGCGCTCCCCGTTGCTATTCACTGGCGTCGCTAATCCCATCATCCTCCCAGTCTCTTTCGTGGGCTGGCATGTTCAACAGTATGCTCATTCATCTTCCCGTGCGACTGTACATGTAGATCGTCTACTGACTTTGGCTTTCCCCAGCCATGTGGTGGATAGACCTCGACAAGGGTGTCGTTGGCTTCTTTGAAGCACAGGTCTTCCCTTACGGCGATCCGCACGCTTTTGGGCTGTTTGAGCAATTGGAAACTGCCGTGTACGAGGATCTGGCTGTGCGTAGTGCGTAGCGATGTTCTGCAACTTGAGACTTGTCACTCCAGCAGATTCCAGCCCTTGTACCATATTTGATTTTTGTCGGCCTCCGTATGTAGTGCAAGTCTTTCGCATGAGGAGTGCATGATCGCGCATTGAACTATTTTTCGAGGCTCGAGGAAGCAAGCGTCAAACCACTGGCTGGTAAGATACATACATCCCTAGGCCTGAAAATAGTTGGATGGAAGTACGACTTGCTTGAAGCCGTTCAAATATTCAAATTCACTACAGTTATACGCTAAGGCTGATACAAAATGCATTTACTTCTCCGGGCGACATGACATGCTGACAAAAGAGTCTCCCAGCTAGCTAATACTCGCTGCCTCCCTACCACCTGCGTGCATGGCTGTAGCACAAGACAGCCTCGGCGGACGATGCCACAGGTGCCGCTGTCAGTGCAGGACACAATGCGTATCATACTCCATCGTCTCCACAAAATCGGCCTGTATATCCGGTACTGTACCGTGGCTAGAGAAGGTCATAATTCATAAGCGTGTACTCCTTTGATTTTTTTACAGGACAGAGGAAACTTACGTCGACCGTAGGTGCGACTCCAAGCACAGGCGACGGTGATTCTCGTCCTCGCGTGTGGTGAACCAGAAGCTCTCCCGGCACCGCTTGCATTTGCACTGATATACGCTTTGCAGCGTTTTCTGCGCTCTTGCACCATCCGTATCCGCAGCGTTTAGAACCCGCCACATCTCGCTGCCTTGTTTTTTAGAGCTTTTGTGACAGCGGAAAGCGTGCTGGACCTAAGTGTAGCGCAATAAATCGTCAGACGGCATGTCTTTGGTAAGTCAATCGAGACATGCGTACCGCAGATCGCCAAGAAAAGGCCTTGTGTGGAAATCGGCTGGCGCTGCACGGTTTGCACTGCAGCCACGGATCGAGTGCATTCATCTCTGCCAACGTCGTCACGTCGGCATCCCGACCACACGCTGCAACTACATTCCGACCGCACTGCTCGAGCCAAGGGTCGTGTACCCAGCTCGGACGGCCCTCGGCATTAATATCCCACGGTCGGGTCTTGAGCGTCCTGAATGCGGGCAAGAGGAACGCATTTTGCTGGTTGGCGGCGGTTTCGGATATATCGTCATCATGACGATGCGTGAGCGCCTCTTCCGCTGTGAATCCCCATGGCGGGCGGCATTCCGAGCATACGAATTGTGTGATGGCGAGGTCGAGGTGGATAGCGGCGGCGTCCGACCCTGGCGCGAGCTCGGTGTGCTGGAGGAGGAGTGCCTTGGCATCTGCCAGCCATTCATTATAAAGACGCGGCAACTCTGTGATAGCGTCCTCGAAGTCGGCTTCCACGAACACGACGTCCTCCGGACAGTTCGCGAGAACGTTCCAGAATGGCTCCATGAGGCATACGTCGGCCACCCCAGGGACCGCTGCGTCTATGGGGAGCGTCGAGGCGTAGCGGTCGATGATCTGCCGGACGATTCTCACCCCAGGCTCCATGCGGAAAGGGCGTTCGTATTCAATGCGTTTGATTCGAGTGGTCTGCATCCATCGCAGCAGGCTTGGCGCCATCTCTGCCCATGCTAGAGTGTCGTCGGTAAGCAGGACATAAAGGATCGAAGCAATTTTTCCAGGGCGCACCACGCTCCGTTAATTCCTTTGGTTCCTTGACTACAGCTAGCTGTCGAAATCTCCTCGTGTCACAGTTGGAAAGTTTATTAAGCTCGTCTCCCCACCCTGCTTCACGGAGTTTCGCTCTAATACTATATATAGCCACAGAAGGGGCGATCAGCCGGGGGGGGATGATTAGGTTACTTAGACTCACGCAGTCGCTCTGCGACGTCGCACATACTCTCTTGCATAGACAGCATCAAGGGTGACGAGCTTGTGCCACTCTTCACACCTCTCCGCATCCTGGAAACAGGAATATCAATACTTCGTCCATCGTCATGAAAGTAGGGATTGCACCTCAATGATTCGCATGGTTCGTTCTTTCCAGGCGTCCCTCACACGCTTTCGCTTACGGCCCACTACCTGGGAGAGCTCGGTATTCAACGCTGTGTATGCACTACGTAGGCAGACTATCCTGTTGGGGCTCCCCCAAGCATCACTTCTAGCTAACAATAAAGTAAGCTCAATAAAGGCATGGGTAATGAAGACAATTGTACCCACCGGGAGGCAAAGAAACACACGGTATCAAGGTCTGCTGCTGCTGCTGCTTCTTGTCTTTGAGTCTATAGTATTCAGATTTTGAGAGGATATGGAGGCTGGGTGATGATGATGAGCGAGCATGCTTCTGTACAGGGATATGCAACTGACCAGGACGGGTCCTTCTTGCAGCTTTCACAGCACCGCACGCGTAGCTTCCATATGATCGTTTTCACACCGGACCCGGAGGAAACCGGACAAAACTAAACAGACATTAGTGAAAGAGGCACAAAAAAGACGAGGATAGGACATACATGGCAGTGTTTCGAGAAGGCCAAATCAACGTACTGTGGCTCGTTGAGGTCGAAAGGACATTCCGGTAGCTTTCGCGGGCCATAGTTGGAAAGCGCAGATTTCCAAACGGTCCTGGACGACCGGTTCAACAAGATGGCACGAAGCGGTTTCGTAGATCGCGCGAGGTTGAGGACATCGATGGGCTGGAGGAAGCTGAATATCTGAAAGAGACGTCAGTGGAGGTCTCGGCGTCGCGGCTCCCACCAACCTCGTAAAGAATGTCTATCGGCATATTTGGCAGGTCCTGGAGTTTTCCACGTCGGAGTCGACGTTTCTTTGCGGAAGATGTGGATAGGTCTGTCGTACTTTGACGCTTTTTCGGGCGCATTGCTACCTGCCCCGAGTCGTCGTAAGAACCTGTGTGCTCGGTAGTATCATCGTGATCCTTGCTGTGTGGCTCGGACGCGGTGCTGCCCATAGCCTTTATTCTAGATGAGCGACGAGGGTCCATTCGATGTTCAGGTGGGGAATAAGAGAGAACGTCAATGTAAAGTTGAGAGACAAGGAGAGTAAACGACGCGCCGTTCATTTATTGTGGTGGAATGTGCGCACGTGGTCGCGCCACCAGGGTCGTTCATTGTCCCATTGTCTCTTGCACTGGCCCTCAGCGTCATTAATATTAGCACCCACCGTGAGAGATAGCCTATCATCAGCTCGTCCGACTTTCGGCGCTAAGAGGTCAACGACGACTGAACTTATGCCCTCGACAAACCCATAGACTTGTCGAGCATGCCAACTTTTACCAACGAAAGCAATCCTGGATGTTGGGAAATGTCAGATTCAGATATATCCAGCGTTCACAAGTACGAATAGAGCTCAATGAAATGGTACTGATACCTTTAGTTTCGAAGTGCCTCGTCTCCGTCTGCTCGTCAGCCATAGCATAAACCTGGTCGGGGGTTTCCCGAGAGGCCGCCCGTACGCCATCACACTCCGGTCCGTCAGCAGCTAGTTGTAGCTCTGCCTAAATTGATTTTTACATGGGTCTTTAAGAAAGGCCAGAAAAACATACGCATCAGCTATTTGTTTACAGTCTGACCTGTGCTCTGACGCGATCCAGTCGGGCGGCTTGAGCAAGATCAACGCGGACATGACGGAGGGGGCGCGTCCCACACTCCCTCGCATCTTCAAGCCTAGGACAATGACTCTCCTGACGAGCACTCAGTTTGAGGGCACCGTGCGAGGATATGCAGGACGCGTCGGTGTTTTCGCTCCAGATCGCGAGTATGCACCGTTTGCTGGCATACGATGAGATACCGTCCGTCATGTTCCGGGCGTGCCAGGCCATCAACCGACGTGTGAGAAGGGTGAAGTATCCGCAGGACGGGCTGCATCTCAGTCTACTTGGACAGGTCCACTAGAAACGGTCTTGATAGATTGGGTCAAGGATCGCTACGGGATGGTTATATCACATTCCTGTTGACAACGGTGAGCTAGCAACCTCTAGCAACATGTCATACAAGTACTGCCTTAAATGAGAAAAAAAACAATACTTACCTCGCGCGAAGAGTCGAAGACGCCAACGCGTTGTCTTTTCCTTTTCCTCCAGTAGTTGACTTTCCCGCGACCTCGGGTTGCGACATGCAGAGTCCACAGTGACCCCTCAGTAAACCACGCCTTTATAGCTCTTAGAGAAATCGTTAGGTATGGCCCGAGGTAAGACGGAATCGATTTTCTGTGCCCGGGGAAACAAATGATTTCAAGTTAGAGTGCGGTTTGTTTGTTGACAATGTGCTGTTTTGGGGATGCCGGAGGAGGATGCCGACAACGAGCATCGCGTATCGATATGGCCATCCTTTTCCCAAGACGTCTCTCTTTGTTTCCCCCATCTCTCAAGTATCTGGTTGCCAATGATACCTGTTTGTTTTTGTCCAGCTAGCTCCTGCGAATGCCTCTCTGCTTAGCTTATGCCGCGCCATGAGCATGCTCAGATTTTTATCTCATATCGTCCTCGCTGGCATCGGGCAAGATCGACTTGAAGCCGTCGTCAAGCTTTACTTCCTACTAATGGGCAAAAGTCACTGGGACTGAGATGTATTGTCCTATCGTCGTCACTGCATGCGCGTCCATAGCTACAGTCTCTGGTCGATGTTGCCTTCGAGTCGTTCGCCGGCGTGACTAGAGTTGTTTCGACCTTAGGGCTTCCCGGTGCGTAGAAATATCTCATCTCTTGTCTGCGAATATTGAATGTCTCGACGAGTTATAGGCCTATCCACAGTGACTCTTCCGCTTATTCACGGGTGGCGGGAACAGCAACTTGCCCCCCACGTGCCCCTACCGCTGTGAGTGTGACTATCACGATTGATAGATCTAGTATTTACTGAAATGCTGCGAGTAAGATATATACCTCGATATCGCGCCCGTTGTCGCAACTACGGACGGTCTAATCCAACGGATTGGAGGCATTTTGAGATGGAGTTCCGCCATACCCGGTTTATCGACACACTCTTCCGAGTGTGACTTGCGGCAAGGCAAAAAGAAGCCAGGCAGCGTGCACATGTTCTGCCTCGACCTCGATGGATACCGCACTCCCAGCCTGCGACAGTCGCTCTTTGGCCTCAATCTGCAATATGTCGCGAGAGGGCCAAGTACATGAAGCACGGAATACCGGCAAAATGCTCGCTACAGGTATCGTACACTACTGTTTCTCTCTCTCTTAAGCACTAACAGATCGATTGCAGGTCGGAGCGCTTCGCTAGCCTCGCGCATGGCAGTCACACCCTTTCCGACATCCGAACGCAAGACCTGGCTATGCACGCTCTTCCGTTCCCCCAGATTGGCAATTTTCAGCTCCGTTCGCGCCATCCCTTTGGTAGCCTTCGACACAAGCCCGCAAAGAAGTGCGATCCTTGATAGGAATCCAGAAACAGTCGAACGGCGCAAACCCACCTGAAACACGAGAGGACGCATTGCGACAGCAAAACGCCCGCCGTTACGCCTAAAGCAGCTGCACGCCGAGGCACCAGGGTCACTTATCTGGCATAGCATTGGAACAAATCGATGGCAAGAACCATGTCCCCGCCCGCACGTTGATTAGAGAAGCGTGTTTCTCGCACGGATTGGTATGTTCTGACGCCGCAGCAGCTTATACAATCCGCGCCGTTTATTGTAGGTGATGCAATTCTTTTGCGGCGTGTCCGTATATGGACTTTGCTCGAACCAGGCTCTACGATTTGAACTTCGCGTGAGAGGGCGGCTTCTCTTCGAGCAATTCGACGCCCGCTGCTACATTTCCAGATCCACCCGGCATAAAAATGCACGTCCAGTCGACGAACGAGATGACATTCCATCGTCCATTCACCAGTATCCCCCCCCCCCCCCCACAACGTCCACCAACACGCATTCAAAGACCAACGCCATCTCGAAGATGACAGCCCAAGCGTACGCGACATTCACGTCGATTGTCGGCATCATCGCTGGCGCGACCGGGCTGTTCATGGCCTTCCTGGCCATCTGCTACTCCTACCTCCCGCACACCCACCTTGACCGCCTGGAGAGCTCACTGCGCGAGACAGAGGCGGCCTATCTCTCCGCAGTCGAAGAAAACTCAGCGCGGTTCCAGCTCGAGTGGGAAGACATCCGCGCGCAACTATCCACGTGAGTGCGCCTTCCCCGATTCCGCGACGTTCGCGTTGGCTAACTATTTCCTTCTTTCTCTAGCATCGCGGCGCAGCGAGACAGACATCGAATACGTGTCGACGCAGCGACGAGTATGTACGCGCAATGGATTGAATTCACACGCGGATTGTCATTCGCCATCAGCCTTACCGCCTTTAGGCTGCGTCGGGTCCACGTACGGTTACAGGTGAGCCGACACTTTATCGCATACGCGACCCCACTAATATGTCATACGCAAAGCCGCCTCCCGCAGCGGAGATCATTCCAATACCCAACGCGCGACGCCGTCCCAACGGTCCGGCAAGCTGGACTGTCCCTGAACCATACGCGACATCCGGCGGTGCGTCCTCGTTTCATCCCCCCTCTGCCGAGCGCGGCACTTCCCCGTCTTCATCATCGCATCTTCCACGACCTCCCCCTCGCCTCGCCATTGCAGAGCTTCGTAGCCACCCTCCAGCCGCGCTCGTACGACTGGCGGGTGGTGGCCTTTCCGGCTTCGTTTGGACGAGGCTCTGGGCGTCCGGAGGGACGGCAAGGGCGATCAGGTAGGACCTTCAGCCTGCCTGGGCTTTTAGCCCCGTGTAGGTCCATGAAATAGAGTGCTCTTTGTCGGTCCCGACCCCCACTGTACTTTAGTACTCCAAACCAAGTCTCCTCTTACGTTCTTCACAGTGCTTTACACGGTTTCTTACCTGCCGCCGTGGCGCAAGTAGCAATATGTTTGTCCCTTTTCACCACCATGTCAGAGCCGACCACTCTGAGAGTAGGCCTGATATATATATGCTGTCTTTTTGAAAGCCTGTCCAAAGATCTGAAAATCTAAACTATAGTACGAGTAATAAGCTTCAACGTTCAACCCACCTGTTGTCCGAGTGGAGGAGTAGCAAACTGTGACAAACGACGTCGATACCCATGTGTGCCGTTCTGGTGCCGTTTCCTCCGGAGATGCTCGTCGACTCGACGCCAGGATCAAGAAACGTTAACGTTTTCACAAGGGCTTCGACAGCCCCTTCGACAAGCTCCTCGAGCTCCAGTTTGGTTACCCCATCATTCTCATCGTCGACAAAGCGTTATACTTCCCTACATGGCATTGCGACTGCCACGACTCGGACCAGGCGTGGCACGGACTTTTCTGAAACGGAGTGCTACGCATCTGTCCATTGCCCGATGCCTGCGCAAATCTCTAGCATGGTCTTCTGTCGACATGGACCCTTTCTTTCTCTAAAGGCTTAGGACTGGCTGCGACTTGCCTCGACAAACGCGACCTCTACGACCCTCCCCCGTGGTGTCGACAGAGACGGATTTGACGTTACGCGGCTCTCCCATGTAGCGACAGGTAGCGACTCTGCAATTCTGAAGTCCCCGTGAGACCGTGACGGCTGCAGATCTCACGCAAACCTCGATTTCATCGCCAAATAGTTTACTAGGTCGAGATGGCCGGAGTCCAAGTGGGTGTGTACCTTAGTTGAAGTTGTATCTTCTACCTTCTGCTGCTAAGCTGAGCGTTGAAACTTGAGGGCCATCTTGAGTTATTTTCTAGTATCGTAGGCTTCGGATTGTGATGCATGCTAGCTCACAGTCGAGGAAGCCAATCAAGGTGTCTCGGATCTCCGAGTGGGTTGGCGGCACTTGAAAGTTGAAGCTCCCTGCACCATTCTGTCAATAGGACCCGACAGTGCCCCTCCTTCGTACAAGCTCGACCCGGAGGCGAGTGCGAGCATGTCTACGTTCGATGCAAGTTACCAATCCAAATGCGCTGTGATGCCCTCAACGAAGTCCAGCGACGACATAGCATTTGGGAAGCGATTCCACAACGTCGATAGTACCAATCCGAGGTGAGTACCTGTTCCGCTGACTGCCATCTTGGCTCGCAATACTGATCCGGGGGTAATGGATAGCCCTGCGGCAGAATCACTGTGTGAGATCTTTGGTACAATCCGCTGTATACAGAAGCGAAACCATCAGGATGCCCTCGGCGCTGGGCTGCCAGTGAGTGGGTCTCCCGACCGATAAGTTCGCGTCGCACCCGAAGGCTAATACCTATGACAGAATAACGAGCCAAGGACATGCCATTGCATATAAGCGGCACTTAGCACTACGACAGGGCGAATAATCTCGGTGCCAATGTTGCCTCTATCATTCTCGACGGCCATTTCTGCAACGGTAGGGATTGTGGACATGTCGTGTGCGACTGTCCACGCTATAGGCCACGCATATTCACCGACTGCCCGCCTCGAACGCCTCGAGGATCTATACCGCGAAACTGAAGCCCTGTATCTCTTGATCATCGAGGAGGACCCTGCGTGGTTTCACCTTGTGCGAGACGATATACACGAACAACTATCTATGTGAGACCACCGTACCCCGTTTCCCGTTTCCCGTCACCCTTACTGACTACGTTTCTCTATGGTCGATTCCAGCATCGCTACGAGAATGGCACGGCATCGACGACGCGTCGCCAGGGCTACCCTGTCTCGCCAGTGGCTAGAGTTCGCACGGGGAACGTCGATGGCCATCGACCGTACCTTCAAGCTCGTTCAGCGCGTGAATATGCAATTAAAGGTGATTACAACATGCTAGTCATACGACATTCCAGTTGCGTGGTGCTCACTTCCGGATATTGTCAGGCACATCAAGCTATCGAACGTCGCGCAATAGAAGACTTGGACATCGCATTGACCATGTCGGGTGGTCGCTCCTTCTCAACTGGTGGCCACAGTGCACATTCCAACAGTACGTTCAGTTACCCAGCCTGCATACAGGGGTGCTTGACATTTAGTATCGGATGCAGCTTCTGTACTGTCTTTGTCGCCCGAGCGACCTTCTGGGCCTGACATCCCCGGTAGACCGCCTTCCGAATGCCTGTCCGATGGTAAGTCCTCGCTCGATCGTATCGCTACAAATCATGACTAAAGCCCCATAGGATAGACGACTCCACAGACTGGGTTATATCTATTGGAAGTCACTCGTCGTGTACAAGCCAGTCTTGTACGGAGGACGATAATGAATCGTTGACTCCCTACGCGTCGACCTTCATCTGTGAGGGTTTCTGCTCGTCTCATTTGGGGCGTAGCGTTTTAAACAAATTGATTTCGCTACAGGTGACGCGGTGAAGGTGTGGCATTTACAAGCCTCGGATGACGCGCATTCGACTTCCCTTCCGCGCGAACAGCAGAGGAAGGATTGCCTTGCTGCTTCTACCTATCCATATCGGTGAATTTGGCCACGACCTATGCAGCTCTTCTTTCCAATTGACATTGCACACTTTGGACGCTTTCAGAGTTCTGCGACGATAGTAGGCTGATTGCTCTCCGGTATGCAGCACGGGGTATATATCACGACGGACATGACGATGCGCGCAACGCGTGCGAAGACGCTGTGTATTCCACTTGGTGCGGACACATGCCCCGCTTACAGTATTTGTATACACACTGATTCCACTACTCAGTGACGACGAGTGGGTTTGTATCCAGAATCCAGAATGCAGAACTTCTTTTGTTGTAGGAACTCTTGAGGAATATCCGACTCGGCCCGGGATGTCCTGCAGATACGAACGTGATATGATAGAGAAGACTGCACTCGGTCCCGATGGCATAACCGTCACCGGAGCCAGTGCACATAGCCCAGCGCGCGTCTAAATGTATGTTCCCACCCTGCAAGCTCTACCACTATGTGCTGTGCAGTGCGCATCTCACCTCTATCCCGGCGACTTACTCGAGTCGTCGACTTACGAGGGATCTGACTCTAACGCCTCACGCACGCCGCCTATACCAAATTCAGCACCCCTCTTAGCGTGGACCGATGTCCCCGCTCGCGAGCGATGGGGCCGGCACCGCATTCACATCATTCTCAACCATTATCAGCGTGATCAGCGCACTCATCGGCATCCTAGGCTGCCTGTACGCTACACTCTTTTGTTGCTCGCATCTACCCGACGCACGGATCCGGCGGCTGGATGAGCTTCTGCGCGAGACGGAGGTGTATTGTCGGGCCAGGGAGGACAAGGACCTTCAAGCCGAGCTATCTGTGTATGTCCCTTTGGATGTGACATCGTTATCATATCTACGTCGCTGATCCCCTCGTGCGCTTGCGTATGGAAAAGTATTAGACGCGAGGCGTGCGGGCTGCGCTACCGTGCCCACCGTGCTGTCGCCCATTGGCAGCAATGGGCCGAATTCTTCAAGGGCCTGTCGTTCGAGATTGAATACAGCTGCTATAAAGCACGGGCTCTTCGCGCGCGAATGATCGTGCGTACCTCTTTTTATCCTTTTGCACAGTAGCTTACACAGGGTTTACACCTCGCCTAGGATCTCCTGCAAGGCGAGAATGGGATCGTAATCGACGTGCATGACGGCGTCGAATTGAATGACCTGCCACGAAAGACGATCTCTTGGCCGGCACCGGATAAGGGTGTCCGCTCTATGCAGACTGCGAGACCGATGTCAGATCGTAAGATGCATTGCCCATATTATTCTCGATATGTGGAAGCTGATGATGCCTTGTAGGCGCAGGTCAGCTACAGCTACGGTGGTGGACGCGGATGGGTGCCTCAAGGACGGCAGATGCTTACCTACACAGTGAGCCATATGCGGACAGTGCAAAGCGTTCTTGATACACATTCTTCGTAGACTCCTCGACTAGCCCCCATCCTCGTGCGAGGGGAGGCAGGTCTCACTACGAGGGCGTGCCATATGGTGCCGGTTCTGCATCCGATATGCACGCACACAATGCTGTGCTTGCGCAGATTGTGGTGTGTAGTCGTCCGCGCGTATATGCCTGCGTATTGTCGAGACTAACTGAATCGACATCAACTCGCTTTTCTTTAATTGCGAGTAGGCAGCCATGGAGAACGATGCTAGGACTGAGGTTAGAAGGGAAGATTTCGCATTTCTGCCGTCTAGGTTCTCGCCTTTCTCGAGAGACCGCGTGCCTTGGCCACATTTCTCCGACTTTACAGAAGTTGGAACACCATCTGGATCCGTCAGCTCAGACTTCAGCGCTGGCTTCATTGACAGCGACGATGAGGAGGAAGAGGAGTTGGAGAAGATACCCTCGAATACGAATTCATTGGGATTGTATTAAATCCATGCATGTTTTTTTACACGTCGGTCCTAGGCTTGCGAGTTCATAGCGCGCTACTATCCACGCAGCAATATTAATGAGTTCACTGCTGGTACTCACTAGGAAGGAAGGAAGGAAGGAAGTTGTATTATCCTGGCGTGGTCCGCGTCCCGAACATGCCAGTTGTGACCTCTATGGTAAACTACTACATGGTATCTAATAAATTAGCTAACACTTCGTAATGTCCCAGCTGATAGAAGAGGCCACGACGAAAGGCCCTTTAACATGTGAAGAGGTTTACCCAGACGCTGCTACGTTCTTGACCTGGTCCGGGGCTGCTCGTTTGCATGCCTCAGTAGGTAGGGTCAATTATGGAAACGCTGTAGGAATAGAGAGACAGTCCCCTGACTCCCTATATAACCCATAATTGCCCAGAACTTCACATTCTGGGGTCGCCAGACCATCATTATCAGACCAGCCGCCACCATAACATGACTATCCGTACAGTGTATCAGCTGTGACATGTGACAGGACATTCATTTTATTCTGCCATTCCATGTAGGAATGCTTGTGTGAATTCGGTGCAAGACGGTGACCAGGAATGCGTGTGGCGAGATAATGGAGTATAGCCGGTAGAGTGTGCGCTGCAGACTAGTACCTCCACTGCGTGGGACATAGCAGTCAACGTGGTGGAAGAAACAATGAGCATCAGGCTCGATATTGCATTTGCACCGTGTATAAGCGTGCGGACACGCTTTAGATAGTACTTAAAGTGTGACGGGGACGCCAAACGGTACAGCCAAAAGGTGCGCGGCAAGAGGTCCAGGGTAGTATGGTGCCGCGTGTTGCAGAGGCCCGGTCCCGAAACTCGATAGCAAAAATCGCACCGCCGGTGCCGCCTGCTCAAAGGCAGTATGGGTCAAGGCCGCCCAGCTTATACATTCTGGCACTGTACTGCGCAGGGAGACGAAATGGGGAAGGACGATCGGCGAGCCTGAGGGCAGCGCGCATGCGCATCTGAATCTGCATCGTTGCGTTCGCAGGATAAAGGATTTTATCCATTTTCCGACCCTCTCATATCTTTCTACGGCGAGCGGCCGGGCGCGGGGAGGACACAGAACAGCGGGGTGGTTGATTTCAGGTGCCAGTGCGCGATCTGTGCGGGCACCCAAACTCGAGAGTAAGGGGGAAAAAATCGCACCGTTCAAGTCCGAGCTCGCCTGCCCGGTCTCGAGACTCGATGGTGAAACCACACCATCCGAACGTGCTCAATAGCACTATGGGACATCTCCACGAATCGCATCTGCATCGTCACGATGGCACTGGGGCTTCGGAGGGGATTTTTCGTAGCCATTTTTCCGACCCATTTTTTTCTTTGTATCTTTTTACGGCGTGCGGCCGGGCGCGGGGAAGGGTAAAGGAGAGGGGGCTGCTCGATATCAGGCGCCAGCAGCCAGAGTGCAATATGTGGTGCGGGCACCCAAACTCGAAAGTAAAAAAATCGCACGATCCGCCGAGTCCGAGTCGGTGCTGGGTGGTACGAGTCGTCACCGCTCAGCTTTCGACATTGAATGATACCCACGAGATGTCCTATGCGTGGAAGAGGGAGTCGGAGAGTGTACGCCAGCATATCGATGTTTTTGACAAATTCGTGGTGGTCTAGTACTCACTACTGTCGGACACGCCAATTATTGACGCGGTGTTTGCGCGTTGTTGACGCGTCGCTTTTGCTGTACTGCCTGGCGCCCAGCTTTCGAACAACATCGCAGCTTTTGAACTTGGTCACTGGAACTTCTGCTGCCTGCATTATCAGTAAAATGACTCTACTCCATCGCAGCTGTGCTGGTCACGAAACATGGGCGCTTGTTTACTAGCCGCATCCGGTCTTCTCTCCGACCTGCAAGGCTGTCCGGCCGAATCGATGTCCTCAAGCCCTTTCAATCCTGACCAGTAGGAATCCCACAACGACGCGAGCAAACCACCACGACGCGAGGAAACCATGTCTGAAGCATCGTCCACTATCATCGGCGTCATCAGCGGAATACTCGCTGCGGTGTCTCGCTCGTTCGCACACCTTCCGAGTGCACGCTCATCAACGCACGGAGGGACTCTATCACTCGGTCCACTGGCCTCGGTGGACATCCGGGACGAACTGAACACGTGCGTATGCCTTCTATTCACTCTCAGGCTCAGGCTGTTAAGTAGAATGCAAGTTGAGAATACAGTATTGATGCAGGCTTCGCGGAGAGACACAGCAGACATGTTCATCGTGCAATTAATATTGGTATCCGGGCCCAATGGATCCTCTTCTTCCGGGGCTCGTCGCACGAAAGAAATATGGCGCACGTCGAGGAAGACACGGGCACCTGCTTGTGCGCCTGCATCTGCAATACTTATGACGCTTACATAGGGCTAATGCGCCGACAGGAATACTATACTACGACTCCACTTCCGAGCGTTGCAGACCATCCATAGGCCCGTGAGAGCAACGAGGTACGTGGACATATCATACAGTCTCAGTCGTGGATTTCTGACCCAGGGGACTCACGTAGACACACCGTTGATGTCCACACACTTGGAGGACTCATACCCTCCTTTGCCCTATGCGGACGGAAGCAATGCCGACACATCATGCATGTATCCCTCAGTCCTTGATCACTTTTATCTCGCTCACAGATTCGTCGTCGGATCGGGAAAGCAGGGAAGGTACTCATGATTCTCCGCCCATGCTACCCATCCTCATCACTGACTTTGTTTTGAACTCTTCAATGCGCTTTTTGTTTCAGGTATCTGCGACGGAACTAGCAGTAGGATGATCGCGCACCCCTATGCGGCGCGGGGTGTTTATTACGACGGCCATGAATGATACACGCGTATACGACGCCGTCGAGTGTCCCGAATTTAAATCCTGAATACCCTAAATGGTGAGCGCTCCGTCTGTGAAGTCCGAACTTGCACTGACTCTACTCAGGTCCGCAGTTATACATGTTTGTTATACTTCCATGTTGTAAGGCACCGAATTGTATGGCCACTGGCTAGTGTATGTAGCAGATTACCGATTCTCCTCGCGGGCTGCGTACTCGGGGATTATGGAGCCCCGAAGCCAAGGGACGTGAAGAACCGAACGGGTGTATTGGTAAAATGTATATGTGACTTACAACTGTAATCCATGCAGTGAGTCCCGTGCGTTATTTCCTTGTTCGATTTGCGCGCTACTCTACCGTCGCCAACTGCATCCACGCAGGCAAGATGCAGAACAACAGGCGGTTATCCATTCATACTAAGCAATATTTTACATCTCCAACCGCCTCGCCTTCTCCTACGACCGCCTCACATCCCTCGCCCCCTCCCTAACATCCTCCGCCCCCGCCTCGACCTTCCCCGCCGCACCCCGCTTCGCGTCAGACGCCTTGCTCTCGCCCCACCCGAGCCAGCTGAACCAGCCCGCTTTGCCCTCCTCCTTCCCCTCCTGTACTTTCGCGTCTACCCTCCCTGCGGCGTTGTTTGCCTGCGCCTTCGCATTGTCCGCATGCGCCTTCGCATTGTCCGCAGCGTTATCGACCCGCCCCTCGACCCTCGACCTCTCAGCGCCCCACCGCGCCTTCTGCGCATCCCACTCCCCCGCAAACTTGGCTTTCGCGTGCTCGTAGTCCGCTTTGGTGGATTCGTACTGCCGCTCCGCCGCGTCGCGCGCCCCAACAGCGGCCGACTCCCCGCGCGCACGCACCTCTGCGAGCTGTTTCTCGGCTGCCTCGAAGCGTTTACGCGCGTCGGACGTTAGGGCGTCGATTTTGTCTTTGCTCGCGGCCTACCCACAATTAACAACGTTTAATCGAAGGCTAAGAGAGTGTAAGAAGAAGGAAGGAAGCGCACCTTATACTCCCCAAACTTCTCCTCCGTCTGCGCCTTCGCGTCCTCCGCGCGCGCCTTGCCCGCCTTCCCCAGGTCTTTCGCGCTCGCCCCAAGGTCCTTCGCGCTCGCGACAATGCGCTCCTCGTCCGCCTTGGCCTTGCGCGCGAGGCGCTCGCCGCTGGGCGTCTGCGTGAAGTAGTAGTACCCGCCGCCACCCGCGAGCAAGGTGAAGGCGGTGGCGTAGAGCCATGTGCTCCCGCCCCCTTGGGGTTCGCGTGTGGGCTGGCCGGATGGGGGTGGGGGGATCGAGTATGCTCGCGACGCCTGTGTGTTATAACATCACATTAATGACTAGTCAGGTGAAAGTAAGTACGATGGGGCGGTACGTACGGCGGGGAAGCGGGCTGCGAGGGGACGGATTGCTTGTGTGCGGAACATTTTGATTTTCGGGTAGGGATGTGGTGGTGGAGAGGAGAAAATTGAAGGGTTGGGAGGGCGCAAAGTACTGCGTTTTTAACTCTGGCTCTGAGAGCAGGGCGGAAGTACTGTCGATGACGCCCTGGAATGACGTCGCTGGGGTAAGAGCAGCAGGAGGGTCACGTGGGCGAGTGTCTTGAGGGGCGTGATTAAGCGCGCGTCGCCGAGAGTGGTTACATATGGATATCATAACGGAGGCAGTTGGCGTCGCCCAAGTGGGCTGAACACAAGCTGAGCACGAGTATTTATATAAGGCACTTGGTAAATATCCAAGCCTCAGCGCATCGTAGGACATTCTACACATTTATTTGTCCGCGCAACGCAAAGCTGGAAATATTGCACTTAAGCTTGGCCCACCATATGCAACGACTTCAATCGATGCCTACGCAAACTACCTGGCAGTGGCTCTCCGCCTACGGGAATCAGGATCCTTCAACTCCCTTCCAAAGCGATACGGCTTAGGAGGGAAGCCGGTCGCCATCGCAGGAGGTATGTGTCGGTGGACCTCTAGCGGCGGGTCGGGCCCTACGGCACTTCCCTGGCGTGTGTTTATGACCAGACGCTCGTCAGCTTGCACGAAACCCTAGACACGAGGAAAGAGAGGCGGAGACCATCGCATCAGCCCAACCGAAACTAGAGTCAGTGGGATGGATTTTGAGCGACGCACTGTGAGTCGAGCGCGCAGCATTCGCGCTCTGTAGCGCAGATGGTATAACTCAATCGAGAGGCCCCAGATGAACTCCATCCATTGCTGCAAGTGGCTAACGGCACGATGGACACGGGTGTGCAGTCTGCGCTCCTCGCTCTGGATCCTGTGCCAGCTGTGAGAGGCCGAGCAAAAATCGAAGGAGTTTTGTAAGTTGGCGCACGAGGAAAGCTCATTTACGAGGCCGTTAGGCACGGCCTGCCCGATGCGCTCGTAGTACCACTCCGTTTCTCGTAGAGTGTCTTGGAGTTGCTTGTATTGTGCGTCTGGGAGATGCCAGCTGCAAAAGAAGATGGCGTAGAGGAACGTCAGGATCCCGGCCAGCCCGCTGATCACGCCGACTAGGGTAGAGAATGATGTGAACGCTGCGGCATCCATGGTGGCAGTCATCAGCTAGCATGGGACAGTATCTCGATCGTGAGTTTCTGGACGACTAGAGTGGGGAGAGAAGTGAAAGCGAGATACCAGGGTGAAAATACAACTTTGACCGCTGGGTGTCACACAGCCTGCCTCGAGTTGTCCGGGTGCAAACGTTGTCTCACTACATATAATGCCTGACATATATGGATTGGGAAAGCCAGTGCACGCGACGCAAGCCTCAGCGCTTAATTTGGTGCCGATGTCACGGGAGACTTAGAGGTTGTTAACCATGAACAATCGTACGAGTCGTCCAAAGTGGACTATGAGTCTGCGAAATCAGAGTTTGCGGGCGAGTGGGATGCGCAGAAGGCGAGGTGGGGCGCGGAGAGGTCGAGGGTGGAGAGTCGCGGTGATAACGCGGCGGGGCGGGTGGATAACGCGGTGGGGCGGGCGGACGCGAAGGACGAGGAGGGCAAGGCGGGGTGGATCAGCTGGCTCGGGTGGGGCGAGAGCAAGGCGTCTGACGCGATGATCAGGGAGAAGGCTGCACGGCGGTCGTAGATCCGTAACGGAGGAAACTCATATCGCTGTCTCAATCTGTAAAATATGGCTTAGTATGAACGGACCGTGATGTTGCTCTACGTTCTGTGCTTGCGTTAAGGACCTGCCTGCATGGATGCGGTGCAGTAGCGAGCAGAGCCGTCAAGACAATAACGCGGTGGACTCACATCGAACGCACTGCATAGATTACACGTGTAAGTCGAGGCGGAGCATAGCTTCTCTTGCTCTTTGTCGAGCTTCATTTCCTAGCGGTGAGCACTGCGTGCTCGACGTCGTTGCTGCTGCAGTTTGATCATCGAAACATGAATACATTCATGATGTTCTCAATGTTCTGCAATGAAAATATACGCCTGTGGACGAGTCACAAGATTAGCATAATGTCATAGACAGAGACAGATATGCATTGTGGGTACTCACCATCTGGTACATTGAACGGACGCAGTAGTGTGCATTCTCTACGGTCCTAAGCAGAATGACATGGCACATAATATAACCACCTAACTGAACGTTCACTTAGCATACGCATCGAAGCTACTCCAGCGGGCTTACCTTGCGCCATATCTTCCCCGCGGCGCAAGCATCGCACTTTCGATCCGTGTACCTTCCTGCTAAACGGGAAGAAAGTTCGTTGTATTCGTTTCGTAAGGGTCATAAATGACTGAGGTTTACAGCATGTCACAGAAGTGGCATGGCCCGAAAGTGCCCAACTGCTGAAATTTGGAATGATCTTGTCAGTCTCGCATAGATATATTTGCTGGAGGCCCACTCACCAAGCCTACAACCATCCGAGGCAGTAATTTTTACTCATGCATCTACTCATACTATAGTTAGTTCACGCAAGGACATATCCGCTAAATCGCACCATCACCCTCCAGCCCCACATCATCCTCCCCATCCGTCCAACACCCCTTGTCATCCATCTTATCATCCATCTCCCTGGACGAGACCAAGGTCTCGCTGCTATCCGCGGGAGCTACATGGCCAGGCGTGCGCTCGTTATAGCGGTACACGGATAGCGGCAGACCAGGCCCAGCGGCGCGGCTCCATATGTCGGTTACGGGCGCGTCATCGTCTTCTTCGAGATCCTGGAAGCAAGGAGGAGGATTGGATTATTTAATCGATCTTATACATAGCAAGATAGATAGAGAGCCACACACCATGATTCGCGCACGCAGTACCCGCGTTCGATATCGCAGACGGTATATCTTCAACGAAAGACCCTTCACACACTCAGCCCATTGCTGCCAGTGACCGACCGCGCGGTGCGCACGGATACGCAGCTCACGCGCCTCGTGCAAAATCCTGCGAATAACCATTAGCAAACCTGCATCCTCCCCCCCAGTGTCCCCCGGCCGAACGTACGCGCCAAGCTCCTCTCGAACTGCGGCAAGGTCCTTATCAGGAGCGCCGTCGTCGATCGCCCACCGATAATAGTCGTCCGTCTCGCGCAGGACCTCCTCGAGCTGGCGGTACTGCGCGTCGGGGAGGTGCCAGATACAGAAGAAGAGCCCGTAGAGGCAGGTCAGGATCCCGACGAGTCCGCTGATCACGCCGACGAGGGTGGCGAAGGATGCGAACGCGTCGGTGTCGACGGCGGTCATCAATGGGCTAACTCAGTGTCAAAGCTGAGGTCGTCGTGTCGCGGTCGTGGATTCGTTGCAACTCGTAAGTGGGTGGATGGGAGGAAAGATGGGTACAGTGACATACCCGGGTAGATACGAACTTAAATATGTCAAACATTTGCGGCCAGTACCTAGTACCTACTGTGGCTATGCCAGAATCTGATGTACGAAGAAGAAGAGAGTGCGACGGGCCGAAGGCTTTGGATTCACAGCCTCTGCCCCGCCTCGCACTTCTCGAGGTCGTTTCTCGTCAGGCTTCAAGTTTCGAGCCAGCATTCGAGCAGTACTTGGATACCTGGGGCGACGCACGACACTCATACTTACTGTGGGTACTTACTTACTTATAAGTGTCCTGACGATTTGTCCAGTGCTCGCGGCGTGCGTTCTCGTTTATAGCAGGTTGTTTAGTTAGCAAATTGCTTAAACCCGCCTTCTGAGTGATATTTCGAGTCCGAGGAGGATGGCGATACGAAAACACTTGCGGAGCGGTCATGGTAGTAATGAAGAAAGAAAACAAGAGATGGACGGCGGCTCGCCATTGGCTCAGAGACCCGAGGACCAAAGCAGCGCAAATAAATCACACTCTATTTCCCCGCAAAAATCTTGACCTGACCTTCACTTCCGAGCCACCTGGAAACTGCGTAGGGTCCTCAATATTCAATTGTGCTTGTGACTGATCTGCATGCATGATGAACCTTTGGAGACAAACTGTAGAGTATAGTGCCTACACGCCTCAAATCGCAACCCAGTGACTGATCGCTACTAAGTAGTAGTACTGACGACTGCCAGTGCGCGACATCCCCCACGAAGACCGCGTCTCAAAAGCGCCGGATTTGACATTGCTATCATCACAATAGACGGACGATATCTACCATGCGCAGGCATGCGCACTGCGCAGCACTACCTTGACGACCGACGCGGAAAGGTGGACACCAAAGCTAGATAACCTCGCCGTCTGGGCGCATTCCCTGCTGCGGCGATAGTTTATCGTGCATGACGGGCGTCTGCAGACCATGAATGGTCCGGACACTGCGCCGCGACGATGTATAAAAGGACTGCAGAACGATCAACTCCTCCTTCATCGGTTTCACAACTATTACATCCCCACCCCGGTTACTCCTGCGCCTTCGCACTCTCCAAAGCCACTCCATACGATGAACCCCACCCGCTTCTTTTCCACGGCCCTCATCGTCGCCGCCCTTCCCGCCGTCACGTCGGCGGGACCCCTAGCATATGGTCTATGCCAGACCGGTGAGTCGTCTCTTCTGCACACGCTCATCGATCGCCTTGACTCACATTCGTCTTAGGTTGTAACACCCTCGCCGTAGCTTGCTACGCCGGCGCCGGCTTCACCTTCGGCACCGTCATTGCAGCTGCAGCCACCCCTGCCGCGCTCGTTGCATGCAACGCAGCCCTCGGCACCTGTTCGGCCACCTGCGCGACCGTCGCGCTCTTCGCCCCGACTCCTTGAAGGAAGGCGAGCATCATTTATTGCTTATTTTGTCTACTTTCTAATTAACCAGCAGGCGTTCAAAAAACCTTGATTGCGCTTGCGGATTTCATTTCGTAGGCTGCATTGTACTCTTATCTTCTTGATTCTCGGTATAGCATACGTACGTGTCGGCGCCTGCTACACAATATACGCTGCTCGTTAGCATCTGGTGGCGAGATCAACGTCGGCCGGCCATGGCGTCTCAAGACGATCGGTGACGCGTTGATGAGCGATTAGACCGCAGCTGCAAAACGCGTTCCGCGTAAAAGTTTGCTGGCCGATGAGGAAAGGTAGAAACCAAAACCGAGCGACTCAGTATGTAACTTCGGCCGCGAGGCGTTGCTTATCGTGTTGCAATTATTCTTTCTCAACTACATATAAATTAAACGCTGCGCCGACAGATTTGTATAAGCAGCGCCCAAACTAGTACTCCAGCGCTTTCACAACGCGCGCCCACCCACCCCAAACACACTCGCCCTTTTGAAATTTCAGACCATGAACCCTCTTCACCTCATTTCGGCTACCATTGTCGCTGTCGCCCTTCCCGCCATCACGTCTGCGGGTCCTGTCGCGTATGGTGTGTGCCAGACCGGTCAGTCGTTCTTTTTTTCTGTCACCGATCACACGAATCAACGCTTTCCAAAGGATGCAACAGCCTCGCCGTGGCGTGCTATTCCGGCGCTGGCTTCACGTTTGGCACCGTTGTTGCACCAGCTGCACCCCCTGCGATCCTCGCCTGCAATGCAGGGCTCGGGAAATGCTCGGCCGCTTGTGCGATTGTGGCTCCTCCCCCGTTCCCTTGAAGAAATGTGAGTACATGAGCGCGGCACTGAACGTCTGGCTCGGAGAGCTTACAGCAATCAGGTTGGATATTTGAAACAAAATTCCTTCGACTTTCACGAGTCACTGTGTTCATTCAGCCTCTCCGACAGCCATTTATTCCTGTGTCGAGCCGGCTAGCTCAGCACATGTAGAGAGAGATAGGAGAATACAATGAAATAGTGCAGCGTACCGCGTATGTGATAATGAATCCTCGATGTCCATGATTTCCATCATATGCACGCGCAGGAATTCGATTACCTTGCATGAGGCCAATTCGGAGGCGCGTTTCTTTCGACCGGCGGACGCTTTGGCATATTCACGATTACCGACTGTATCACCAAGATCAAAGCCAGTCATTCAAGCGAGACGAGCGAAGAGACTGACTGCTGAGAGACGAAGTCCATAGAGTGGAGGAACGAGACACGCTCTTCTCATGTCTCCAGCTGACTGCTTCGGGGGCGCCGAACATTTCGATAAAACGGCATCGACTTTGATGTGAAGCTATGAGGGCATTCAGGACTTGATCGCACTACGAGAGGTTACTAAACGCTCGCCATGCAAATGTGATTCTGGCTCCATCATACATCTCTTGACACTTATCCTAAGGTGACACCCTCGTCAGTAAAGGAAATGACGGACACAAACTACCGAGCACCTACAGATCACGCACGCTCTTTCTCGATATGCGAAGCATTGCCGCGAGCACGGCCAAGTCCTGTGGCGAGCATCGATCTGCACGCGAGGAGTAAAATATCTCCTTCATGAACGCTACTCGGACAGTGTCGTCCAAAACTCGGCGACTTGAAGAAACCGATACATCATCCGCCGCAGAAGCCGGCCACGAATCCGCGATATCCAGCGCGACAAATGAAGGCCCATGTGTAGCGGCCCTGGAGCGCAGGCCAGTAGAGCGAAGACCCGCAGAACGCATGCCGCGAGCGATTGCAGTGCTGAGCGCGGTCTCGTTCCCAAATGACGACGGGTGGGTGAGGTCATGTTTGTCGTGAGAGAGGTCTGACTTCAGCGTAATGCTTGTGTCTGACGGACTTTCTTCGTCGGCCGAGTCTAGATACAAGCGCCTGTTATTCAAGATCGTAAACGTTCCTGGCTTCTCGTGGGGCTGACCTTGACTGCATGAGACTGGAGGCAGTGCGGTGGAAGCAATGTCTTTCACAGAGTTGACGGTAAACTGCAATCCTAGAGACCAAAGTAAGCAGCATATACGACGCCCACAAGGATTCTCGTACCATTTCCGATCATATGGCTGCCCCCATGCACTCCCGGGTAGCTCCCGACCATCCTTGCATCCGACAGATGAAAGCGTTCCGCTTCACAGGCATCCTGAGTAGATACGGTACATCAGAGGTCCTAAGTATATACGTTCGAATACGAGGACTCACATTCACGTCTGCGCGGAGCACTTTGACCTTATCGCAAGTGCGATTAATTTCCGACGACAAGCCTTTGAAGAACTCTGCCCATTGCTGGCGGAGGCTGAACGCACGATGAGCACGCTGCCGGTGCCGATACATCTCGTACTGCAGGCTATATATATATGATCAGCGCCACATCATTCGTATGAAGAGAGCGACACTCACGAGATTAGGCGAGCCTGTGCATCCCTGCGAAATGAGTGGGAGGGCAGTAAATTGCTTTCTACGCCTGAGTTATAGATACTCTCCGTGTCTTTGAGCAGGTCCTCCAAATGTTTGATTCTCGTGCTCGGTAGATGAAAGCGACAGAAATACACGGCAAAGACGGTGCTGAGCAGCGCAATGAGGCCACTCACCACACCAATATACGCAGAGAAAGTCGAGAAAGAGATAACGGCCATAAATACTGTGGCGTCCGCGAGGCGATCGTCGAAGGAATGTAGCGCTGCTCGGTATCGAGATTTCTCGATCCATGTCGTAGATGCCCTGACGCAGCGGCTACCGGCGAAGACGATACTCGAGTCATTAGAAGGGAGGCCATGGTTCAGATGAACATATCCGTCAGATCGATAGCCGCCCGAGCACAAGCGGATGCTCAATAAGGGCATTCGTAGAAGCTTCGGAATCGACGACGGATAAGACCATCGGATGGGTCAGGAAACGTTAACGACCTTTTCCTCAATGTAGATGCAGAGGAAAGGTTTGAGAAGTGTATCCGCTGTGCTCACCATGACAGTCGAAACAATACTAAAAAGCGAAATATACCTTTTTTTATTTTGCTCCTCTATGCATTTCATCTTTATCCTGGCACAAAAATGGGCGAGAATACCATTTTACGGAAGCCAAAGGGTGCTGTTATGTTTACCCGTCGTCGTCGTCACTCTCGAATTCGATTGCCTGGTATTTCCTCGCCTTTTTGTTCGGATTAGCAAGAGATGCGCCTTTCGGCGGACGTTTCGCGCTAGTTCCCGGCTCTGTTAATGACAATGAGCTTAACAGCCACTTCTGACACCAGGTGCACGTACTGGAACTAGAGGCATTCGACGACGACGACAAAGGCTTCTTGTTTTGTAGTTGTGCTTTCGCAAGTTCTGCTTTGAGTTTCTGCACTTCCTCCGAGTCTTTGCTTTGATTGCTAGAGGCGGCAGCGGTTGTGACTGGCTTCGTAGCTGCCGTGGGTGGAGAGGTTTTACTGGTGCCTGGATCCTTAGCGGACTTGACAGTAGATATTCGAGCTGTCGCCCCATGCAAACTTCCTGGAGAAAGATCGACTAAAATGCAAGAGAAGCGTACCTGGAGCCCCGCGGGCAGGCGCCACAGCGGACACAGGTGCGAATGAAGCAGGGTTGTATCTACACTTTCGCGATTGTGCTTCGCGAGCAATCTTAAACGACATTCGTAAATTAGAAGTAGTCATAGAGCGCAGAAGGAGAAACATTACATCGAAAAATATAGAGGTGGCATGTGAGGCAGCTGCTTCCGGTGATAACTCTGTCAGTGGGATGTGGAGTGGGTTCTTGCCGGAAGGGTCGAATGTTAACTGCGTGCTGAATTGTGAGTCGTCTGCGGTATCGTTACTGTACTCCAGGGCTCACTTTGATATCCGCGCCCTTCTCGGAACTCCAATTGTTCACGTAGAGTTCGCCTTGCACAAACGCCTGCTCCAACTTATCCGCGAACGCCTCGAGGATCGTACTCGATGCTTTATGACCCTATATTGTAGATTCATGTCCATATATCTAGAAGCGAACGGTTAACCACGCACCACGACGCGAAGGATGTCATCCTCGACGCGCTCTCCTCGCCACCAGCGTCCTTCGGCGCCTGAAAGTCCTAGGTGAATGGTCCAAGCCTCGTCGTTGACCTTGGAGAGTACGACAAATTTGTACGGTCCCTGGTATATCACCTGTGTGAGCTCGTCAAGTGATGCGAATTGTTCCAAAGTATCAGACATGGTGTCAGATGAAAGCAAGTGGCAGAAGAACGCACGTCCAGCTGGATCCGGACGCAATTTCCGAGCACGCTGCGAAATGCACGGAGTCTGAATCGGCGCTCGGAAGTATCGGTTATTTAGATCGGATGTCCTTCAAGTTCAATTTCCTCAGACAATCCCCAGACCTCGAGCTCTCCAGTTCTTGTTCTTCAAAGCTCAGCGCTCAGCACTCGGACGTATCCTATTTATCGTTTTACGCCTTGATGCAGTGCTCAGGAATCTGACGAATTGATGTTGCCGAGAGCTACTACTTACCAAGTACTGTAGCTGCATGTATGGAAGCAACGGCTCGAGGGGCGTGACAGGTCTGAACTTCCCCGAGTTAGGCAACGGGGAGGTCCGGAAGCGTGACAATTACTATAAATGGGCAGCCGGAGGCTGCCCGGTCCGAAAAAATTGACATATTTGGAAGGTTTTCCCGTCCAAAACCCTGCGTTATGCGTGACACCACGGAAAATAAGCAACGCAACGGACCCCGCGTGACGCGTGACCGTTGCTTCCATACACGCAGCTACAGTAATGTATATCGGTGTCAATTAAATACTGCTGACAGACGCATATAAGTCGCGCGCTGACGCGTATAGCATACAGGCACCCGGCACCGCGACACAATAGCTGCATGCAAATCATAACGCGTCTCGTTCCAGCGCACCATTCTCTCTGAAGCCCAGCAGCTTTACTTTCTGTCCGATGGCCAATTTGCCAACCCATCGACGCAGTGAGTCCTGTCCTTTCAGGAGCTTTGGTACCATGGTTAACATTTTGCAATAGAATGGCTTGTAACGAAACGGGGCACGCCTGCAGAGGCGCTCCAGTTAGTGGAGAATGACCCGATTCCTTCGTTGGAGAAGGGTGAAATCCTCGTCAAAGGTGCGTGACGCGCTGCTTGGTATGACCATAGTATACAATGCTAACGCGCCTTCAGTGCATTTCTCTGCACTTACGCCTTCCCTCGGTCGGCTTATGGGGATCGTGCATTGGCCTCTCCGGTCAGGACCTGCCATCACCGAGCTCGAGTTTGGTGGCTGGGTAGCCAACACGAATGGCAACCCACGTTTCAATGAGAATGACGGTACGTGCGTCTGCTGTTCATACGTCTCATCACTAATAAACTGCGTTTCACAGAGGTCATCGGTATGGTTCAAGTCCCTCCGCACCTCAAGCGCGGACGGGGTACTATGGCCGAATACATTGCTATTGATGTATGCTACGACATTACTCCTCGGTGTATAGCAACTTACGCGTCGATAATTAGGCCGAAGAGGTCGTCAAAAAACCTGCTGGCGTATCTCTCAGAGATGCTTCAGGGCTTCCTGGCGCAGGCCTCACTGCTTGGCAATCTCTGATCACGGTTGGCAAGCTCACACGGGGGCAAAGAGTATTCGTCAACGGCGGAAGCAGCCCGACCGGCTCATGCGCGATACAGATCGCGAAGGCTATGGGAGCGACCGAGGTTGTGACCAGCTGCTCCGCGGGAAACTTTGACTTGGTGAAGAGTCTTGGAGCCGACATCGTGAGTTTCCTTCCGGCTTACCTGACCGGAAGCTCACTGGATGCGAATGTAGGCTCTCGACTACACGAAGTCGCCTCTGGTCGACCAGCTCCGCGACTTGAAGGCATCCTTTGACATCATTTTCGATGCAATCGGCATCCAGGATCTATACGCGTCATCCGCAGACTATCTCGTGCCGTCTGGAAAATATCTTTCTATTGCATTCGAACCTATGCACAAAGATGGATTCAAGCGGTTTACGAAGGAGCTCTTTCGATTCCTGGGTAACTTTATATGGCCTGCATGGGCAGGCGGAATACCGCGAAAATTCTATTTTGTGAACGGGCGTATGTCCAAAGAGGATCTGGAAATGGTTGCGGACCTTGCACAACAAGGTATTTCGTGGTCCTCCATATACTTCTGCGGTTCTAGATTGACATTCTTCTGACGCAGGAAAACTACGGGTGCCAGTCGATTCGGTACATAAATCAAACCGAGAAGGTGTGTTGGCTGCCTACGACCGGATATTGTCCTCGAGGGTGCGTCACGTATACATTCCCGACTGTCCGATTCTGACAATAGAAAGCAGGCAAAAGGGAAGGTCCTTGTCAATATGCTGGAATACTGAACGAGGATATGACTTTTCTGTTCTCATTTCGGTCTAGCCTCTGCTCCAATCCATCCATTTATCTCGGTGTCTAGCCGCGGCCTGAGTCTTGAGTGAATACATGACATTAAGTGTGGACTAGGCAGCTATACAACGCTGTGACTGTCGCGAACAGGTCGCGACCTTGCCGCGAACGGCAGCCGCCAACTGCGCATCAGGGGCTTTCGCCCAAACGAGAACACCCTCGGTACGCTAAACGAAAGTTGCTGTCCGGCACACACGTTTCAAACCTCCACCCACTCGACTTTTTCTCCATACCTTTTTATCCGCCATATATTCGCGTTTTTGCGGCGCTCACTCTCATTCGTATCTTGAAAACATGTCTCTTGCCGAAAGTTTTTTGCCCAGCGGGTCCGCCGCTGGCAACGGCGCGCCCAACGGACTTAGGATCGAGGACATGTTCCAGCAGATCATGGGAGCCGTGCAGAAATCGGTGAGCAGGGCGGAATTTGCTCCGTATTCAATGCCAGCTGACGAGGGGTATAGCATGTCGAGATTGCGGACTTGAGGCAAGAGTGCAACGAACTACGCCTTGCCAACGCGAGTCTTGAGCGTCAAGTGCGCGAGGGCTTACAGGTAACGCTGTCCGTCTATTACTACTGCGCACGGTCGGACGTATGTATATACCGGATGACCGCACTAACACACGCTGCAGCACTCTCACGGACGAGGGAGTCCTGGATTTATGACCCCGGCGCCAGGCAGCCCGCTGCTCAAGGCGAAGTCGCCCTTCCTCTCTCCCAATTCCATTCCCGCCCTCGCAGCCCCGCCGACGATATACGTACCATCGCCACTCGGCGACAGCAGTATCACGTCATACCCCTTTACGACGCGCGATGTGCCCGGCTTCTACGTCGTCATCCCCGCCGGTGGTGCAGGCACGCGTCTGTGGCCGCTGTCGCGCGAGGACCACCCTAAATTCCTCCTCGACCTCACGCTGAAAGGCCGCTCGCTCATTCAAGCGACGTGGGACCGTCTTCTGCCGCTTTCCGGGCCCACGCGCACCACGGTCGTCGCCGGGCCTGGCCACATCAAGTCGATCCGCGAACAGCTACCGGACCTACTCGCACACAACCTCATCTGCGAGCCCGGGCCCAAAGACTCGATGGCCGCCATCGGTCTCGCCGCGGCGGTGCTCGCGCGACGGGACCCGGACGCCGTGATCGGCTCGTTTGCTGCGGACCACATGATCTCCGGCGACGACGCGTTCCTGTCCGCCGTCGCGGAGGCGGTCGAGGTCGCGCGCAAGGACTACCTCGTCACCATCGGTATCGCGCCCTCGCACCCCTCCACTGGTTTCGGATACGTGCGTCTCGGCGAGAAGTTGCGCATCAAGGAGGCGCCCAACGCGCGACTAGTGTCTAGCTTCAAGGAGAAGCCCGACGCGCGCACTGCCGCGGCGTACATCGCCACCGGAAACTACAGATGGAACGCCGGTATGTTCGTGACGAAGGCGACGTTCCTACTCGAACTGCTCAAGGAATACCGCCCGGAGTTGCATGACGGGTTGCAAAAAATTGCTGCGGTCTGGGACGACGAAACGCTGAGGCAGACCGTGCTCAACGAAGTCTGGCCTGGACTGGAGAAAATTGCTATTGACAACGCCGTGGCGGAGCCAGCAGCCATGGAAGGTAAGGTCGCTGTTGTGCCCGCAACTTTCGGTAAGTTCTGTCATCACAGCAAATTGGAGCATCTACTGATTTCTCTTCCTAGGTTGGGACGATGTTGGTGACTTCTCGTCCCTCGCGGACCTCATCCCCGCCGAGGCGAACCAACCTCGTGTGCTGGGCGACCACAATCTCGGTTAGTGCTTGATCTTAGGCATGATTTCACCCAAGCTTACATGACTTTTTCGTAGTGCTAACTGAGCAAGTCGCCGGAGGCATCGTCGTTCCCGGATCTGGACGGCTCATCGCCTGCCTCGGTGTCGACGATCTGGTCATCGTCGACATGCCCGATACCCTACTCGTCACCACGCGCGCTCGCTCCCAGGAGGTCAAACGCCTCGTCAAGAAGTGCCGCGATGCCGGGTGGAAAGAACTGCTCTAATCTTGGACACAGCTTGAACTGTTTTATCTCGTCCAACCCGTACTTTCTTCTTTTTCCTCTTTCTGTTGTGTTCACTGGTTCCGTGGGATTGGGCTACATCGGTGCGGTGATATGAAGGACGTCTCACATTGTGGTAATTTGTGGACGAATAATGCTTAGTGTACCTCGGACAACTATTCTCCTAGCATGATGGATCGGATTTCGCTCGCCAGTCTTGCTCCAGTCGTAATTTCCGGTTGGCTTCTTCCTCCGTAGCACGTGGCGCGATGTTGAGTAAGTTCCTCGACTACGTACGGGGTCAGCGCCTCTCCGAGGACGGCACCCAGCAACCGCTTACGCTCGACGATATCAACCTCTACGACTTGTCTACGACAGCTCGATGTTGAGCGGATTTCAATTACTTGGCGCATCTTTTATTGGCAGTGCCAAAGAGCGCGTTTGTGGAGCGGAAACGCGTGGTGTATCTATTCTGCTCTTTGCTATGCTCTAACCGACTCTACTAACATCGCTGATGAGCAGTTAGGATGTGAACGAGAAGCACTGCTGCTGCGCTCTCTCCAAATTTTGGAACGGCACAGCAAACAACACAGTCGGCTGCACCGTTATGGTCCCACTGCAGACTACACTTGAGTCAACGCTTCCCGCTGCCAGGGAGTACTGAGCTCACGGACATCGTCAAGCTAAAGTAGGTAAGCGATGCCAACTCTTGACGTCGCGTCTATACATCTGATACAGCAGCTTCGCCGTGCAGACACAGCCAAAACCATTATCTCGGCCATGGCAAGTCCTACAGCTGCTGGCCCAAAGTCGTCGGTCATCAAATTTGATTTGATTATTTTCTGTGATTCAAGTTCGAGCTGTCGACCCCACCCGAGGGCCAGTGCTCAGAATCGTGCAGCTCTCGGCAGTCGCTCATTGCATTGAATGATTTTCACAGCTTCCCAATCATCCGCATCGTGATTTTGGGGCCGAGTCGAAAGCACTCCCGGCGGCCATACCGAGAGTCGAATCGCTATAAAGGCAGGCAATGCAGAGCCTGAACATTAACCTCACACCTCTCCCGACCTCCACACACAACTCCTCCGTCCCCCTCATATTTTACGACCATCCACCAAAATGTCTTTCACTAAACTCGCCACCGCTCTCCTTGTCGCCTCCGTCGCCGTCCTCCAGGTCAGCGCCGAGTCGCACACCGTCACTCTCGTCAACAAGTGCGTATAATAAATGCTGCACTGCAGCCATTTCATTCTAATTCATCTTCTCATCATCGTAGCTGTGGAAAGGGAACGGTATGTTTGACCTCTAACCGGAAAGATTGGGGCTTCACTAATGCGCAACCTATCAGCCCGTGCTCAAGCAGAATGGAAACACGCTCTCCACCGGCGGTGACTACACCGCGAACGGCCCCCTCTCCGCTGCCATCTCATACCTAGACACCGGTTAGTTCTGATCCGATTTAGTGTACCGCCGCTCTGCTTACTAGCGTCCGCCCATTTTTAGGCTGCGGCGCCAATGGGGACGGATGCACGCTCGTCGAGACGACCCTCCAGAACCCCACGACGGCTGGTAGCGGCTCGAGCACTGACATTTCCTTGATCGCCCCGTAAGCCTCCTTCCCATCGCATAACACCAACGTCGTACTGACTCTGCTGCCCCGCAGCCTCGCCTTCTCCGTTAAGGCGACTTTCGCATACAAGAACGGTTGCACCAACGGGAAGGCCTGTGCGTATACGTCTCATTAGCTCTTCTTTTTTTTCTCCGCATATTGAGCGATTTGTATTGTTTAGGCGATTCGGCGGATTGCACGACTGCGTTCCACCAGTCTACGGACACCACAGTCCAGGAGGCCTGCCAGGCTAACGATGTGAGCTCACTTACCATGGTATCTACTTTTATTTTCGTGTACTAATGGTCTTCGTGCAGGCTGGCCTCACCATTACATACTGCTAAACGGGCAGGTCATGATATTTATTGCACTTTATTTATACCAAGTATTATTGTTGTTGTCACGCTCGGGATGATCAGCTATTAATGTTACATTTATTTGCATACCTCCCCGCCGGGTCCTTACAAGGGAACGAGAATGACTCTATCCAACGCCGCAAAATGCTCTCGAGCTAACGTTGACCTCAACATGGCATGCTTCCAACCCCACGGGTTTCCCTCGCATTGTTGGCGTAGACTTGGACAACGATGCGATGCCAACGTCTCAATCGTCTCAATACGATGGACCGAGAGAGACGAAAATGAACAACTTCCGAATGGATTTTGAAGAGACAAGACGAATTGTACGGTGGTGTGCCTACAGGTGAACCGGTGACAGCAGTCCCAATGACGTGATATACACTACACTTGGCGAAATAAAACAGAGCCTTTCAAGAAATGCAACAATCCAGCAGAACAACTTAAGTGCTCCCAATTAACGGCGCACGCTCCGCGTCCTCAAGCCTAACCCCACCACCGCGCCTGAACAGGCCCGCGGCGCCCTTGACGACCCAGAACAGCGACAGGATAGCGAAGGCGAGCGCGCTCCAGTGCACGAACCCGCTGGCGGTCTGGTGCGCGAAGATCGCCCAGAGCGCCCAGGCGATGGAGATGCCTGCGGGGAGGTCGCCCTCGGGCGAGCTGAACGCGTACGTGCCGGCCGTGGCCTCGAGGAAGAACAACGCGAGGAAGACGAAGACTTTGGTCCAGATTCCGGCAGAGTGGTCGATGCTGTTGACGCCGAAGGCCGTGAACGCGGAGAGGACGGCGAGGACGGTGGTCCAGCCGTGGTAGAGCGAGAACGGCAGGTGGATGAAAAGCTCGTCGGGGATGCTCGACGGGGCGTGATGCTTTTTGACGACGTAGTAGATGTGCTAAATACGCGAATTAGAAATGCACGCGGCAAATGACGTAGAGACTTACTGTGACGACAGAGCTGACGAGTAGCGAGAAGATGAACGCGACAATGTAGTGGTGGCTAGCCCACAAGTTGACGTATATCGCATTCAACACGCCGAGCAGGGGCAAGCGCCATGAAATGCCATCAACAATGACGCGTTTTCCACCGGGGAAGAACTGGTAAACAATCGTTCCGAATAGCAACACGTGAATCAAAGACCTGGAGACGCGCTTGAACGTTAGCGTTCGGTTTGCACCAAAGGCAGGAAAACAGACCAAATGAGGAACGCCCAGGGTGCGGGGGTGAGGTATGTCTCCTTTCCAGTGTAGTATATCTCGGACGGTGCAGCGACCGTGTAGATATTAGACCCCAAGAAAAGGAGGTAAACTACGATATTAACGAGCTGCTGAACTGTAAGCGCTCTTGTCAGAACTACCAAGAGTTCTACTGACCTTGAGCAAAATTCCGTCCTTCCAAGTGTCTGCCATGATTCTGAGCGCTGAGGGAGATGATGGTGGTAGGAAAGAAAGGGCAGCTGCGTTGAAAGGCTGCGGAACTTAAGCACTTTCTAGTTACGCCCATCCGACCGGAAATTACGTCATCGCCTTCGCAGCTTGCTCGACGCCGATGCCAAAACTTACAACGTTCGTTCCTCTTAACCTCCATGTGTGACTCTTGTTCGGACTGAAGAAAGTACGGCTTTCTAGACGCCATTGGACACATAGGACTCAAGGGACCCGAAGTGCCCTCAGACGCCGGGACGTCGAGACAATCCCTCGAGATGCGTAGCACACAGGCGAGTCAGTACTTCGCAATAAGTTGGTCAAATCTCGTCACAGGGAATCGATGCTGACCGAGACACAGTTAGATTTTGTTGAAATTAGCACATCCGAATGTCACTTCAGCTTATGCGGAATTTTGGCTACGCCATACGTGACACGTCGCCAACCCGTCAACGCCTCGTGGACGATCACATTGTCTTTCCTTGCTTTCTCAAAGGTCCATGGCCGCGTAAACACGACCCCGCATCGACGTTTAACTCTGTCTTGCTCATCCACTTGACTGGACTGTTGTATTTTCTACTAGGAACTGACCAGAAGAGGATCTCAGCGTCGTATGCACGCCTTTGGTCCCCGACGAAGGTCTCCGTCGCCGAACGATATATTGAATATCCTACGCAGACTATGCGGCACCTTGATTCGTCGTCAGTCCTTGTCCGGAAGGCACTCACGATGAAGGTCTCATTTTCGCAAAGGCGAAGTCGGTGGGGAGAGCAGCCCGACCTCTATATCTGCTGGCACCACTGCATCTCCCAGGGCTTGAATATGTGCTCTGCGTTGACGCTTGCGCTTCCGAGATTCGATGCATTCCCGCACGAGAAACATCACCCCGAGATATATAAACGGTAGCGCCAGCGCGCCTGTGTTGGATTGTTAATTTAGCCGCCATTTGGTGAGTGCCACATTTTTACGGACCAATGATGGAAAAGGATATGATGAGTGCGAGCTTGTTATAAGGGCATGCGATCTCTTTCCCCCTGCGACGTGAAGATCAGTCGATGAGTCGCGCGGGTTATGATTTACGAAGCGAGGATACTCACTGCGCGTCGTAGCAGAGCTCGATGACCCACACGGATGCTTGAGCAGGTCTCGCAGCGCATAATGCGAATCTGAGCAGAGGAAATAGAGTAATTCTGGTGTTCATTTCGGACGGATTACGGTTTGTGTGATGGGATGCGTATTCTGTGGCGTAAGTGATTATGTTTTGCGACTTTTCTTACTTGCGCATTTATATCTACACCAGGAATACAATACGCATTGTACGGAGTACGCGGGCTTTTTGATATACGCATTTATTGTGCTATAACACAAGGTCTGCGGGATGTCACAAGCAACATCCCCACGGCGAAGTCGCTTGTGCAGAAGGACGCGCTGAGTCAGGTCTCTCATATGGCACAGTTTGGCGCCGTTGTGTGCAAATTGCACTGGCTGACCCACCTGGATCTCCACCAGCGTCCGTTCTACGCGCCGGCGTCACCGAGGAATTCCCATTAGCGGATTCTTTCGTAGAGAAGTATATAACTAGCTCTTCATCCTCGGTACGTCCCACCTTGCCTCGCCACTCTCACCCCAACCACGCTCAATGTCGACCTCCGCGCTCTTCAAGCCCATCCAAGTCGGCGAGCTCACCCTCCGACACCGTGTCGTCCACGCCCCGCTTACTCGCTTCCGCGCAAATGACGTCTACGTGCCCAGTCCGCTTACGTCCGAGTACTACGCCCAGCGCGCCAGCACGCCGGGGACGCTGCTGATAGCTGAAGCGACGTTGATTAGCCCGCAAGCGGGTGGATTCACGAACGTTCCAGGGATCTACTCAGAGGAACAATTGGCTGCATGGCGCAAGGTATAAAGCACCCCCACACCTTCTGCGTATCGTGGAAACGAGCGAGCTGACTGTGCCCTCCTGTAGATTGTGGATGGCGTGCACGCCAAGGGCTCCTATATTTACCTGCAGCTCTGGGCCGTCGGGCGAGCAGCCTACCTTGGGGTGCTCAGGAAAGAAGGGCACCCTTACGTGTCTGCCTCCGACATTCAGCTCTTCGACCCGGGGGTTGAACAGACAAGAGAGCCCGTCGCTCCCCGCCCCTTGACTATTCCTGAGATCAAGCAATATATCCAAGACTACGCGACCGCCGCTACTAACGCAGTCAATGTTGGCTTCGACGGCGTAGAGGTGCACGGGGCGCACGGATACCTCGTCGATCAATTTTTACAGGACGTGTCGAATAAGCGTACGGACGAGTACGGCGGCTCCATCGAGAACAGAGCACGGTTCGGGCTGGAGGTCATCGATGCCATCTCAGAGGCCATCGGCGCGAACAAGACCGCCATTCGAATCAGCCCGTGGAGTCGCTATCAAGGTACATACTACCTCCAAAATACTTTACAAGAGAATATATGCGTCCTCACCCACTTCTACCCGACAGACATGGGCATGCCGGATCCGAAACCGACGTTCACGTACTTCGTGCAGCACCTCCGCGAGCGCCATCCAGACCTAGCGTATCTGCACGTCGTCGAGCCGCGGGTCGACGGGCCCAACACGCGCGAGGCCGGTGTCCCGCAGGGCCAGTCGAACGATTTCATCCGTGCCTTGTGGGCCCCACTGCCCCTCATCAGCGCCGGAGGATTTGATAGGGCACTGGGTATCGACTTTGCGGACCATAAGGGTGATCTCATTGCGTACGGAAGGCCGTACATCGCCAACGTGAGTGAATCCCGTGGCATTCTGATATAATGCTGGCATATGCTAAGTCTTGTCAGCCTGATCTTCCTTTCCGTCTGAAATATGACATCCCGCTGGCGGTGCCGGACCGGCGCACATACTATGTGTACGGCAGCACAGATACCAAGGGATACATTGACTACCCCTTCGCCGATGTCGCAAAGCTGTAGACGACGCGACACGAAAGGTTGCCGGAAGGTTTTTAGCGAGCGTGTTAAACTGTACATGTAACGATCTGGTAGTGTTATTTCACGGGCATGATCATCCTCCTTCAAAGAGAGCGGGATAGAGAGCAATATAATTATACCGTCTAGTCTATTACATTTGATGCAAGTATGGCTGGTCAAAGATTCGCTGTTATCGCCTGAGCATCGGCGAACGGATAGTCAGTGTAACCCTTCGGATCGGAGCTTCCGTATACATAGAACGTGCTCCTGTCGTAGTGCGCAAGCGGAATGTTATGCTTCAATCGGTATGGGAGATCGGGCTGGAACGAACATTGAGCACTGCAAGATGTGAATGCAAAACACTGGCAGAAAGAACTCACGTTCGAGATAAACAGCCGCCCAAATGCTGTAAGGTCGCCCTTCTCCGCAGCTGCGAGCGCGAGCTCGCGCGTGTACGCGCCCGCACTGACGAGTGGAAGCGGCGCCCATATTTCCCGAATGAAGTCGTTGGACTGTCCCTCAGGAACGCCGTCCTTACGAGTAGTCTGCCCGTCGACACGGGGTTCTACGACGTGAAGATACGCGAAGTCCGGGTATAGCTCGCGTAGACGCCGCACAAAATATCCAAATGTCGGTTTGGGATCCGGCATAGCCATGTCTACACAACGCCAGGGCCAATCAGCAAACAAAAGGCTCGAGGAAAACTGACCTCAGACTCACCTTGTGTTTTGCTCCAGGGACTGATACGGATGGCGACCTTGTTCGCACCAATGGCTTTTACGACCGCCTCGATGGCCTCGAGCGCAAACCGTGTACGGTTTTCTACAGAGCCGCCGTACTCGTCTGTGCGCTTGTTGCTGAGGTCCTGGAAAAACTGGTCCAGCAAATATCCGTGTGCACCATGTATCTCCACACCGTCGAAGCCCGCCCTGACAGCATTGGTCGCAGCGGTGGCGTACTGCTGGACGTACTCCTTGATTTCGGGGATGGTCAGGGGCCGGGGCGCGATGGGTTTCCCTGTTAACTGAACATCTGATGCAGATACGTAGGGAAGTCCGCCTTCCTTCTTCAAGACTTCTGGGTCTGCGGCGCGTCCTAGAGCCCATAGTTGAGTGTATATGAACGATCCTTTTGCGTGCACGGCTGCAGTAATCTAAAGAATAGTGAGTTAGCAACCCATTAACACTTGTCCAGATTTACAACAGCACGTACTGGCTTCCATGCTTCAACCTGCGCGTCGTTCCATAACCCAGGAACGTTTGGCATTCCACCTGACTGGGGGCTGATGAACGTGGCCTCAGAAATAAGGAGCGTCCCCGGCGTGCTCGCACGCTGCGAGTAGTATTCGATGGCGATGGGAGTGTGTACGTGCGCATCGTCTGCGCGGAAACGGGTCAAAGGCGCGAGGACGACGCGGTGACCCAGCGTGAGGTTGCCCACTTTCGTAGGCTGGAAGAGCTTCGGGACTATCGACATTGTAGCTGGGGCTTGGATGGTAGTCTTATCGGGGCGTTTGGGAACCTTGTGCTGGAGTGCACTCAGAGGAAAACGGATGGGAATTTATACCCAAGAGACTCGGCCTAGCCGGGATGGCGAAACTTGATATGTCAGTCGCCTGCTTACAGCGCAGTTGAGCTTGTAAGCACTCACCAGCACCTTCTCTTCCTTCGCCCATATGTCGAGTTCCGGCATTGCATTACCGGGGTAGCGCCGTGCCAGGACAGACGAGAGTCTGACAAGACTCGGGCTGATACAGGCTGGCAATGTCATTTCTCAGCTACGTGGAGATAGCGTTTGCCCAGTTCGAGTCCACATATTCGCAACGCCGGTATTCGTGCGCACATTCGAGGCAAAAAGATTATTGACATGAGCGTACAAAGTATAGGATGAAAGAACAATTAGCCGATGTGTTCCTCCGTCGGGATCGTCGGCGCAACTCAACGCTCGTTCGAAGATACTGAAGCTTACAAGATCGTGTTGAAGCATACATCTGCTACACATCTAAATACGAGCCTTTCAGGTTGAAGCAATCCTCTACAAGTAACCCGTTGGTGTAGTCATCAATTCCTTCCATCCATATCAAAGTACAATGCCAGATGCACTCAGACCCAGTTACAGACAGCGCGCTTCTATGGATGCGCCTCGTCAGGCTGTCTCTGCGAAAGGCCAGTCGGTGTACCCGGCGGGGTCTACGCTACGGTGGACATAAAACTGGGACCGGTCGGGCTTCGCAAGCCATAGGTCATTCTTCAAGCGGTATGGCAGATCGGGCTGTCGCAGCGCCTCACCGGTCAGTCTACAACATTCAAGCAAGACAAGATTGTTCGACTCACATTTGCGATGAAGAGCCTCCCGAAAGCGACGAGATCCCCCTTCTCTCCCGCCTCGATTGCGAGCTCCCGAGTGTACCCGCCAGCGCTGATGAGCGGACGGGGCGCCCATATGTCACGAATGAACTGGTTCGAACGCCCGACGGTCTCCTCGGGAGGGGGGTTTGGACGGTCGTCGATACGCGCGTCGAGCACGTGAAGGTACGCGAGATCTGGGTGTCTGTCCCGTAGCTGTTCCACGAAATACCCGAACGTCGGTATGGGATTCGACATGCCGACACCTACGGAATGCATAACGCGCCTATTGAGTACAGGAGCATGCAAAAAGATTGTACGACGTACCCCCAACGCTCCTCCAGGGGCTGATACGGAAAGCTGTCCTGTTCGCTCCGATAGCGTTTGAAACAGCCTCGATGATTTCGAGCGCAAAGCGGGTGCGATTCTCCACCGAACCACCGTACTCATCGGTGCGCGTGTTGCACACTGGCTGAAAGAACTGATCCGGGAGATATCCATGGGCGCCATGCACTTCTATACCGTCGAAGCCCGCCTCTATCGCGTTAACAGCAGCGGTCGCGTACTGCTGGATATATTCCTTGATTTCTTGAATTGTCAGAGGGCGAGGGGCCGGTTGATTCTCCGTCAGCCTGACGTCTGACGAAGACACATAGGGATAGCCGCCTTCTTCCTCAAGAATCGATGGCTCTGCCGAACGCCCTAAGGCCCAGAGCTGCGCGAAGATGTACGATCCATTCGCATGCACGGCATCTGTGATCTAAAACATACAGCAGGGGTTTAATTATCGCATACATACTCTCAGAATTGCTATACATACCTGTTTCCAAGCTGCAACCTGTTCAGCATTCCAGATGCCGGGTACATTGCGCATTCCACCTGCTTGGGGGCTAATGAATAGCGCCTCGGAAATGACGAGCGTCCCAGGTATACTGGAACGCTGCGTGTAGTATTCCGTCACGATAGGGTGTGGAATGTGGTTGGAGTCGCGGACCCGATAACGGGTCATGGGCGGGTGAACGACGCGGTGTCCCAATGTGACAGTGCCCACTTTGATAGGCTGGAAGAGTTTAGGAGTAGACATATGGTCCTGGGGATGGAGGGCTACGGGCTTTGGGGGGCGGCTGAAAACCTTGGGAAATAATTGTCAGGGAAAATATTCTGCAATGACGGGTGACCTTAAATACCTTCCCTGCCCGACATACTTAACAGGTACTCCATCAACGAGAACACCATAGAAACATGCGATTTGAACAGTCATCCCCCGCAGAACATTGGTAAGAAATAACGTCGAGGACCAGCGCCACAATATCGAGGCGCGTGAGGGAGTTGCCAAACACGATCGGGTCTTCGCCGAGAGTGGCCAGGTCAACATTTGGAAGTCGACTCCGGGCCAGGACCATGTGAAGGAGATCTACCTCCGTTAGAGCCTGGATCACTGTGCGTCAGCTCCGCCAAATAGCACGCAATGTTTCATTTGGACACGTACGTAGAAAGTATTTTGGGAGGATGGCACAATTCGCCGACCTCACTTCGATCAAACGGACGACGACGTGACCTGGGGAATTGTAGAGCGAAGCTTTCCCAGAGGCAGCCCTCATAGTAATCGCTCAAACGTTGAACGACGACCAGCCTCATGCGTGGCAGTCGCCTTTCCCTTAAAATGCTTTGCAGCAGACGTTCATTAGATCGCATTGCACGACAGTGAGAGACTCGGACACATACTTACCGTTTTCAGCTTTGAGTTTCCTCCTTTGTGAAGATGCCTGGAACGTGGATACGTCCTCCCTCTCGCGAGCTCATAGACGTGACCTCAACACGAGAGAGGACGCCAGGCAATGTGCTGCCCGCTGGAATATCACTGCGCAGCTTAATAGTCGCTCGGCTGGTAGATGTGCTGGGTCCAGGTGGGCAGGGCGAGTACAACACGATGTGCGAGTGTCCTCTCGCCCATCTTGATAGGCAAGAAAAGCTTTGGAGATGAAAGTGCAATGAAAGTGGTAGGAAGAGGCGAATAGATAGACGAGCTGGTGCCGCGCGACGCGTCGTATCGCCGCTTTCAGATTCGCGAGAACAAATTCCAGCCAAGTTCTTCGTTCTTGCTTCATTGTTCTCTGGCATATCTTGAGTTCCCTGTCGCTGGATCCTGGCTGGATCGCTGGATAGAGGAATTGGAATCAAGACTGGACCACTTTCGCTGCGTGTTACTGAGGTGATTACAGCGTCCTCGTTGCATGCGCATTGAACAAGCACACTGAAGCGTTATAGACTCTATCGGATCGTCGCCGTATAAATCCTAATCCTGTACCGCCTACATACCTGCCTCCAATCTGCGATCGTTGGAGAAAGCAGTGAGTTGTTCCTTGTTTCTTATCAACCCGAACGAGGTCACTGACACCCGTCCGCTGTATATCTATCTATCTTCAGAACAATATGAACATGGATCCGGGGCCGCACACATGCAGGCGCTGTAATGCCCCGCTCTTCGAGATCCCTGAACCTATCCGTACATCGCCCGTCCCTGATGTACTGGGTACAAATAGTGTTCCGCCGCCATCGAAAGTCCCGGCCATCCGCGATTTAATCAGCAAGCTAGCCGAGAACCTACCGCGCGTCGAGACAGAGCTGGCCCGGATGCAGGCTGTGGTCGACCGGCTGGTGCTAGAACGCGACGAATTGAAGGACATGATGGAGGGCCACAGAGACCTCCTTACCCCAGCTCGCGCTCTGCCCCCCGAGCTGCTTTCCCAAATCTTCATCCATTGCCTCGAAGAGGAGGAGCCCAGTATTGACCGTGCCCCACTACTTCTCGGCCGTGTCTGCCGCCGATGGCGCTCGATATCGCTGTCTACGCCGGAATTATGGTCATCCATCGCTACCCAGGTCTACAGAGATCGTATACCCCGAATCCATGATTGGATTGCACGTGCTGGGAATCTGCCCACGTCGATGAGCTTGCGAGAGCCTGACTGGGTCTATCGTGGGGCTGAGAAGGTCTTGCTAGAAGCCATTGCTCCTCCTCCGCCCAGACTACGGGAGCTTTCCGTGCGTTCTGCTTGTTGCGGTGATGAAGTCTCCGCATCGCAACAACTCTTCTTCCCCGATCTTCAGAAGCTGGCCTTGCATTTTACCAGACGTAGAACTGGCGACTCTGTGCTGACTGTCTTTCAAAACTCTCCGCAACTATACGAGGTTAACCTCGAGCTACTGGTTCCTCTATCTCGCGTGGCCCTCCCATGGCATCAATTGACGCGACTTCAAGTGTACCTGTCTTTTTTGGAGGAGTTCGTACACGTTCTCCACCTGTCGCCCAATCTGCAGGAGTACTCCGCACTAGATATGCCGTCGGATCCCAATCTTCACCCGTCACTCGCTCCCCACATGCAAAGTAGCGAAGACAGCGTCACACATTCCCACCTCACCAGTTTCCGAATCGTTGCAATGCGCTCATCACTCGCGGATTATCTATTTCGCCATACAACAATGCCATCTCTACGATCTGCCACAGTCGAACTTCGCAGCTACTCCTCAGAGTCGGAATTTGATTGCCTGGCACTCGTCGACGCGTTTGTCGGCTTCTTACATCGCTCTAGATGCAATATTAAGGAGCTGTGTCTGCGCAATGTAACAATCGACGAGGACGAACTCATCCGCTGCTTAGTAGAGATGCCCTGCTTGCTACGGCTCGAATTGCGCGGTTCGACATCAGAAGGATACCCGGGCAGCCCGCATATCGGCGGCAAGGTTTTATCCCTCCTCTCAAGCAATGAGCCGACGCGAACTCCTAGCTTGCTGCCTCAATTGTCCACCATTGTGCTCGACCTTTACGGTGAAGCACATCAGCTCTTTCCTAGCCGGGTCCATGCCATGATCCGCTCACGATGGACTGCCACTGCTCAGGATCCTGGACTCGCAGCGCCACCAGGGCGCACGTCCCTTGCGCACGTGAAGCTCACGTTCAGTAATTGCTTTAATATCCTTTTCGTCGAGGATGAGCTCAGACCGTTCGAGGATTTGAGAGAGGAGGGGCTTGACGTGGGCGTATTCCTTGAGCGCGGGTATGGTCAACCGCCCCACGAGTATCTCGGCTGGGAGCCAAAGGAGGGAAGATACCGATTCTTTCCGTCTCAATGAGGAGATCCCAGCGGTGTCCGCGTTATTGAGCCTTGCGCTGCCCTTCTGCTAGCTTGCGCTAAACTGATTGTCGTCATTGCTCTTTCTATGTACAGAGCGTTGAGATATCCTTGGCATGATTGGTTGTACGCAGCACCACCCAACCAGCCCCGGGCTAATAATGCCCAGTCAATGCCATTCATTTAGTTCACGAGACTCCAAGAACACGGAAATTGTACCTTCCAGGTGATGTGGTCGTCCATCGCACAACCGCCTTCTAGACGACGAGTGAAGCCGAAGCTGCCGCGAAAGGGTAGTCGGTATAGCCGTTGGCACCAGGTGGTCCCTGCACGTAGAAAGTCTCCTGGTCATAGGGAGTCAACGGGATATCGTGCTTCAATCGCGCAGGAAGATCGGGCTGGAACATACAGATCATCAGCACGCGCGCTTTAGCAAAGGGAGAAAAAGAGTTTTGAGGATCTTACATTCGCGATAAATGGCCGGCCGTATGCGATGAGATCGCCCTTTTCATCGGCAGTCTGTATCCCAGACTCCCGGGTGTACACGCCCGCACTAATGAGCGGCAGCGGCGCCCATATCTCGCGTATGAAGTCGTTCGACTGCCCCTCCGGCACGCCGTTCTTGCGCGTCGTCCCAGCATCGACAACGGGCTCGACGACATGGAGATACGCGAGGTCGGGATACAGCTCCCGTAGACGGCGCACAAAGTACGCGAACGTCGGCTTCGGGTCGTCCATCGCCATGTCTGATCGAGGTATCAGTCCAAAGTTACGGAGGGAGCGTTGTGTGTGAGCACAACACACCTTGGAACCGACTCCACGGGCTGATACGGATGCCCGTCCTCTTCGCGCCAATGGCCTTCGTGACCGCCTCGACTACCTCCAGCCCAAACCTCGCGCGGTTCTCGACAGACCCGCCGTAAGCGTCCGTGCGCTTGTTGCTCACGTCCTGCAGGAACTGGTCTATGAGGTACCCGTGCGCGCCGTGCAGCTCCACGCCGTCGACCCCGGCTCTGATCGCGTTCTGCGCAGCTCTGGCGTATTGCTGGACTGCTTCCTGTATCTCGGGGATGGTCAAGGGCCGAGGAGGCTTCGCCCTTCCGGACATCTGCACGTCCGACGCGGACACGTAGGGGAAACCCTGTTCCTCCAGATTCTCCAGACGCCGGGCTGCGCGCCCTAGCACGTATATCTGCATGAATAAGTACGAGCCCTTCGCGTGCACCGCGTCTGCGATCTGCATAAATCCATCCATCATTGGCAGCACATCGATCACATGCATGCGGGCGGGCACACATACAGTTCTCCATCCTGTGACCTGTTCCTCCGTGTATATACCCGGAATGCTGACGCGCCCTCCAGCTGCATCATGGGCACTGACATACGTCGCCTCGGATATAAGGAGCGTGCCCGGTGCGCTGCCCCGCTGCGCGTAGTACTCGGCAGCTTGGTCGCTCGGCAGATGGCTGTCTTTGGCACGGGTGCGTGTGAGCGGGGCGAGGACGACGCGGTGGGCGAGATCGCACTCGCCCACCTTGATGGGCTGGAAAAGCTTTGGAGTCGACATCTGGAGAAAGAGATGCTGATAGCTAGGAGGGTAAGTAGATGAGCAGGAACGAGTTGTGCCACTGCTTTGAAGTTCAATGGCGTGGGGAAGGTAGCAGTGATTGCGCACTATGTCGTGCTGTCTGCTCGCCGTGACATCGTGCGGGGACTGTAAGCAGCATTATGGCATTACTTCGAATCGAATGGAGCAAAGAAGCTTCGACGGCGAGCCCGAGGTCTGAGGAAGAGATATCCTGAGGCTCGCGGGAGGATATGGGAGGAACGCAACATGTTTCGCAAGAAATGCTGAATTAAGCCCAAGGGGTCGTCAGCACCACCGAATGTCAATCACACACGCGCACCGTTAACGTGTTGACTCTCGCTCGATCTCATGTCGTTAGTCTTTGAGTGGACACGAATACAGCACAGACTTTGACATTTCGACACATTCTGCAAGCAATTCTACAACATCTATTCGGGCTATCAGTATGGAAATCGATGCAGGAATGAAGACACACATACACTTCTCTCCAAGCTCTGGATCTTGAGCGCAGCCGCAGACTCCGCGAAAGGATAGTTAGTGTACCCGTTATCGCCAGGGGGTCCCTGTACATAGAACGTATCCCGATTATAGGGCGTCAGCGGGATATCATACTTCAACCGTATCGGTAGATCGGGCTTTTTTCGACCATCAGCGTTAAAACACACTCGGGTAGCGGAGAGCCTGACGTTGGAGATAAACGGCCGCCCGTACGCGACGAGGTCGCCTTTCTCGTCCGCCGCCTGTATCCCCGTCTCGCGCGTGTACGCGCCCGCGCTGACGAGCGGGCGCGGCGCCCAGATCGCGTGCACGAAGTCGTTCGACTGGCCCGCGGGCACGCCGTGCGCGCGGGTCTCGACCCCGTCGACGCGCGGCTCCACGACGTGCACGTACGCGAGGTTCGGATACAGCTCGCGCAGACGCTGCACGAGGTACCCGAACGTCGGCTTCGGGTCGGGCATCGCCATGTCTGCCGTATTCGCGTTATACATACATGAGCCCACTTGGCCCTACGCCTCCGATCGAGCGAGCACTGCTTGATGTGGTACGTACCTTGAAAGCGGCTCCACGGGCTGATGCGGATGCTGGTGTTCGTCGCGCCGACGGCGTTTGTAACCGCCGCGACCACCTCCAGCGCGAACCGCCCACGGTTTTCCACGGAGCCGCCGTACGCGTCCGTGCGCCTGTTGCTTGTGTCCTGGAGGAACTGGTCTATCAGATACCCATGCGCAGCATGTATTTCCACGCCGTCGAAGCCGGCTGTCATGGCATTGGACGCAGCACTCGCGTATCGCCGAGCCAGTCTTTGATCTCCTGGACAGTCAGAGCACGCGGGGGGACCGGTCTATCCGACATCCGGACGTCGGATGCCGATACGTATGGGTACCCGCCCTCCTTTTCCAAGATCGCAGGGTCGGCTGCACGGCCGAGCGCCCAGAGCTGGAGGTATATGTACGACCTCTTCGCATGGACCGCGTCCGTGACCTCGTGAGCGAAACGCATCAGCACACACAGCGTCAATTAGGGTCGGCTAGAGGTGCGTGCGTACATCTTTCCATGCACGTATCTAAGCGTCCGAGTAGATCCCGGGCACGGAGAGCATCCCGCCCGCCTCTGGGCTGATCACCGTCGCCTCGGCGATGATAAGCGTCCCAGGCGTACTGCCGCGCTGGGAATAGTACTCTGGCGCGAGCGGGCTCGGCACATGCGCGCTGTCCGCGCGGCAGCGCCCACAGGGTGCGAAGACGACGCGATGGGCGAGGGGGAGGCCGCCAACGGTGGTGGGCTGGAAAAGCTTGGAATCTGACATGGTGGGAGTCGTTGTTTGGCACTGCAAAAAAGGCCTTGGGTTCTTATAAACGACGGAAGCAGGACTCGACGTCGACGGATATTAATAAAGCAAGCTGGGTTGCTGACGAATGTCGAGACTTACCCATTCCCAGGAGTAGCATGCGAGTGGTTTCCTAGGTTGCCTGGCCTGCATGTAAGCAGCATCACGACATGACTTCTCACTTCTTAGTCTCAGTTCTCGAGCAGAGAGCCATCACACCTATCGCATATGAAGCAGAGATTAGATCAGGCTCGTGGTAAGATAATGAGTGAAATACCACATACTTCGTGCGACACATAGGTGGTGGATTTGGATTGAGCCCAATGGGAGTGGGCACCATCGAATATCAGTCGTACACATCGAGCTCGAGTCGCACCGTGAGCTCTCTGGTGCTCGCTCGCCCTCAAGTCGCGGCCTGTAAGTCATTCGAATTGGATACAGCACACTAATTTTAACACTTTCACGCATCCCGCAAGCGCAAGTGATTCTACAACATCTATCGGCCGATAATTTGTCAGTGTCGAAAATTGACTGCAGGAGCGAGCCATACACATACTGTATATCCCCAACCTCTAGATCTTGAGCCCCAGCCTCTAGATCTTAGTCCCCAACTTCTGAATCTCTCGCCCAACCTCTGGAACTCTCGCGCAGCCGCTCTAAGTCTTGATCCCCAATATTTAGATCTTGAGCCCAGCCGCCTCCTCCGCGAACGGATAGTCCGTGTACCCATTATCCGCCGGCGGGCCCTGCTCATAGAACCTCTCCCGATTATACGGCGTCAGCGGGATACCGTACTTCAGGCGTATCGGCAGGTCCGGCTTCAATTCACCCCATTCCATCAGCACCTTAGTAACACACTCAGCTAGCCAAACGTACGTTAGAGATAAACGGCCGCCCAAACGCGACCAAATCGCCCTTCTCCTCCACCACCTCTATCGCGCTCTCCCTTGTGTACGCCCCCGCGCTGATCAGCGGCCGCGGTGCCCATATCGCGCGCACGAAGTCGTTTGATTGGCCCGCGGGGACGCCGCCCTCGCGCGTCGTCCCGGCATCGACGCGCGGCTCCACGACGTGTACGTACGCGAGGTCTGGGTGGAGTTCGCGGAGGCGCTGCACGAAGTAGGAGAAGGTGGGCACCGGGTCGGGCATCGCCATGTCTTCCCGCGCCGTCGTAAATTGAGATATACTATTCCTCAGTTCAAGGGTATAAGAGCGTACCTTGGAAACGACTCCACGGGCTGATACGCAAGCCCGTCTTCTTCACGCCGATGGCGTTCGTGACGGCCTCGATCACCTCCAGCCCGAACCTCGCGCGGTTCTCGACGGACCCGCCATACTCATCTGTGCGCTTGTTGCTCACGTCCTGCAGGAACTGGTCGATGAGGTACCCGTGCGCGCAGTGCACCTCCACGCCGTCGAACCCAGCCTTGATTGCATTCTTTGCAGCGGTAACGTATTGCTGCACGTATTCCTTGATTTCGGGAATAGTCAAGGGCCGGGGGGCGATGGGCTGATCTGTTAATTTGACATCTGAAGCAGATACGTAGGGGAGGCCTTCTTGCGCTAGGATCTCCGGGCGGGAGGCGCGGCCGAGCGCCCACTGCTGGAGGAAGATGTACGAGCCCTTCGCGTGCACCGCGTCTGTCACCTACCCCACATACCCACTTCGTCAGATTCCGCCATTGTCAGGAAATTATTAATTAATGCGCACCGTTTTCCAGCCGGCGATCTGGGCATCGGTGTATATGCCGGGGACGTGGGGGAAGCCTCCAGCTTGCGGGCTGATGAAGGTCGCTTCGGAGATGAGGAGCGTGCCAGGGGTGCTGCCGCGTTGGGAGTAGTACTCTGCGGCTAGATCGCTGGGTACGTGGGCATCGTCTGCGCGGATGCGTGTGAGCGGGGCGAGGACGACGCGGTGGGCGAGTGTGATGTCGCCGATTTTGACTGGCTGAAATAGCTTGGAATTCGACATCGCGCGGTATCAAAGACGGCACTCCGTTCAAGTGGTGGTTTGAGCGCAGGCTGGAGTGAAGGGTTTTGAGGGCGGCGGTGGGGGAAGATATAGAGGAGCAAGAGTCAAAAGGTACTGTACTCACCATGCGACTGATCAGTCAGCGCGTCCTGATACTGCATGGCGACTACTTGCTCGAAGTGCATTCGTCAAGCATGGTCGAGACACGAGTGAATAAAATGACGAAACAAGTTCAAGGCAAAACATTGGTGGACAGGCGCGGTAGCGCATACACGAGTGATAACGACCGTTGCCAAATTCTCTGTGCGACGACAACGCCGTCATATATTTCTGCCTCGCGTGTGAGACAGGTACGGCGCAATGAGCGAATGCAGGACTCACCTGGTGAATCCGCAACCCCATTGGCATGTCCACCTGTGCCGACCTACTTCTGCTGCCATCGACTTCTTTGCATTTCAACCCGCCGCGAGGGTGTCCTAGGACCTGATGCGATGGTGCGATTGCATTTCACGAGAGAGACGGTGACGCAGCAGTGAGCTCGAGGTATGAATATTCCCTGATACGATGAACGCCACTGTTGAGCGTGGGACATTGAGCGTGGGAGATCGATAACAGGTCTCTGAGCGCGCGCTCGTCGTCGACTCATCTTGTCTTCGTGCGCTTACCATCGACTACAATCGAACAGCTAACACAAGAACTTTCAAGAACGACAGATAACATGGACCAGAACAAGAACCAGAATGAGAACAAAGGATTGACATTACTCGCGCTAGGTGCGTCCGTTCATGTCTCGCAGTCCAATGTATGTCTGACTTCTGGTCGGCGCCCAGACGGCGGCGGGACACGGGGCTTATCCGAGCTCATCATCCTGAAGACGATCATGCATCGCATCCAGATGAAGGATAAACTCCCAGTGATGCCGCGCCCCTGCGAACGATTTGACATGATCGCGGGCACCGGCACCGGAGGGTACGTCCCATGCACTAATCACAAATCGTTGCTGAATTTCTTTTGGTCAGACTGATTGCCCTTATGCTCGGAAAACTTCAGCTCACCGTTGATGAGGCCATCACCTGCTACAATGAGCTCGTAGAAACGGTCTTTTCAGACGTCAAGTTGCGGAGCAAAAGTGGTAACATTTTGAAGGCAACCAAACTTGAGGAGACACTCAAGGCTATTGTGAAGCGTCACTCAAAGAATCAGGATGCAGGCACTCTCATGATTGATCCTGAAACTGAGGATGAACTTTGCAAAGTGTATGTCTCAGGCATTGTGAATGTAGTCATGAGTGGAGCTAACAAATTGTTCTTTAGGTTTGTCTGCACCTTGCTTTCTCCAAGCATGGGTCTCCCTGTGCATCTTCGCACTTACAATCATGGAAACCAGCCATCCATTTGCTGTACAATTTGGCAAGCAGCTCGTGCTACATCAGCCACTATAGGTCTTTTCAAGAAGATTGAAATTGTCTCAGATGGCATCCCAATTTCATATGTAGATGCAGGCACTGGCTACAATAACCCTACAGCAGAGTTGTTGAAAGAAGCCAATTTCATATTTCCCTCTCAATTTGCTGCTTGCATTATCAGTATTGGGGCTGGGCAGGTGCATAGAGCCATTGCACCTAGGCCTAGAGCTTTGTTTCAGAAGAATATGCCTCCTGGCCTTGCAGACACTATGGCTGCCATTGCTACAGACTGTGAAAAAATTGCACAGGATGTTGCAGGTAGATTTTCAGAAGAGGATAATGTTTATTTCCGCTTCAATGTGGATCAAGGACTTCAAGATGTTGCAGTAGCACAATGGGAGAGGATGGGGGAGATCAAGGCTCACACTGAGCAGTATCTTTTAGGATATGAGGTTGGCCAGAAGTTGGCTGCTGCAGTAATATCTATTTCTGAGAGAAAGAAGAAAATATCTACTTCAGCCATTGGTAAGCTCCTTCTGATGTAAATGACCAACTTTTCACCTAGAAATGTTCATCTTAGGTGGAAAAGCACAGCTAGAGCGCACTCAAACTACATTTGGTCAGAGTCCTCAATCATCATATCTTTTCATTGGCAGAGATGACATTCTGGCAAAGCTGCATGCATGTTTCTCTGTGGACTCTAGCATGAAGCAGTATATTGCAGTTTTGCATGGGCTTGGTGGATCTGGAAAAACTCAAATAGCTTGCAAATTCATCTCGGAATGTCGGCAAAGAAACCGGTAAGTCATTTCATGATGACACTGATGGCATGAGCTCACTTTGTATAAGCTTTCATTTTTTCTTTTTTGTGGATGCATCTACAACAGAGAATATCATCTCAAGTCTAAAAAACATTATCATCAGTACTGGAACAGGAAATTCACCAGAAGAAGCCCTTATTTGGATTTCAGGTCAAACAAAGGAATGGTTAATGGTGTTTGACAATGCAGATGATCCAAATGCTAATCTTTATAAATACTTCCCACATTGTTCACGTGGATGTATTCTCATTACTTCCCGGAACCCACAGATGGGCTCTCACGTGATTGAAAATCCTAAGGCCATTATTCATGTCTCAAATATGCTGGAGCAAGATGCAGTAAAACTGCTACTTAGCAGAGCAAAACTTGACCAAAATATAGACATGAGAATACATGCACAAACTATTGTTCAGGTGTGGACTGTTTTACTTTGCCTTTGCAATAATGCTAAATATCTAATAGGATCTAAACTGTCTGGCGCTTGCTGTCACCCACGCTGGTGCATATATCTACCAAAACAAAAATATCACAGAATATAGCAGTATTTATAGGATGGAGCATAACAAACTGCTCGACTATCATCCGACACAAAGCCCTGATAATTATGCAAGGAGTGTATATGCAACTTGGCAAATGAGCTTTGATAAGCTGAGCTCTACAGCCCAAAAGTTTCTTCAGCTCTGTGCCTTTTTTCATCATCGGAATATATCCAAAAAGATATTTGAGATGGCTGCACTTAATGGGCTTAAGGATCATTCTAAAAGCCAGACTGTATCAGACTTTCTAGATCAGTTCATAGATAGATCTAGCAATAGTTGGAGCAAGGTTGGATTCTCAGCTATGCTTGAAGAGATAACATCATATTCTCTGATTGACTTGCATGAGTTACATTCTGCATTATCAATTCATCCCTTGGTGCAAAAATGGGCAAACTTTACAATGACGGATAGCAAGAGTAAAACAACACATCTTGTAGCCATACAGATACTTTCTCAATCAATCACTGAAGAGTACAAAAGTCAAGACTATGCCTTCCACAAAATGCTTTTATCTCATATAGAGGAAGTTTGCAAAGAGTTTGAGTTGAGAGATTTGTCACTTGATCAGAAAGAGAATTTTGGACTTGTGTATGGAGAAGCTGGCTCCTGGCAAAAAGCACATATGATGGCTACACTGGCAGTTGAAACATCTGAACATATGTTTGGGATAGAAAATGAAAGAACATTAGATAACACTCTCAAATTAGCTAAAATCTATGGAAAACTTGGGAACTACAAAAAGGCTGAGGAGCTAGAACTTGCAGTAGTGTGTGCTAGCAAGAAATCCCTTGGAGAAGAGCATCCAAAGACCTTTGCAAGTATGAAAGACCTAGCAATGACATATCATCAGCTAGGTCATCTGGAAAAGGCATTAAAGCTAGAAATTTTATTAGTAGATGCTAAGAAAAAGGCCTTTAATGAAGAGCATGCAGAGACTCTTTCAAGCATGGAAGATCTAGCAGTGACATATGCTCAGCTAGGCCTATTCCAGGAGACAGAGAAGCTTGAACTTGCAGTGATGCATATTAGACAGAGAGTGTTTAGAGACGATCAACCTGCCATCCTCAAAAGCATGGCAAAACTGGCACAAACCTTTTTTCAGCAGGGCAAATTTAAAGAGGCAGAGGAGCTTTTACTTGGAGTGATATATGCTTGCAAGAGGGTCTTTGGAGAAGAGCATCCTGTCACCCTCCGAAACATGGCAAATCTAGCACAAACCTTTCGTCAGCTGGGCAAATTCAAAGAGGTAGAGGAGCTTTTACTTGTGGTGATATACGCTTGCAAGATTGCCTTTGGAGAAGAGCATCCTGTCACCCTCCAAAACATGGCAAATCTAGCACAAACCTTTCTTCAGCAGGGCAAATTCAAAGAGGCAGAGGAGCTTTTACTTGGAGTGATATATGCTTGCAAGAGGGTCTTTGGAGAAGAGCATCCTGTCACCCTCGAAAACATGGCAAATCTAGCACAAACCTTTCGTCATCAGGGCAAATTCAAAGAGGCAGAGGAGCTTCAACTTGTGGTGACAAATGCTTAGAAGAGGGTCTTTGGAGAAGAGGATGGCCCTTGGAGAAGATAATCCACAGACTCTGATGAGCATGAGCAATCTAGCACAGACATACCATGATCAGGGCTGCTTACAAGAGGCAGAAGAATTAGGACTTTCTATGATGCATGCTAAAAAGAGTGTTCTTGGAGAAGAGAATTGTTGGGTTTTGTGTGTGTGTTGTGTTATTGAGTGAAAACAATAATCACAAGAACTACTACTGGAAGTAACGTTGTTCGGATCGAGTCCCGTTGTTCAGGTTTAGCCAAGTGCCAATAAAGATTAGTGTATATTTCTTGAATGTAAGAGGTTTGGTAGAAACGTAAAGACTATAGGCCAGCTAGAATTGCCAATGAATTTCTGATAAGTGCGTGATTTGCAACAGTACACAAATGTATCTGCCCTCTACAGATATTAACACATTCTGAGTATTTGGCAAAGGTCTTGAAGCTACGTGCGATGAGGCAAGTATGTCTATCAGCAAAACTTCCCAGCACTTGGTAGCACTGTCAAGTGCTGTATAGCGTTACAGTGCTCATAGCTAGGTCCGGGATTATCTAACACTGTACAGTGCCCAGGCCGCGTACATTCTATACAGTGCTCTATAGTGGTATTATAGTCTCCCCTAGCAATATAGCACTCTAGAATTTGATTCTGTTGTAGGAATCTGTGATTCCATGACCTCGAACATGTGCGGTGAAAAGTAATGAACCGACCAGGGATTGAACCCGGGACCTCCGGTTATATATACCAGCACTCTAACCAACTGAGCTGCCAGTCCTTAGGGTCAATATCATCGTTCAGGGACCGTTATACAGTTTAACTAGGCAGCATTGTATACAAGGACAGGGTATCCCTTGCTTACTCCAACATCTGTATAGTATCCATATAATCCAGATTGTATTTACCCTTCCACTTTACTCTAAATTAGGCTGAACTAAGCAAAGAACATCAGGAAAAATAAAAATGTTCCAAGGTTGCTATACAGAGCTATAAGTTGCTATAGAGCACCATATAGTTCTTATAGTTCCAATAGCTACACTAGAGTGGTCCTGTCTATATAGACACTTTATATGGCCATTGTTGGCTATCTTTACCATTATAGCTCATATAGCTACAATGGAAGAGAGAGTTTCTAGCATAATATCTTAGGCTATGATAGCTCTTATAGACTCTTATAGCAGAAATGAAAAGAAAAACATTCAAAATCAATCTATTTCACTAGCTAGATACAAGTGCTAATCTAGCTTCTAGCTACAAAATACATGCTACTGCTAGAAATTGACCATTTGTCAATCTAGCACTCTATAAAAGTCCTTCAATCTAAATTATAATATAATCAGGCATAGTACCACATTAGAGGAGATATGAGGCTTACCCAATATGCAGATGCACTGGCCTATGACATGGATACCCTACAAAAACATCATTGTTATGTCAGTCATAAGCACATGCCAGAACAAGAAAAAACTCACTTAACGTTGGGGTGAGAGCGTGCAAGACAGCATTGGGTGTGAATGAGTGGGCCGGCCTGGGGATGTGCTGGTGAATGCGCAAGACGACACGCGAGTGCATGTGCGCAGGACATGTTGGCGGTGCTTCTGTAGTACGCGGGGCATGTGTCAAATGGCGTGAGCAAGTGGTGAAGAGGGGGCTTACCGCGTTGTGACTTGAAATTTTTCAGGCTTCCCGCCATGAGCCCCTCCTGCGCAGCACAACACCGGAGCTGAATTAGCACCTGTAAATGAGAAGGGGGAGAGGGTGTGCATGAACCGTCACACACCAGGTATGCGGCCTGGGCCTGGGCATCTGTGCAGCAAAAGTGCAGCAGGATGGCACGAGCAGCCGGGATACTGTCCTGCGGCAGCGCGTCAAAGCACAGCAACGACGTGCTAGAGTGCCTGCAGCAGGGCGTTTGTGGAGGGGAGGCAACAGCATCAGGAAAATCAAACTGGTTCCAAAGTTGCTATAAGTTGCTCTAAATTACCCTAAGTTGCTATATAGCTCATATAGTTCACATAGACACTATAGGTAGGCGCCAACTATATAGCACCGGATAGATGGCACCTTTTGGGTGTTGTGCTATTATAGCTCGTATAGTTACACTAGATTCCAGTGATTTTACAGCATTTTCCCTTGCTATAATAGCTATAACAGCTCTAATTGCACATATAGAGGTAGGTTCAAAATCGATTTATTTGTGCTAATTTAATACAAGTACTAGTCTACTATTATAGCCCACATAATGCAATCATGACCAGTATGATTCCTACCCTCACAAACAGCAAACACAGGGTGGTTAGCACATTATCCTTGCAAATAGGTTCCACAACTCACCGAGCCTTCGGCGTCCCACCGCACGCGACGCGAAGATGGTTTTTGCCTATATGGGGCGACACATACAACATAATGTCAGTAAGATAGGTCCGAGCTACGCCCTGAGGGGATAAGGAAAAAAATTAGGAATTGAGAGAGAGAGAGTAGAGAGGGGGGAGTACACTTACCACCAGACAAGTAGCAGCGCCCCGGCGTCGCAGCTCATGTTGCCCAGCTACCCACAAGAGTGCTGGTGGTGGGACACTTGAAGCTGGCATGAGCGTCAGCATTTGGGAGGGGCGTTTATAAAAGGGCACCGGCAACGAGCGCGCACTCCACAATACACGGCGCGACGCGAACATGGCGGTAGCTTGTGAGCATGTTTTCAACAACAAAGAAAGATAATGGTACTCACCTTGAATGGAATGAAATAGGATCACCCCAGTCCTGACTCCTAAGCTGAGGATGGTGAGTAGGGAGTCACTTGTCGTCGTCCAAGACAATGAGCATGAACGTTGAGAGTAAAGCAAAGAATGAAAAATTGACGTGGCATCAATGTGCAGAGTCCTGCAATCATTCCCACGCTAATTTCCCGCGCGTCGACTCTCGTCGAATTTCCACAAGTCCATTGTTTCATCTTATCTTGCGTCTTTGCTGTTTTCCACAACCGTCCGCGTCCGCAGAGCGAGGGACGAACTTGGGGTAGCGGGCGTCTGCGAAGAGGTTTTGGAACAGGTGAGTAAAAATGCCTTTGTTTTCCCAGATCTTCCATAACTAATGCACCCAGCTCGCGCTACACATGCGTGAGCACACCCACCCGTGCATTGTGGATGGGTGCCCGTGCACATCCTCGACGACGCCCACACCCGCGCACGTCCTCGACGACGCCCACGCCCGCGCACATCCTCGACAACTCCCACACCTGTGCGAGTTTTCGACGACGCCAAGGCGCCTGCACGCCCACACTCTGGACGGGCACCTGTGCACGTCCTCGACGACACCCACACCCGCGCACGTCTTAAACGACACCCATGCCCGCGCATGTGCTCGACGACGCCGCGCCTGCACGCGCAAGAGCGACGGCCGCACCGCGTCAGTGCAACACCTGCATGCCCACACTCTGGTCGGGCGCCCGTGCACATCCTCGACGAGGCCCACGCCCACGCACGTCCTCGACGAGGCCCACGCCGCGCACGTCCTCGACGACACCGCGCCTGCACGCGCAACTGCAACGGCTGCACCTGCGCACGTCCTCGATGACACCCGCGCCCGCGCGCGTCCTCGACGACGCCCCCACCCGCGCACATTCTCAAACGACGCCCGCGCCTGCACACGTCCTCGACAACGCCACGCCTGCACGCGCAACAGCGACGGCCGCGCCCGCGCACGTCGTCCTCGACAACGCCCACACCCGCGCACGTCCGCGTGACGCCTACGCCCGCGCACGTCCTCAATGACGCCTACGCCCGCGTGCGTCCTCGATGACACCCATGCCCGCGCGCGTCCTCGACGAGGCCCACGCCCACGCACGTTCTCGACGAGGCCCACGCCTGCACGCCCACACTCTGTATGGGTGCCCGTGCAGGTCCTCAACGACGCCCGCGCACGTCCTCGATGACATCCGCGCCCGCGCGCGTCCTCGACGACGCCCCCACCCAGGCGTCCATGTAGGACTATTGTAATGTATGCGGCCATGGCCACCTATGCATTACAATGTATGCGGCCACTGCCAGTCCTGCTTATTTCGCATTGAATTGTACATGGCCGGCAAACAGGCGATTTCCGCTGAGTGGCTGAAGCCACCCGCTCATTCACGTGACCCTCAAACCTCAAGGCAATTTACATAACAAAAGGTTTCCTCAGCCACCAGTGTTGAACCCCAGAGGGTCAGGGTCCAAGGATTTTTACACTACAATACAATTTGAACTTTTATCGTACGAAACGCCCGCAATAGATGGATGACACAAAAAAGTAAACACCGAGGCATCAGCAAGATCCGCGGCATGCACCGAAACCAAAATCAGTCGAAATCATCGGTATCCTCGATTTCCAGCACAATCGGCTGCCTTCTCACCTCCATCGCCGGCATCGGAAGATCCTCACCTAGCACCGAGGTACGCGCACGATAGATAGCGCCCGCCCATTTGTTCTCGAAGAACCGATTCCTGGCGTCCTCGATTGCTGCGTGCTCGAGGGCAAACGCGACAAACCCTTCCCGCATGCTTGCGTCGCCGAATTCGCCGTATTTCCCTGACAGTGCAGTACCGCGCAGGATTTCGAGTGGGCGGGTGGTGTCGTCCAGGTCGCGTGCTAGGTGTCGCCACCATTCTGCCTGCCACGTCCCGTAGGCTATCACACGACGCATCTTCTCGAGGACGATGTGGACCTCCTCCGTCCATCGATGTGATCGCGCTCTCGTCTTGGCCCATTCGACTCGCAGCGCTGCAACAAACCGTTAGATCGACGAATTTCATTTGCATCATGGCTTACCTTCATGCATGCGGGGATCCGTTTCGTCCTCGCACGAAGCACCCGACATCCATAGCCAAGAGACGGTGCGCCGCGACTCGCCAGCCTGCGCAGGTGTCTCCATGACCACACCCCGTAGATTTTCGGCTTCGAGGTCGGCCCCGTCCTCTTCGTCGAGCCCCCCAAGCCTCCGAATCCGGTCCCTGTCGTCTATCTCCTGCTGCGTGAGCGCCCGCTCGTTGAGGCCCCGCACGTCTTCATCTTTGAGTACTTGCAGCTCCTTCTCCCAGGGTCCTGGGCCATGTAGTCGAAGATATGCTGCACGCGACTGCTGGTACCGAATCTTGCACTGGAACGTCTGCTCATCGACAGAGCCTTGAGATACCCTAGCACGGGTATTCGCCCTCACCCCCGTGACGTTCTTGATCTTGAACCGATTCATGTAGGTGCGGGTTCGAAGGTGGCGGCGGAGCTCTTCCAGAGTTTCGATGCTCTCCGCAAACCTGAGACGTTCTTCGATATCTGCTAGGCCAGCGGCGCATGCAGCCGTACGAGGGGCGTCGTCAAGGGAGGAGGGCATGTGAATGTCAACGTTCTCGGCGTCCATAATTGCACCACCCCCGTCTTGAGGCGTCGGAACGGTTGCGGGCAGGACGGCGGGCAAGCGCGGCATGTACACCTGTTGCAGTACGAGGAACCTCCGGATCTTCTTATGTAGGGCGGTGCGGCGTTCGTATATCGAGGTGTCTTGTAGCGACGTCAATCGGATTTTGGATTTCACGTCCCGGCGTAGCGCCAGCCTAGGGTATGTCAGAACAAGCAAAGATGTACGAAAAAGCCACGCACTGCGCCGCCTCTATCTCCAGACCCAGCATAACGAACGCACTTGGCGTTGTCTCGTGTAGCCCAACCTCCCCTTTCTCCGCTTTTGCTTGCTCTTCCTTTGCCAGTTGTAGGCGAACGTCCGCGATGGTGAGCGCTGGCTCCACACATTAGCGCGCATCAGGGTATAAGAACTCAAGAAGACTTACTAGAACGTGCCAGCGTATACGGGCATGGCAGATCGTGGTCCTCCTCCCATTCCTCCACCATCCGCACCCAATCCTCCACCTCCCGCGGTCGATGCTCGCGAAGCATCTTGTCGAATGCCTCGAATTCTTCAAGGCGCGAGATTGCCTCCGGTATGGCCTCTAGAAGGCGTCGAAGGAGACGATCCCCTACCACCAAAGCGCGTGTAAGTTACGCTCGAACGGTTATGAGAAAACTCACCAAGGCCGGTCAACTTCTTGTAATTATCGTATTGAAAGAAGTCGTCGAGGGTGTCGCTTCTGGCACCAGGCCCCATTTCCTTGGTGCTCTTCGATGCGCCGTTAATCGATGCCCACCCGCGCTCGATACCCTCCCCGTCCTTGAGACCCGCACCTGGGGTGTAGTTGAGCGAGAACGGGGCTTGGCACTTGTCTTCGTGACCGTGCAAATGCATCTTGGGGACCTTCAGGGTGACTAGAGACCGGTCGAAGGATGGTGTGAGGTGTGAGGGCATGCTAGGTGCTCGCGTCCATAGATTACGCCCCCACTGGCATGCAATGTCGTAGGTAACGAGGAGCGGGGTCTTGACGCCTTTCGCGGCCGAGAAAAACAAATAGTCCATATTTGCAAACCTTAATGGGAACGTTAGCGAACGCCTGGTAACGGAGACGGATTGTGCACCTTTCGCCCTTTTGCAGATCCCCCACCCCTTGTGCACGCCAGAACTCGTCGTCGCACATTACACCACCCACCCCCGTCGATACTACACCCTTTTTTCGCTTGAGGTTGGCGAGGATCATCGCGGCAAATCCAGAACAGGTACCGATCTACGAGGATCATATGCTTCAGTAGTGGCAACCACTGACAAGCGAAAAAATCACCTCATCCTGGTGAACGTAGCGCTTGAGGTGGTCGGTATACATTGTTCTCTCCACAAGGAACGCCCAACCCGGGCCTAGAACGGGGTCGCGGTGACCGTTAGCACGCGCTTTGTTAGAAAGTCGGAAGTTGGCGTCCTCGTGCAAGGTGGTCCGGATGAGGTAGCTGAATCAACGTTAGCCAAATGGATGGACATATAGTGCAACAAACGTACCGGTCCTTCTGTGGCATACTTTCCCAATCAACCGGCAGATTAACCCCGGGCTCGGGGCACACTCTACACTTGAGCGCTAGCTCGCCCACGCCGGTACCCGCCGCCCCTCCCTGATGAAACCGCCCTGCACGTTTGAGCATCACAATATTGCGCCACTCCCTAATCATAATCATTAAAGCCTGCCGACGATCCTAAAATCGGCATTCCTCAGACACCCCGACAGTCGAGAAGAACAAAAAAGGTACGCACCGGTAAAGGATACAGCTTGCTCGGGTCAGACATGGCTTCAAGACCTTTGTAAAAGTCGAATGCGTTGATTCGTCCTTGCAAGTTCATGATATGAAAAAGCCGCAGGAGCTCCATGGTAGCACAGCTCTGCGGCTCCAAAGGTGTTGCCGGCCACCAGCTCATACGAAGAACCTGGCGAAACCGGTCAAAGCCGACCTTGCACCCGCAAAAGTCCACCGCAACGCGATGGATGCCATTCACGTGGATGACCACAAAGTTTTGGTGGCCAGCCTGCTTGTGCATGCACACTTCGCCCCCGCTGTGGCCGAATTGGACACGCAACCCTAAGTCGCGAAGGCTCACACGGCGAAAGAAACCGCCCACCCATCCCTAGGGAAAATCAGCATGAAAGGTAGCATTAAGAAAGGGCGTAATTGACACACCTCCACTATATGCAGCGGAAGGCAGCGGTGGCGCTCTATGATGCAGGGTTTGCACAAGAGGACCCCGCGCCCGCAATCCCGGCAGCGAAAACAGGGTGAGGCGGCTTTACAGTCGGCGCACCCTGCATCCTCTGCAAAATCCCCCCGCCCTTCGAGGCGCAACAGCTCTAACGCGTATTCATCGCGGAAGGGCATGTACGTGCGCAGGGGTTCGTCCTGAGAAAAATTCACGTCAGGCCCCACGTATGTCTGCGAACTTGAAAAAACTTACGGAGTTTTGGTATCGCTTTGCATGGGTCTTTGTGCAGACCTCGACGCCTGCGATATCCTCCGCTCCAATGCCCTCTGTACGAGGGTCGTCGTAATTGTCGGACGTAAAATCAAACCATGGCATTGAGGGGGGTGTGACGACCGGGTCCACAGGCTGAGGCGGTGGGAGAGCAATTTGATTCGTGATAATATGTATGCGCCGAGAGGAGGACGAGACCGACACAATCTGAGACACCGCAGGGCGAGCGGGCTCGTGGATGTGAAATGCAGGAGGGGGGTTTTTTTTTCGACTTTTCCTGCCCATTGTGTGGACGCTGTACAAGTTTTTGCCGAGCCTCGGTGCTCAGCTACGCGACTGGAATCAACAAACTCGCGTTTCACCCGGGGATAGACTGCGACGTCTTTTTGCGGCGCCCGCGAAAAGCATCCGAGAATGCACTAGATTTCAGCAAGAAAGAGGGCAATATACAAGACGGATGGTACATGGCAAAGCAAGACAACAAAGACGAATTATGAAAATACACGCTCCCGATCCTGCTGCAGCTCGTCAATTTTCGAGAACTTCCGGAGAGCGCGGCGCCATCTCTTTTGGCCGTCGCCAACTATTCTCGCGACGCCGGCTTTCCCCAGTGCCTCTGCGGTTTGGAACCCATACCGGACCCAGCGTGTCAGGCCTCCAGGGCAATACTGCGTCAGGGAGATCCTCCATTCATCAGGCTGGATCGCGATGTTACCATGGCGCAGGCTGCCCGAAGGAAGGAGGATCGTGGAGCCCGGCGGGAATTCGATGATCAACTTCAAGTCGAACAGGACAAGGTGGCCCCCCAGCTTCGGGTTGAAGCGCCCGCCGCTGGTGACGGCACACCAGTAGACGGGCCCATTGCCCGAATCTGTGTGGTCGAAGCAGACCGTTTGCGGGCCGAAGTTGACAGTGAGGGTGGGGTATATGCTGTTTGTGAAGTTGCGGCGGAGGTGGGGGTGGCGCTTGTGCAGTTTCTCAATATTTTCGGAGATGTCCTGATAGATTTTGGGGCCGTAGAAGGCCAGGGCGCCTAGCGCCCCGTCAGTAGGCCTTCGCGACAATGAAGGGGCATGAACGTACTGCTTTGAAACCCCACAATCCTCTTGATGGACGCCCTGCCCATGAGCTCCTGCAATACGCGCTGATTTGCTTTGCTTTGCGTTAAGTTCCCAGGCGCCTAATGCAGAACGTGTCAGTGAAAGAGTGAAAACTACGCGAGGCATCCACGCACCGCCTGGCCACCCCCGTATGACACGCCCACAGCCACCGCCTTGAACTCCCCTCTGCGGTGAGCATCGTCCGCGTGGACGCGATGCCCTAACCCGCGCACCGTTTCTGCGGCGTCGTCGGCGTCGCCATTCCAAGTGGGTTCATCGGGGCGGCCGGGGAGCGCTAGGATGATTGCGCCGTCCTCATCAACAAAGACCTCTGCGGCCCTAAAAAAATGACAACACGATTAGCTGGGGATGACGCAGATGCATAGACCATTGCACGCACGTCCCGTTCCACGCGTGCACCTCAAACCCCTGCTTCTTCAGCTCCGGCAATGTATAGGCGCTCTGTCTACCCTCCGGCACACGACGCCCAATGAACGCCCCTTTCGCGATATGAAGCTTGGTTGCTGAGAATGCCACTTTCCAGGCGCGGGTGATAGTGTGGTTTTTTGACAACGACGAGCGAACTTTGTAGGTATGGGGATCCTGCGTGGCCTTCGCCTTCTGCCTTTTGATACGGCGGCGGTTGCGGGCGCCAGCCCTCTTGTGCTCCTCAACGGTGGATGTTTCTTGTGTGGGAGGCATGGCCGTAGGAGGTAGATCGAGCGGAGGGATATCCTCGAGAGGTGCAGGGGACTGGCCAAACCCAGGTGGGAGTGGGGTTAAAGGAGAAAGAGGGGAGAGGGGGGCAGGAGACTGCACGCGTGTGGGGGGAGGCGTCGCGCCGGGAAAGCCGACCGCAGCCTGCCACGGCGTCGAGGGCCGAGATTCCGAGTCTACCCCTGCGCCCTCGCAGTCCCCTTCACCCAAGGCGTCCCGCGCGTCCGCCTTCTCTATTGCTTCTCGCACGGCGTCCTCGATGTTAAAGTCCATGCGCACAGCAACAACTGTAGTGCTGTAAGGCGAGGACGCACGGTTGGGCCCGGTCTGTAGGGCTGATCAGCGCGCGCGCTATCTGCAAAGACGCGGCAGAACTCACGGTTTCTGGGGGAGATACGGGCATTGCGGCTCTAGGACAAAATGGCACCATTAGTGTGTGTTCAAGACGCGTCAAGCAGCCGTAAAAACGCGTCGACGGGTTAAAACAAGGCGCCTTGACCCCCGCGCACCGCTGTAGTGCCTTTGTTTGACACAGCATTAGATTGCGGGGGAGTATATGCACCGTGCCATAAAATGTCGCGTCCGAAAGACCCCTGCGCCCCGCCGTAGTGCCTGTGTTTGACACAGCTTTGGTTTGCAAGGGAGTACGGTGGACAGGCAAGGGGAGAAGAGAAAACAGAAAATGGTGTATACTGGATGAGGCTCACCTTAGTAAATGAGGGCGCGCCTTCCAGCGTTGAAAGGAGGGATGAGCATAGAAAAGTAGGCGATGATGGGGGGGAGAAAAAAAGCGGCGGACAGAGGGGGGTTTAGAGAACAAATTCAAATGGCGCCGCAAAGCGCCGCGTTCAACAATCAATGCAACTCACGCTCACGTGCCACCGACGGGTGGGGTAACTCAAGGGGCGGGACGTTGTATACGCGTCCTAAATGTTATAGCCAACATGTACTTCTAATAATGCGATAACTCGATGAGCCAACGAGAGAGTCCCTGAAACCAACTCCGCCATCTCTCCCCCAAATGCGCCAGCTCGACAGCAAGCCTCGTGCACCTCAGATAACATTCGGCGCCCTTTCGCAGCCTCCCCGCGTTGCCTTTGTAGCCAAGTATCGAGGGTCCCGCGGGAGTCTGCCAAGTGATGCTCACTGTCAAGCGACGAGGCAATGTCCGTAGGCGTTCCCCAAGAATCAGCCCAGATGCGAAGATCGCCAACAAAATACTTGAGTTGGCCAAGAGGGGAGTCGTCAAGAGGAGCGTCGGAAACTTCGTCGTTAATGGAGGATTCTGTGACGGAGGCGGGGGTGAAGGGCGAAAGACGCAGATCGGGGGTACAGAGCAGACAGAGGGGCTTTGCCTGCTCTGTACATGCATGGGGGATGTCACCGAGAAACAGGGACGTCGTTGCCTCACTAGAAAACATGAGTGAACATGCACACGGCGGATCAGAGACGACGTACGAGTCGTACAGCTGGAGCGCGGTCAAATCCTCCTTCAAGAGCTGATCCCTAGTCTTCCTGTTTTGCAAAGACGAGAGAAGTGAATAAGTTACTTGTGAAACAGACAATAGGGACTCACTTTTCCTCCCTGTTCTTTCGACTCCGCACTCGCTGTTTCGCTAACTTTTCTGCACGATACCTAAGACGTATGCATGAGTGAAATAAACTGGCGCAACGAAAACACTCACTTGTAATAGTTGTCCGAGTATGTTTTCTTTCGCGCCGTAGCACGCTGCTCAGCGGTAAGTCGACGACGCCGAGACATGATGGGGGGAGGGAGCAGGACATGTTACTCAGCCAACTGAACTACAAAAACAAACATACGTGCACAACGCTTCTCACGCAAGGCGGTCGCCGATAAATTCACTGCCAAACCGCATCATTTGAATCGACTCATCAACCACGAAATGCGTTAAAATCATATATATTGAAGTACTACTAACAACAGCGAACATATATACACATTCCCCGGGCCACAAAACGAGACCATCCCGACGAACCACCGGCCCACCGCACCGCATTCAACAGGCGTACGTGCGGAACTGGTCAGTAGAAATGCCATAAGTTCCCGCTTGCTTTCTTCAATCGGGCCCCTCCCCAACACCAAGCTGAACGGGCATAACTTAGCTACGCGTGAGCCAAAACGCCATACCCTCCCCCTACCAGTCTCAACATGCACGGACACTACCCCCAACAGGCACTCGCCCTCCCTCTGTCTCGAAGACGTCCGCCAGGGAGGCGCAGGCTCAGCGCTCTATAACAAAGATAAGGACAATCAGTAACATGCACAAAACAATAGAAGATATCTCTCACCTAAACACAACTGCCTTACCACTCACTGAAGACGCTGAGCCCAGTGCAAACACAGATCTACGCATGACAGGTAAGAATCAGCGCGGGAGCGTAGACAAGAAAACTTACAGCGACGACGAAGAAATTGTAATGACGCAGGGGACAGCCGGAACGCCAGAAATTGGGCGAGGATGGGATGCTTGTTCAATTTTTGCAAGCTTATATATATGTTGAATGGGGTCCGTGCGCGCGTGTCATGTTTGGTTGGATTTACTGGTCCGTGCGCGCATTCGGACCTTTCATTGATCCCGGTGTGCTGGTGGAAGTTTGCAACAGTTTGCAACACCTAGCGTCCACCAGTACTCACCCTCTATGCACATATATGTGTGTAAATTTTGCTGCACTTATGGTCTTTAATCTGTAAGGACACATACGAATATTTTTGTAATTTATTCGAAATTTAGGACCATTGAAATGTTGAGGTGCGACGCTTCAAGTCTAACAGTCCGGTGCACACTTCCAGCTGACCGAGCAATCGGTTATCCGTCGGTCGGGCTATTTTCTACTGCAACGCATGTTCAAAGCCTGCATTCAATGTCTTCATATTCATTTGTGCGAGCATTCCAATCAAATCATTGGGGGAGGGGGTACACAAAACGTTTATTCAAAGCATAGATGGCACAGCAAAAATATAACTAGAGTGTATCTACCGGCGAAGAATGGCAACGTAGTTCTCCGCCAACGCAGTCGCATACGCCTCCCGAGCCTCGCTCAAGCTATCGAAATGATTGTATATGGCGCACGAAACACCTACAACACAGTCGGCGCACTGGAGCCTGTTCGCCTATTAATACGAGAACATGGGGATGGTGGGCACAGCGTACCAGTCGGCGAATACCCCGGTCTGGGTGCCCTTGAACACGACGACGGGGCGGGGTGCAAGTTGATTAGCGCGGCGGTCGGGGGCGTTTGCCGTATACCACGGGCGGGGAATGCTTCCTGCTTTCGTGGTCCCACTGCGACCAGGCGGAAGCGGAGCTCCGACTCTGCCAGCCTTCCACACAATAGACCAAGCGCCGAGGCCGTGCAGCAGAGTGTTGTACTTCTGATGGACGGCGCCCGAAACTCCCTTGATCGAGAGGTCATAGTCGGAGCTAATGAGAGAAATTATTACGTGCGAGCGGGAAAAATGATGAGTACTCACTATGAGAGGAAGACGCCCGGCACTTTGCCCCTAGCAACTACGTACACGGGGCCGCGATGGGGGGACAGGAGAGGCCGAGGGACGGGCATCTCGAGCCTGTTACTGTTGACGTCGGCGAGCAGACGTTCAATCCCCTTGCCGTCAATTGCCTCGTTGGTGTCGACTTTCCTAGGATCATACGGGAAATAGGCCGGCCTCAACCTAGGCTGTGCTGGGGGCGGTCTCGGAGTAGAGGGTGATCGCGGGGTGGAGGGCGGTGTGGTATAGTTCCGGTGCCGGCTATGCATCCCTTCCGGGAGGGGAATCTGGACCTTCTCGAAGATCGCACCCGGGACGCCTTGTGTGGCATGTCCAGCACGATACCTATGAGCGATAGGTGAGAACCATTTGGTGAAAAAGTCAGTTAGCTCACCAGTGGGGAATGAGGCCGACTTCCAGACCTGAGGAGACGTTGTAAACATCCTTGGCAGGTGAATCTTGACTCGCAGGGGGCGGTGTGGTAGGTGGAGAAGGCGGCGGCGGCAGAGTAGGCCTCGAAGGCGGAGGGGGATTGGTCGGCGGCGGCGGCGGCAGAGTAGGGCTCGATGGCGGAGGGGGTTTGGTTGGCGGCGACGACGTCGACGGACGCAAAGAAGGGGTGGATGATGCCTCAGGCAATGCAGGCGCGGATGGCGAAGAATCGGATGAGGGGAGAACTATGAGAGCACATGAGTATCAAGGATATGATGGGCGTGGGGTAGAACTCACTCGGCGTTGAGTTGTCGTCCAGCCTAAGAGATCCCATAATGCGGTCGAGGACATCGTCGACACCGGGGGGGTCATCGCTACCATCGGTGCGGCTAGGAGCCATGGTGAGGTCTGAGCTGGGTCTGAGGCCTGAGGGGGAGATGAGTGAGGGGCGAGGACAAGGGGTGTTGCGTTGGTGTTTGATGGCTCGACGGCGGTCCAAGATCGAATTCACACGGCTATAGCGCTAGCGCCCCGAGGTAGATTTTACGTGAACGGAGGAAATAGGGTCGGACGTACCGCGAATATCGGTGCACATTTTTGTCTACCCTATTCCTAGCTTGACGCGCCAGACCTGGTGCATGACTGCCCTCAGTAATGTCTACAACGGACAAGAAAAAACGCGGAGCCAAGTCAAAACTCACAGGCGCCAAACTTGCGTTTGTCGTAGGGTTGGTCCCCCAATGGACCGCGTTATCCGGGAACAAGAAAGACACGGGGGTGTTCTACAACCGCGTGACATGTCAGTGGTTCAAGCACTGGAGCCACGACCTCCCATACGAGGAAGACGCGGAACCACGGACAACGGAGGAGGAAGCGAGAGCGGAGGAGGAGGCTCGGCACTATGACGAGGTGGAACGGGCGCGACGCCTGGAGATCTACGAGAAGACACGGCAGGTGAGAATCATGGTTCCGGTGATGAAGATAGTCTGTACTTACTCGTTCTAACAGAGACTAAGCAATTGGTTTCGCAACTATAGCCTAGCCACGAAGTCAAACCCCACGCCACTTCTTGTAGACTCCGAGGAGATTAACTCGGACGTGCGCCGTCTGTCCCTGGTCCAGTTCTACCAAAAACAGTATTACGCGTCGCGCTTGCAGGAGGAGTACAAAAAGCGCTGGAAAGCGGCGGTTGCAAGCTATGTCGCGGGCGGTGAGCAAGGCCCCGGCCCAGTCGCAGTTAGGATACGAACCGAGGTTGCAACCGAGTACCTCAACCGCGAGTCCGAGGAGTTCAAGGAGCAGCTGAAGGCGGATCTAGAGGCGCACTACCAACTGAAAAAGGCGCAGGCGGAGGAGGAGGCAAAGTTGGCGGCGCTGACGGAGCTCACTCCGGAGGAGTATCAAAGGTGCGCACCTACGTTCGAGTTTTTTTTATTGATGGCTGACATTTGGATAAATAGGCTGTTGGATATTTCTCCCGCGCGTCTGCAGGCGACCGCGGACTACATCTCTCATCTCTATCACTGCGCCGCCGCTATCATCATTACGACCCCAATTCCAGAGCTGGGTGGAGCAATTGGTGTTCGAAGGTACGTACTATCGTCTGTAAATTGTTCTACATATACTGACACCCGTCCTCAGTGTACATGCAGGAACAACCCCGGGTGTTTGCCCAAAGAAATGGTTCGAGTACGACCACGACGGATATGCGGCCGTTGAGGCATCCATGGGGGCATTCGGGCGAGCAGTCTACGGTGTGTTGGCAAAGTTTCTACGAAGGAACGGGGGCACGCGCTGATAAGCATTGCAGGTGAAGAGATTCAGCGCGCGCGCGCTCTGCCTGGGACGAGGTCTATGGTTGGTGGTTCGAGGGCTTCCGGCACGCCTGCACCCACCGGCACACCCGCACCCACCGGCACACCCGCACCCACCGGCACAACTGGGCCCGGCGTGGCGGGATCCACCTCCCAGCCCGAGCGCATCATCTCACCGGAGGCAGGGCCACCCGCTACGCCCGTTGGAGGCGCACAAAGGGTACCCGGCGTCGCTCCCGCTGTACCTCGCCCAATGCCGAGGAGAACCGCTCGTCCGGGGGCACCATCAACCCCAGCACCGTCAGGCGGCGCAGGCGGTGACGACAATAACTTGAACATCGGCGCAAACGACGACGATAACGACGAAAACGACAACAACTGGAACGCCGGCGCGGGAAACCACTCGAACGAGAGGGACGATGATATGGACGATGACGACGACAACTTCGGCAACACGGGCGGCATTGACGACGGGCCTGGCCCTCTACCGGTCGCCACCATCCCAGGGACAACGCTTGAGAGCATCACCGCGTCGTTTCCCCAGGAGAGGTGGTCTCTTCCGCGGTCAATCTTCGATTATCTGGCAGGAAAGGCATGGGGCTTGGATTGGGTGCAGCTGTTATGGAGGCTCGTAGAGTTTGAGGCAAAATCCGGGCACCAGGTATGTATTCGAGTAAATGGTATCATATTGTCGTCGCTAATGTACTTTACAGAGTGACGGGATACGCTTGCCCACGCTACAACGTCCATCCGCGATACAGGACTGGATGAAGAACGGGCGTCCTCCTATCGACTGGACCGTGACGGCCGGCTTCGGCTCACAGCTTCGCATGTGGTGGGTCTCCATGCAGCCAGACGCAAGGAGCATCGTGGACGACGACGACAATGACGGGTTTGCCCGGTACTCGCAGGAGCCGATCCCGTGCGACTGGGCCGTGCTCAAGGCGTGCGGCTCCTGCGGGGTGCTCCTCGTCGTGTTAGGCCTTGCCTGGTGGCGCGTACATGGCGAGGAAGATACTGGGGATTACTCAAGCTTTGAGGAAAATCCGAGGGAGGCCATCTACTGGGCGCGGCTCGTTCGCGACGTCGGATGGGTGCTAGGGCAGATGAGTGCTACCGGTGGCGCTCCACGAAAGAAACCCGCATCGAAGGCTGGCCCTGGGAAAACGGTACCCGCAAAGAGAAAGGTGCAGGGCCCCCTCCCCTTTTCAGCCCCGAGGCGTCAGATGGGCAGAATGCTCAGATCGTCGACTGCCGGAGGGGTGGAGACAAGGAGAAATAAAAAGTAAGTCGTTCGTATGCAATTTCTTGATGTGCTTGATGCTAAAGACTGTTTTTTTGTAGGCAGAAGACTGGGGGCTCGAGTTAGAGGGGGGTTTTTTTTTATGTCTTTTCGCTCGCGCGGACTCGCTCTTAATAGATGCTATCTTTGATTTGCGCTATCTTGATCTTTGAGCTTGGTTATCTTGAGTGAGGCCAAAAAGTGGTTCGAATTTGACAGGAAAATGGGGGCAAAATATATTTGGACCGAATTTGAGGGATGTTTACCATTGTTGAGTACACGGCAAGCGCAGGTTTGCGTCGATGAGTAGATTAGTAAGCCTAGGGGTCAGATTGGGTGCCGGATTCACCAAGATTCTGCCAAGGTAGCCAATGTGGCTGAAGGGGCCGAAGTGGCTGAGAATGGCCGGTATTTAGCCAGAGGGTCGCATTTCAATGTGTGGCCATGTGGAGAGCAGCCGTATACATTGTAACTCAGTCAGTTACCACGACCATATCATATTACAATACAACTACAGGGACTGGTGCCCCACCCGCACATGTGCTCGACGACACCCGCACCTGCACGCGCAAGAGCGACGCGTCGGTGCAACACCCCCATCTATTGTGAGCGCCCATGCCCACATTCCCCTTATTGACGCGCGGAATCACGCCCCGACGGGCGAGCGTTCCCACCCGTGCAGGGCCACACGTCTGCTGCTGATGCCCGCACCGCAACGGCGACGGCCATGCCCGTACGTGCATCGTCGGCGCAAACACCCGTGTGCATACCAACGTACACGCCCCTGCTCCTATCAGGAGCACACCCCCCACTCGCATCAGGAGCAGGCCCACTTGTGGATGCAGCACGGTCCCGCCCATTCGCGTGCAGTGTTGGCAATGCACACGCCTGCATTGTCGATGTGAACGCCCGCGCGCATTGCCAACACAAAGACGCATGCGCACAACCACGCAGCCCAGGCCCTCCGAGACGGCGTTGGCGCACAGCTGCGCTTGATTGGCTTTGGCCGCGCAGCACATCCAAGCGCAGCGCACAACGCCTCCGCCGCCCCGCCAGCACGGCGTGGACAGGCTCGTTGTGCAAATGCACAAGGAGGAAGCACGTCCGAGAGGTGACGGTCTCGGTGGGAAAACGCCCACACAAGTGCGCGCATTGTGTGCACAAACTCCTTTGTGTAGGCGCTGCGCATCCCGTCAGCGGGTCGTCATCCACGGTGGCAGTCGCGCGGCCTCCCACAACTCCACAGTACCCTGCGTGTCCACACTGCAACAACCGGACATCCGTGCATGAGCCATACTCTGCCGTACCGTCTCTGCAATACTACTAGGAATATGTTTTGTATGTTAATATATGTATTTTGGACTGCTAGACCATCTATACTTTGATTTTACATCTATGTAAACTATGGCAGCTATGGGAGCTATTATAGTAACTTGCCTTACTTTTGATTTCTGGTGCTTTTCCTTACAGTAGCTATAGTAGCTCTTATAGCTCCTATAGCAACAAAATTGCCCAAAGTAGCTATTATAGATGATCTTATTTCAAGTTTGTCTATATAGACAAAGTGATTTTCCTGATGTCGAGCCCGTGGTCATTATCGCATTCGAGCTCCTCAGGCTGCTCATCACGTTGCGACATCGTTTGGTCGGGCATTGGTTTCGATTTGTTGTTCCTGTCTTTCGGGTTGTGTTCCTGTGTTCGGTCTTCTTTGTCATCGGACGCTGGATCAGACAGCATCACACGGTGCTATCGAGAAGGCATCTGAGATCACGGGGAGAAAGGGAAGAATGGCTGGAGTACCTCGTCGATCTCTTCCTCATCATCAATTGTTAGTATATCTGTGGAAGTACAGAGAGAGTTGTGTTAGGTAGTGTAACCTTTAGAGAGCACACTCACTTACCGTATCCCCGTTTAGGTCCAGCGGTGAGATTAGCTGCGAACACTGCGGTAGGCATACATCAGAGGCAAACAAGACACAGAAGTTCGCGGCTTACTACCATGAGAGCGTCACATGCAGTCAATTGCGTTCTTGTATTGGTTTGGCGCTGGACGGGGGTATGAACCTGCATAGTCGACCCACGCTGGCAGAAAAAGGAAAGTTAGTGCAACATCAATGATGGAAAATGAGATACCAAGATACGGGTCATATCATTGCCCTCTCCCCGCGTCCGACGATTACTATGGTGAGCAGCGTCCTCGTCACCATCGTTGTCCTGACGCGATAGCACGTCGGGACTCTGATGCGGTTCACCCGCAATACTTTGCACGTTTTTGATTTCTATATTTCGCGGTCTTTTACTTACTGATACACGCACTGTGCGCGTTCCCCCGTTTTTGCCTCACATATACGCTACGCCCTTTCTCGAGGGGAGTTCACGCTTTTACCGTTTTCTTTGTCTGCGCGTGAACTCCCAGCCTCCTCGTTCACTCGACCTACCTGCGCATACACAAACTGCTGTGAGGTTATGAGCCCCGGCAGCGAGCTACTCACAATGTCGTCCTCCTCCGATGCCTTCCGATTCCCCAAGCTCAAGGGCTCGAACTACGCCGAGTGGTCGACGCATATGCAGTCGGCACTGCAGTCGAAGTTCTTCTGGCTCATCGTCACCGGTCGCGAGCCGTGCCCGGATAAGCCGAGCGACGAATCGCCCCCAGCGGGCGGATCGGTGTCGGACTGGAAGCAGGCCAAGAAGGATTGGCTTGAGTGGCAGTTGAGGGACGAGGCGGCGCAAGGATTGATGAAAGGCGCAGCGGAAATCTCGCAGTGGCCGCACGTACGCGACTGCAAGTCGTCGAAGGAGATTTGGGATACCTGGAAGAAAGTCCATGTCACCAATCAGCAGAGTATCAACGTCCATTATTTCTTCGAGGAGCTCTATACCCGCAAATACTCCGACGGCACGCCCATGGCGGACCACATCGCGTCCATGCTGGATCTCCGCTATCGCATCGAGCAGTCCGGTGAGGAGATCAAGGACATCCACATCGCCCGTGCTCTGGTCCTATCGCTCCCGCGCACTCCGACCTGGGAAGTCATCAAAATCCAGCTCTTCAACCTGGAAAATCTTACCTCCGAAATCGTCAGCACCAAACTTCAGGCCGAAGCCAATCGTCGTCTCCGCGATAAGTCGGGAGGGGACTCCGCTCTCTTCGCCCAGTCCAAGGGGAAGAAAGGGAAGGGCAACGGCGGCGGTGGCGGCAAGGGCAAGTCGTCGAGCGTCGATCTTGACAAGGACGAGTGCCGCTACTGCCACGAGAAAGGGCATTGGGCGAACCAGTGTCCTAAACGAAAAGAGAAGGAGGAAAAGAAGAAGGGCGGTGGAGATTCCGCGAATCTCACCGTCAGCGGTCTCCGCGATCTCGGTACCCACGAGGTCGGACGTGTGTATATGGCGACGAACGGGAAGACGAAGCCCGCCGACGTGATCTTGGATTGCGGCGCGTCCGCGCATATGTTCTGCGATCGGGCGTTCTTTCGTTCGTACACGGCGTCAACGACTGGGGAAACGATTTCAGTGGGAGATGCGCGCAACGTACCTGTCCGCGGCAGCGGCAGCGTGACGTTCCGAAGCCGTCTTCAGGACGGATACCGGACAGTCGTCCTCCACCGGGCGCTACACGTTCCGAACCTCGCAGCTAATCTTGTCAGTCTCGGCACGTTGCAGCTGGAGGGGGCGGAAGTGCGCAGCTATCGAGGCGGGCTGTCGGTCAGCACGGGTGCCGACGAGTTGTTCCGCGCAACACTCACGGGCACGCTGTATTACATCGACCGCGTTCACGAGAACGGCGGTGATGTGGCGTTACGCGCAGCTTCGAGTGGGAGCTTGCGCCTCTGGCATCGGCGTCTGGGTCACCTTAACCTGGGCGCGATCAGGGAGTTATCGCGGAAGCAGATGGTTGACGGACTCACCATCACGGCGCCCGGCGAATACGACCACGTTTGCGAAGGCTGCGTCCTCGGGAAGTCGCATCGGCTACCCTTCCCGAAGGCGAGCACTACAACCTACGAGAAGATGGAGTTAGTTGTCACGGATCTCACCGGGCCCATGTCAGTGTCCACCTGGACTGGCATGGAGTACGCGCTGGTGGTGATCGATGCCAGCACACCAGTCTTTGTACCTATATTGTAATGTACTAGAGTAGTAGAGGCACACCGCATTACAGTATCTAGCTCTGTAACCACCTCATGATGTACCATTAATACATTAAGTACTGAAACATTTCCCCCGACCTTATGTATTAATCCTCGAATGGTGCCAGTCCAGGACTTACAGCCATTTTAAGAAAGGTTGGCAGTCGCGGCGATTTCTCGATATATATAGAAATTCCGCAAAACAGTGAAATCCAGCTTACAGGACGTCGTCCGGCTCCTCTGCTTAGCTCTGCCTCGTTGACTCTATAATGCCATTCCGAAAGATCAGTCGCGACGTGAAACTGGCGGCTATAAAGCTTTACGAGAACGACCTGCTTCATCTGCCTGACATCCTGAACTGCTGCGGCTTCTCCGAAAGAACCTGGTACCGTATACTCAACCTCTGGCGCACCACTGGCGATGTCGTGGGCCACCGCAAAAGATCCACTGGCCGTGTACGTCTTCTCGCCCATGACGATGTTCAGTATCTTCTCCGTCTTGTGCGACAAAATCCGGACTACTTCCTCGATGAACTCCTGCATCTCCTGAAGACGAACCGCTTCATTTCAATCCACTTCACCA